>CM037851.1:163234826-163679486 GCA_021234595.1 Delia radicum | reverse complement strand
CATATATATTCCTCTTCATCACTACATATATTTGGATTAGTATATGGAATAGGATTCGGAGACATATATTTATATAAAGAACAATACAAATACTTCTCTCCATGATAATTATCAGATGTATTTGTATATAA
Source organism: Delia radicum (assembly GCA_021234595.1). NCBI lineage: Eukaryota > Metazoa > Arthropoda > Insecta > Diptera > Anthomyiidae > Delia > Delia radicum. The sequence continues at coordinate 163,679,355 of CM037851.1, read as the reverse complement.
TGATATAAGTCGTATTGTGATTCCATTCGAATTCAGTTATGACTTAATCATATTACATATGACTACATGTAACTATTTTTCCCCGTGTACTTTTTTGGCAAGAAATATGAAAAAACGCAACAACACAAACAAATTGACAGTTATTTAACCCCACTTTTGAAAATCTAAATGTGAGATTTGGCAGCTAAAACAACATGGGTCTCTTAATTTTTGATTCTTAACAACATATCCAAATTTTATAGCAATCGATGGGAATCCTAAAAAGGGCTCTCCTAGTTACATAGCTTAAAAATCCTTGTAAAATATTCACCTTGACAATATGATTTATATTTCTGGATCCAAAAATACCTCCACTATGAAATTTGTCACAACATCTATTTTTTTTTTTAAAGGTCACATTTTGGAATAAAACTCATGTTGTATATTAACTCAAAGGTAATTTAATTACCTTTCAAATGCGACCTTGATGAGTTGCGTTCCTATAAAAGTTTTCATGAAAATAAATGAAATGAAAAAATTTTAAGAATTAAGTATGTACAACTTTGTACATTTTTGTAATTTGTTTTCGAATTTCAAGACCTCATATTTCCGGATCCAGACGTGTCAGTTCCCTCTAAATTTTTATATCTCTTAGTTCTGTGGTATACTTACAATATTTAGCAATACAGCAATATTTTAAGTTGAATTGAGATTGTTTAAGCCATAAGCTATGTTTTGGAAAATATGTCCTTTCTGAGAAACGGAAACAGTTTCTAAGTCTAGCAGCGACCCCTACATCTTTTTTTCCAAATTTCGAAAATATTACAGGCATTTTTGTTCAAGTGTCTTAATCTAATCTTGAATTCTGTAAAAAATTCGGCATTTTTTGTATTCATCATGATCCCCGGATTGGTTATTCTATATGTTTATGACTTATTTCAGCGATTTTGTTTTAGACATTTTTGTTTTCTTGAAGTGCAGTTTTTTCGGAGTATATTTTATGAGTAAAACAGAGCTTTCCTTGTAATAACTTATTATTAAACTATATTTACTTTTAACTAACAAATATCTAGCCGATAACACCGTAAGGAGATTTCTTGTTAACAGGCACATAAAAGTCACCAGAAACCAGAAGGGCGTTGGTATCAGCAGCCATACGGACAGAACTGTAGGTGGAACCGCACTTATTAGCAATAGCATCTTGATAGCCTTTACAGTTGATAGTAGCAAAATTATCTTTAGCAACGGCTTCTAGCGTAATAAGTAATAGAGCGACCATGAGCACAATACCGGCAACATCTAAGGGACAGCCGGGCTGAGATTTACCCCCGTTAGGATAAAAGGAACCTACGCCAATGGGTTTTAAGAAACCCAATTCGCCACCGTTGGTCTGAATAGATTCTACATATACAGCATCAGAGTTGGAAAGGCGTTTCTTAGGTTTATCATAACTAAAGAGAGGTAAGGCAGGGTCCAATCCAACAATTGTATGCACTTTACCGGTCTGAACATTTTTGCCAGCATAGCCAGCAACATGAGCACCCAAACTGTGACCAATAACGTGTAAGGTATCCAATGACATACCATAATTTTTAACTAAAAAGTCAATCATATTCGCAACTTTCTTGCCAACTTTCGGAACTGCCCAAACGGAGCTGACATAATCAACAGATCGAGCACGGGCCCAATCCACAAAAATCACGTTATAATCACCCACACTCAACCATGCATTGCGAATGTCCTTGTTGATGAAGTTAAGATAGTGTGAGTCCAACCATGAATAACAAATCTAGTGGGATGCGTAGAATTGAAATTCGACGCAGTGATCGATTTAACAGTTGTGGTGATTTTCTTGCCCTTATTGGGATTAGATTTAGTATACAATAAGAATTTCACTGGAGTCATAGTAAGTCCGAATTTCTCAATATTTTCTAAGTCCTCGCTGGGGAATTCAGTAACATTTTTGTCCATCCAGTTGTAAGATCCATCTAATCTTGGTACATACCAGCCATTTTCTCCATGAACACGAGTCTTATCCTCGTCAAAAGGTGAAGCGAAGACTAAAAGAAAAAACCAAATTTATTTTTATTATTGAAAATTTCGATAATATTTCCTTTTTTATTTACCTGCTAAGCAACACACTGTCAAGATCCACAACAATTTCATGTTTTCGTTCGAATAACATGCATTTTTTGAAATTATAGGTATTTTTTATACTTAAATTACAAGGTCCCATTAGGTTGTTTTTAGAAAGATTTACGAATTTTATCATTTTGTCAATCGATAAGTAGGTTGTTTATTTGTAACTAGCGAATTATTCGAAATCGCATTGATTAAAAAAATATATATATACAATAAGTCAATAAGAAAATTTTACTTTATGTTGTAACTTACACAGTGCTATAGTGATTTTACTTAAAACCGTGTTTATATATTTTATTACAAAGCAGCGGTGATTGTTAAAAAGTCCTTCATGCTCTAACAAACATTTAACTGACAACGAAGGACGATTTGTGTTAACTCTCAGATCTTATGACTAATATTGGTTACTTTGCACAAAAAGAGAATATTATCGAATGAAAAATAAAGCAAAATTCCAGTAAACTTAAGAAACTTTTCTTCGCAATGTGAACGAAAACTTTCATAAAATTAATGAACAGATTTATACTATTCATGAAAAAATTTGTTCATGAAATTTATACGTTTAGAGAATGAAATTTTAACAAATAAAATTCTATTTTTTTTTTTTATAAAATGTTACGAAAACTTGCAGTAACTCAGTGAGAAGTTTCAATGAACATGTTTCAGTACAACTGATTTAAAAATGTATAGTGTTTATAATTTTTAGAGAAGAACGTTTATTCTTCTTCTTAACCCCAAAATTTCTAAACTAAGTTTGTCAAATGCATATTAATTAAAAATTATTTGCAACGGTCCATATGAGGTTAAAATGACACTGTCCTCAATACATTATAAAATTTGTACTGTGGCGATGTCTCAACTTAAAGCGCAAAGTTGTCAACACTCAACATTTAAACCATACGTCAATCTGGTAACGTTCTGAAAAGAGACGGAGGAGATTAGAAAAATAAAAAAAAAATCTAAAAATAGAATAGTTGTGTTTGTTAGCGTTGGTCACTTCTAAGTATAATTCATATAGAGACAATCTGACAATTATAAGGCACAAATAATAATACAATTTATATGGAAAATCACTGATGACGCCTGTCCATCAAAAGGCAGAAACTAGTCTAGTCTGATTTAAAAGTTAATAGTTTTTAGAAGTTTTATAGAAGAACGTTTATTCTTCTGTCATGTATGAATCCCTCATCTTTCCTCACCTTTCACATCTCTACTATCCAATTTCCAAAGCAAGCAACACATTAATTAATACGAAGAATTTCCAGAGTGTTGCTCCTTTTAAAAAAAAAAAAAACTTCATTGCTCTTATGCAAAAATTCATTAATGTTATACACCTATTTATCTCAATGCGCTAACATGTATGAGCCGTTGAGACCCCCCCCCCCCCCCCTACATTAACATATACTAGAGGTGAAAAAGGTAATGTAGCTTCTCAATATCACATTTTAAGAGTAATGGTTGTTGTCCGTCCGAAGACTTCGGCAAAAAAAACTATATTTGGCAAGCTTTTTGGAATTTGGAGACAATGTGGACATATTTTGATATTGAAACCATATTTGTATAGCCGTTTTAATTTTAGTTTATTTAAACAATTTAAGGAAAAAAGCCGAAGTTCAGCTGTAAAGTTAAATAATCGGCCGCCGAATTTTTTCTGATTTGTCTGATTGTTTGGCTGCCGATTATTGAATTCGTTGCTTAACTACACACAGAGAAATAAAGTGCCAACCGAATTGAAAAGTGTATTTTAGTGGTAACAACTTATTAATTCAGTTAGTTAAACGATATTAACATTAGATTTCTAAATATTTTGTGTATTGCAACTAAAATTCAGTTGAATTAACCGAACTTTGTTGTTAAAACGAATGTTTAGTTGTATCAACCGATTGAAATTGGTAAAACCCGAATTTGAGTTGTAGTAACTGAATTTCAGTTGGCAAATAGCTAAATTTTTCTCTGTGTGTACGCAATTTTCTTCAAATTTGACACTCAAAATCGCATCTAATATAAATAAACAGTTTTCTAGTTGTCAGTCACATTTGTCCATGCTTTAAAATACCGAATAACGACGAAGCGCATTTCTGGCCGAAGCCTTCGGTCCGACACCAAATATTTTAATTTAACGAAATACAAATCTACACTCAAAAAAATAAGTTAGTACAAAAGTTAGTAAAACGTCTCGTAAATCAGGTATACTATTTATTAGCAAATGTTTTTGCTAAAATCGTGTTTTCAGCTAAAATTTTTGTTATACTTATTCAGCACTAAACTGTTTTATACTAATGCTTTACTAATATACTAATGTTTTACTAATTAATTTTGCTAAAAAAAATGTGTTTATAAGCACATTAATAGTGTGGACGACAACCAGATTAAAAGATATACGCAGAATGAAGCAGATGTCGCGGCATGTCAAGATGTAGTAGAGAAGAGAAAAATGGTACTAAAAAGTACAACTCTAATAAGACATATAAAAAATCAAACCATGGAAGACTTTTGTAATTGTTTTTCATACTTTCATAACTTCAATTTGGCGTTGTCACCGGCTTGTGAAATAATTGTCTTTTAATTAAATAAAAGACAAAATAAAATATTTAAATTTAATATGTATTTCTAAACTAAATGTTTATAGATTAAAACTCTAGTGTTGTCAAATTGCAAACAAAAATATACAGACATGTAGACAGAGTAAAGCGAAAGACAAAGACACACATCTTAGGTAGATTTTTATGGTTCCTTTTTCTTATTGCAAAAAAAGGGTTGTTTTTTTCGTTTCGTTTCGTTTGGTTTTGTTTATTTTTTCGTTTCGTTTCTATAATTATCTTCGGCAGTTGCGTCCTTTAAAAGAAAGCATCATTTAGACAACCATTGATGTAAGTAGAAAGTAGAACGAAAAATTTTGTTATGTTATATTTATTTCTATTTATTTTCAGATATTAAATTAATTCATGTCGTCAATGTGGGAAAATGAAAATTTTTATATTTCGTAATTATTGTAAATTATTTTTAAAAGAATCACAAAAAGATGTTTTATAATTTTCAGCAAATAAATTAACTAAATTACAATTTTTCTACAAATTTTTTGCGTTTTTTTCAGTCTACTAAAATTCAGCAAAAAATTTATTAATTTTTAGCAAGGCTTTTTTATTTCTAATCCACTAAGCGTTAGCAAAACTTTTGCTGAATCTACTAATTTTGTTGCTAACAATCAGCTCGCTGATTTTCAGCAAAAGATTTTGCTGACATTAGCAATTTTTTTGCAAGCACCCTCCTGACTAAAATTTTGCTGACTCCGCAAAATTGTTTGCTGACTTTACAAACTTTTTTTCTTTAGTGTACACTTGGAATACTATGTAGGTGAGGACCTCTGCAAATGTAGGTAAAAACAAATGAAATTTTACTTAAATAAAGAACGACTTACATTTCAGTAAATTCAACTAACATTGTCATTTGTTTTTTAATGTTCTAAAAATTAACCACAATTGTAGTAAAAATTAACGAAACATATGTTGACAAAAATAAACAAACATTTATTTTTTTAAATAACAAAAAACGAATGTAAAAATTGAATGTAAAATCTTAAACCAGTCATTTGATGTGGTTTGTTTTTTTTAAATAAACTACAAGGTTAGTAAAAAATTCAACTTGTTCTACAAGTGACTGACATTTACATTAAAAATAAGAAACTCCATTACAACCCAAACAACTGCAAATTTTTAAAGTAAAAGTTTCCTGAGTGTAGTTTCAAATGAGAGGGTTTTTAAAGATATTTTTATTAATACTCTCAAAGTAATCAAACCACATTTTACCCACATATCATATGGTCAGCGGAAGGAGGTTTTTACCAAACCTCTTAAGGTGCATGTAATTTGCTAAAACATTTTATGATTATATCTTAACCTACGATATGCCATTATTTGAGAACATTACACTGTTTAATTTATTTTGTCGCACCGTGTTACTGTTTGTCACCAGTTCATGTCGAAGTGTAAAAAGTATTAAAAAACTATTAATATTTGAGAGAAGAGCTTTTCAACCCTTCAATTTAGTGTAAAATCGTAAATCAGCTTTTGTATGTTATCGAAGAAATTTTATATTGTACATTTCGTTCTTGGCCAAGTTAATAATGATAGCAAGAAATAGTAAATTATTCTTAACATTACAGGCATTCAAAAATATTGAGGCATTTTTAGCTTCCGCATATTAGATTGTGTGGCGAAAAGTCTATGCAGAAATTAAATTAAAATTTGATTCGCGATTAAATGGAAAATATATTATATATATTATTATTACTGTTATGTTTTTACACTCATAGAAATAAGTATTTAAAAATAGCAGAAAACGCTACTAAAAATTAGTTAAAAGTGACATTGCCGAAGAAACTGCTGAAATCAAAAGTTTTTGTTAACAAATATTAGTTAAATAAAAATTTTACTGTTAATTTTACAAAATTGTAATTATATTTGAGTTGAATTTTATTTAATTGAAAATGACAATTCACTTTGCTAAAATTAGCAATAACTTTTAATAAATATTTTTAGACTAAAAACAGCAAACAAAAATTGTAATAACAACAAAAATTTACCTATATTTAAATTAAATTTAGTAGAATACTAATAACAGTATATCTTGCTAAAATCAACAGAAATTTTAACAAAACAATTGTAGATGGCTAATTTCAGAAAGGGGACATTTTTTTGATTCGCATTGAAATGAAACTTAAAAAAAAAATTTTACATTTTTTTTAATTTTTTTTTTGTCTACTAATATTTAGCAAATTTTTGATGATTTTAGCAGACTTATTCCTTACTTTCAATTAACTAAAATATAACTCAAATTCTTGTAGATTCCATATATTTATTTTTTTTTGTTGATATTCTTAGCTTACTAATATTTAGAAAAATCTGCTAAATTTAGCAGTATTTTTTGCAGCATAATTTTTAACTAAATTTTAGAAGTTTCAGCTAAAAATTTTCATAATTTTGTTCTATCGGCGTAGTTTTATCAAAAATATTGCTACGGAATACATTTGTTTACAAAAATTTATAACCGAATCGTAATCTATAATGAATTATATTTTAAAATCGGTTAGAAAATATCAAAGTTTTTATTAGTACACTGCGTTGCAAAACTTTAATAACACATTAACTTCACTAGATTTTGTAAGCTAAAAAAATTAGGTGTAAATGTAAAACTAATGGAAAATTAATAATATTTAGCAAAAAAAAAAACATCATTTATTTTTTTTATTTTACTATTTAAAAAGAAATCACAAAACCAATGAGTGTTTCGTAACTATAACTATAACTATAAATATACTTATATTAATATATTAAAATTTACAAAAATTTAAGGAAAATATATTAAAACAGCAGTTTTTTTTTTATCAACTTGAAAATGCGTTCAGACATACTGTCTACCAGATTTATTCGAATAACGACTGTTTATTTTAAATCAAAGACGCTTTCATATTGACGGTTTTCTGCGTAAACTCGATAATTAATACTCACTAAGTATTCTCAATGGGATTTTGATCAGGAGAACATGGGCCACTCTTACCTTTTAAGATGATATTCATTCAATCGTCTGACGACGTACATGTACTGAGCCATTGTCTTGTTGGAACATGAATTCTTCTTAATTGCTATTTTCAATAAATGGCACTCATTACGCTTATAATGCTGTAATGTACTTAGAAGAACTAATTTTGTGATTCGAAATGCCACATAAACCATAACGTCGAAACAAAAGCGTCCCAAAGCATCCCGAATTTCTTTTTGTGAACTATTGTGGTATCTCCACCATTAAGATTGAACTTTTTCTCATCAGAAAAAATCACCTTTAAACTAAATTTATGTTCAAACATTGCTACTAACAACAGCGATTACTGACTAACCTTTCTCCAATTTCTTTTAGCGAATTCAAGTCGAGCAGTTTTGTGGCACAGACATCAGCTTTTGGGGAGTAATTCTTTGGGATTCCTTTTGTTTTTTTTTTTTGTATTCATTTTATTTTCAGAAATAAATTCATAACAATAGTAGCGCCTCAGCGACTTATAGGCATTGTTGAGGCGAGTTGGCAAAATCTAATTATCTATACTAATATTATAAAGAGGTAATGTTTGTATGTTTGTTTGTTTGTTTGTTTGTAGAAAGTAATCTCCGTAACTAATCATACGATTTCTAAATTTTTGTTACCAATATTTAATTTGGTCCTCCAGGATGGACATAGGCTATATATCGTTCCGGATTTTTTTTTTTTTAAAGTTATGAGCGGAAACATAAAAATAATCTATATATATAAAATACAATGTTTGTATGTTTGTCCTCTATATACTCTAAAACTATCCAACCGATTTGGCCCATTTGAAAGGTTTAATTTGAAAGGTTATAGTCCAAATTAGGTTTTCGGCTATATATATTTCAAGTGGGCGTGGCCCCTCCCACATAAATTGAATAACATCATATATCTTGACTATTGTGATAGAAAGAGTTTTGAAAAATTGCAGTATCCCATATGTTACTGATTTGAATAATCAGGAAAAAAATGGGCGGGATCGGACCAGTGGGAGTAGCAGCTCCCATACAAAGTAAATATTTAATATCATATATCTACAGTACTATAATAGCCATAGTCCTAGAAATTAGTGCACTTTGATTATTTGTTAATGTGAATAGTCATGGTAAAAATGGGCGTGATCGGACCAGTGGGCGTGTCAGCTCCCACACAAAGTAAATATTTAATATCATATATCTACAGTTCTATAATAGCCAGGGTCTTAGAAATTTGTGCACGTTGACTATATTATGAATAGTCATGGGAAAATTGGGCGGGATCATACCAGTGGGCGTGGCAGCTCCCATACAAAGTGACTATTTAGCTAATATACAAAATTAATATTAATATTAAATATCTAGGGTTCTATATTAGCTATATAGCCTTCAAATTTTGTACGAGTCCATCAATTACAAATATAAGTAGTCGAACTGAAAATGGGCGGAATGGGATAAATGGACGTGGTACCAAAAGCAAAAAACAAATAAGCATTGAAATAAATTATCACATTCAAGACTTTTTTCAAGATTATTTAATAATGTTGTTCAAAAATTGTTTTAGCGTTACTTATAGTCCTAGAATAAATAAAAAAGGTAAAGAAGTAAACAATAAATTTTATGATATGGTTTTAAGTAACAATTCATGTTTACCAGGTACACTTAACATAAAAAAAATTTATTTTATTGATATCAAACTCTTAAATCGGTTATGTAGTTCCGAAGATATTTACAAAAAACCTATGTTAATCTTCAAGCTATGTTACACGAACACAACAGCCTCATCCGTCTATTCAAAACAGACCTAGACCAGATGCCGACAGACGAATTTACGGTTGTGATAAGAGCTGACCAGACAGCGGCTGGTGAGCATGAGCGGCGCTTTAATGCACCGGTAATAGGTGACGTCGCAGTTGTTATGGCAGCTGTTTTCACCTATTCATTTTATATACTTCAGCAAATAAAGGCGATAGACGGACAAAGAGGCGTTGGGCTTCCCATGAAATTACAAATTTTAAAATGATTTACTAATGTGAATTTATTTTTTTAATTATTATTGACGTAAAAGAGATTTCTTGATTTAAAGGATTAGTTACAATTAAAATTTGAAGGCAAAACAACGTTTGCCTGGTCAGCTAGTACATTATAATTTACAATAAACATATATGTACATTAGGGTGATAACTTTTTGCATTTTTTGCAAATATCAAATCTCCCCAGACAAAATCGTGTAGGGCATGGACAAATATTAAGAACTGCGTTTTTAGTTTTTCGCTATCGTTAAAAAAGGTTCCGCACCAAACGCGTTAAAGTTTTGAATCAAACAAAGTTAAAAAAAAACTTTTTTTGATGCCTCAACGTCTGACCATCACATCTATATAATTAAGGCATGCTGATATCAATAGTAAAGTCCGTTTTCGAGTCAATGGAATAGTTTTCTTCCAAGTTTGCTTACTTACATATGTATAAACCATATTTTAAAAAAATTGTTATTAAAAAAAATTTAAAAAATATATATTAAAGGCATTTTAGAAATCGCTGTCGGTGCGCAAAGTTTTTTTACCAAATTGAACTGAAATAGTTTTTTTTATCATTAATACAATATTTGCCATTAGAAAACCCCTGGGGAGAATGTTGTCCAAAAAAAGTTATCACCCTAATGTACATGTTATAACAAAAAAAAAACAAAACATTAAGAAATAATAATATAAATTCATATATAAAAAGAGAAATACGTTTTTTTACTATAGTTTACATTAAAAGATCTTCTATCCCAGTAAAAAATTTTCTTGTTTTTAGAAGCAGGATATAACAAATGCGCTGCTGTAACTGCTTACTATTACATAATACAAAGAAGCATCAAAAGAAACGAATAATTTGCGTATAAAAATAAGCAAACAAAAATTTTGAGCTTACTGTTTTCCCTAACAAGGATGCAGGTTATAAGCAGCTTACCCTAATCCCTTATAAGGATGCAGGTTGTAATGCAGAAAGTTTCATATCGTGGATTATAAACGATCTGTAAAATTTTTCCGAGTGATTTCCGATTGTGTTTGGTATTTTCGAGTATGTAACAAAAAATAATTAGTCAGTTAACTGTTTCTGAAGAGCTAGCATGTGGACCGGTAAAAAAAATAGAATGATTATATTATGTGTCAAAAATTTTAACTAGAAAAAATTAATATCTGTAGAATTTTATGTAAAATAAATTATGTATGTTGATATTATTACTTTTAATCGTAATAATGTAGACATGAAATATGATTTTACAAAAAGTCATGAAATCACAGCTTATTGTAAGCGCTAAAATCCGCGCTTACTTTGCCCAAAAGTAATGCTTCCAAGTGGGAATTCGCCATATAAAAATCATAGCATATGTAAGCAGGTTTGTAAGGGATTCTTTTGGCTTTACTCCCTTACAAACCTGCTTGCATGTAAGCAGCGCTTTTTACTGGGATATGTTGCAAAATAGAATCTTTTAATTTTTCTTTTAAATTAACTAAGTAATCTCTTAAGTTTTACACAATAAGAGATCAGTTGAAAACAATTATAAGTTTTTAAAAATTTTTTGTAATATTAGAAAAAAATAGCAGAAATCATTTTTAATTATAGTTATGCAACGCAGTGTACCTTAAACCATTAATACGTCAAAGTCCACTTGACTGTTAAGTTAAACGACATATTAAATATATATATAGTCTTATGTTCTTTAATTTATGATGTTTATATCAAAGTATATTTTTACAAAAATAACGGAATTAGTTTAATCATTTCTACCAAAGAGTATATAGAAATAGAGATACTACACTTCCCACGCTTCTCAGCAACAAAATACCAAACTCGGGCAAGCAAATGAAAACATTTTGTTGCACTAAGAAATTATTGTAACATGTTGATAAAAAATTGTTGCTTAAAAAACTTTTATTTTGCTAATATTTTTTATTTTTTATTTTATATATTTAAAATATGCTATATCTCGGAAACTAAGCAAAAAAAAATCGTTACTGTGTATCTATAAATTAGTAACTATTATCCACCATTACACCTAGTAACAAGTATCGACCTGCCTCTGTTCAATCCGGAAAGACGTTTTTGGCAGAAAGTTTTCGTTTTTAAACAAATAACAAATTCTGTATTATAAAATTTTTTTTTTTTTTTTACTTTAACTGTTATCAGGGGTAAAATGGGTTATAAAAACTAAAAGCAGATTATTTGATATATACAGTAGAGCTCAGCTATAATAAACTTTATTTGAAGTAAATATTAATAAAGTTCCATATTTCTTAAGTTATTATGGAATATTTGCTGGAATGTTTAAATGATTTATTAATTATTTGGTTTTTAATAACTTCTGAATAAAATGTTTTTTTATTTTATTTTTAGATTGTTGATTTTTTTATTTTTATAAAAAATAATTTGTAACAATAAAAGTCTTGTCAATTATAACCATTAAAATGTACCAGCAAATATTCCATAATATCATATGATACGAGGGCGGATCAATAAGTCCGTAACTTTTTGAATGAAACACATTTTTTTTTTTTTTTTCTTAATTTTTTTATTTTACAACATAATCTCTTTTTAGCTTAATACACTTAGTCCAATGTTTCTTCAATTTGTGTATCCCTTCCAAAAAATAGGATTTTTCGAGGTCCATAAAAAAGGCATTTGTTTGATCAATAATTTCATCGTTGGAGCTAAATCTCTTTCCACCGAGCCATTTCGTTAGGTTTGGAAATAGGAAATAGTCACTGGGGAGAATATGGTGGATGAAGTACCAATTCGTAGCCCAATTTATGGAATTTTGCCATTGAGACTGCACGTGTGCATTATCTTGATAAAAAAGAAATTTTTTCTTGGCCATATGGGTCGTTTTTTTTTTTAAAAATCCTTGTTAAATTGGTCAACTCTGGATAAGTTTGTTTGTATTTTTTGTTTGATCCTGCATTTGCATATTTAAATTGTGAAATTATCAACAATAATCAACACCCCAGCTAAGTATTTTCCGTTTAAACAAAAACCGGATTATTCTGCATACGTACAAAATAAGGTGCCATTTATTACTGGTGTAAACAACTTGTTTGGAGTTTATTTATTTTTGCCATAAAGTCCTACAACAACAATAAATCTAAGTTGAATTTATTTTATTCCTTGTTTATCTTGTGCTTTGCTCTTATTGCCATTCGTAATAAATAACATTGGTCTACCAGTTTGTCATATTTACACACATATTTATATAGCGTTGCCACAACGTTTTTTTTACTTTGTAATTTGGTTTGTGTCACTGCTAAGCAAATTAAACTCGACCTATTACCCAACAAACCTTTTTATTGTATATTGAATATGGAGTGCGGTAAACCTAATTGCAGTATTACCGGCAATGAACGTATGGTATCATGTTGGTTATGTTCAGGCATTTACCACATGAAATGTACTTACCTTAAAGCTCGTGACGCTGATGCCCTTCTTGACAAAATAAGTCATTAACATGGACCTGCCCACGTTGTAAAACTATAGGTATCGAGTTTTATAATTTCTTTAAAAATTCTCGTGATGAATTTAATCAAATCAATAAGGATTTTGTTAACTTATCCCAACGTCTAAATAAATATGGCGAACTTTTTACCAGTTTTAGTAATTTGGATAATTTTGCTAAAAATTATCAATCATCACTCCCAATAAATAAATCACTTGATTCATCTCAAACATCTTTGCCTACACCAGCTTCAACGGGTCTTAATATTAATAATAATGCTCAAGTGCCTCTAAATTTAATTGAGATTGATGCTTTGTCTCCGCTTCCATCCACTTCTACCCAATCGTTTCCTGATATAAATATATCTTAATTACAACGCCCCCAAATAGTAGTAAATGATGTTTCAATCTCATCCGAAAGTATCACCGCTAATACTCAACAAGTTCTTACTCCACAACCTAAATAACTCGTCAGACCGTCAATAACTTAACCTCTAGACCATTATCAAGTCATTCTACTGCTCCTATTCCTGTCCAAACAATTTCGCACAAAAAAACAATATTTCTCTCACGCCTTGCTGCTGATACAACTGCTGAAGATGTTGAAAATTATATTCGATAAAAATAACTGATGACAGCATTAATGATATGAAAGTTTATAAAATGAATACGAGTAATCGAGCATCTTTCAAAGCAATTGTACCAAATGAACTTTTTGAAACAATTGTCAATCGAGAATTTTGGCCCAAAAACACCTTGGTTCGTCAGTTTATATATCGTGAAGAGGACAATGTTCGCTTACCTAAATCAGCCAATAACGTTAATTCAAAAAACTGATTGATGAAATTCCAAAACACCAAATCATAACAAAGAAAAAACTAACAATGATACTACACAGTGCCCATCTGTCCAAAGCCTTTCCATTATTTATCAAAATGTTAATGGTCTAAACACTAAGCTATCTTCATTATATGCTGACAGTTTCGGTTTCAATAATGATGTAATTATTTTTACTGAAACTTGGCTTCGTAACTCTGTAAATAATCAAGAAATTTTATGCCCGAAATACCAAATTTTTAGACGTGATAGAGGAAGTATCACTACTGGCGGTGGAGTGCTAATTGCCGTCATGAACAAAATTTCATCTGAAGAAATCATCCTAAGGCAATTTTCTGATATGGAAATTATTTTCGTTCGAATAAAATTAAACAATAAATGTTTGTATGTTATTTGTTCATACATTCCGCCTAATTCACCTACTGCATTGTACGAACAACATGGTAAAGCAATTGAATTTATTAGCAAAAGCTTAAAATCCAGTGATTCAATCTTACTTGTTGGCGATTTTAATATACCATCTTTATCTTGGCAAGTTGATCCAATTTCCAACAATCTGATACCTTTGTTTTCTACTGAGGCTCCTGTGGAATTTATTAACGGCTTATATGACAATTCACTTTCACAAATCAACAATGTTGTCAACACTTATGGTAAATGGCTTGATCTCATCTTTGCGAGTGAACCAGACGATTTCTCTCACAGGTGAACAACCCCACTTAGATATCCCGAAGACCGATACCATCCTACAATCGAAATTTCTTACTCATACTCTTACTCACAATCCTTTAAATCACCTACATTGGAAAAACAGTTTTGTTTTAAAAAAACAAATTTTCAATTACTACGGGGCCTTTTGTCTAAAATAAACTGGATTGATATTTTTTCATATGTGATGAGGATTTTTGGTTTGGCTCAAGGTCATAAATTAAAAATAAAATTCAAATTTTTAAGTTTTATTTTAAATATTTATTTTCATATTATAACGAAAATTTGGATTTATGCTTAAATACATTTTATTGTCTGCTCAACGATTGCTTTTAAGTTCAATACCCAAAGCATTTATAAAAAAATCATCTGGTCCTCCATGGAATACGAAATATCTTTCTAGTCTAAAAAACAAGAAAAATAAAATGTACAAAAATATAAGGAAAATGGTTCATCTATAAATCATATTAATTATTCTGTATCAAGATCGGAATTCAATATTGCAAATAATAGTGCATATACAGACTATTTAAACAAAATTAGAAACAATTTAAAAAATGATCCAAAATCTTTTATAAATTTGTCAACTCAAAGAGACGATCAGTTGACTTCCCTCTACAATGAAATACAATGGTTTAGAATCTTCTGATGACATTTCTATTAGCAACATGTTCGCATAATTTTTTGCTTCAACGTATTCTTCGTCTGTGTTTACCAATACGAGTTATCCTTACTCTATTCAACAATCAACATCTATTTTTATTGCATCTCTTGACGAACAACATGTTTCATCTGGTGGCCCTGATGGTGTTCCAACTTGTATCCTGAAAAGCTGTTCAGACATACTGTTTATTCCTTTAACTTTAACTTTCATTTTCAACCTGTCCCTTAAGCTTGGGTATTTTCCAGAAACTTGGAAACGGTCTTTTATAATTCCTCTTTTCAAATCTGGTAGTAAAATCAATATTTCAAATTACAGAGGTATAGCCAAGTTAAGTGCAATTCCCAAATTATTTGAGAAACTTGTTACGGAATTGTTGTCTCATCAAGTATCTTCCATATTATCACCAAAACAACATGGTTTCAGAAAATCACGATATACAGTTACTACCTACTTGAGTTTTCTTCTTTCGTAATTGATGGTTTTACTAAAGGAAAACAAACTGATGCTGTATATACAGACTTTAGTAAAGCATTTGACAGAGTGAACCACGACCTCTTGCTGTTCAAACTAGATCTTTTGGGGTTTAGTTTCTCACTTCTAAATTGGATCGAATCGTATTTGAAAAACCGAATACAATATGTCAAATTTCGTGACTGTGACTCTAAATCTATAAATATTCCATCAGGCGTCCCGCAAGGTAGCCATCTCGGTCCATTGTTGTTTGCACTTTTTATTAATGATCTCCCAAACGCTTTAAAATATTGCCAAACTTTAATGTATGCAGATGATGTGAAAATATTCCTTTCATTCAATAATCTAAACGATCAAGCTTTACTCCAGTACGATATTTTAAATTTTACTACTTGGTGTGATGACAACTTAATGGATCTCAATACTGGAAAATGTAAATATATGATTTTTTCAAGATCAAATCCTACTAACGGCTGTTACTTAATGAACAACGAATTGTTGCATTTGGTGCAAACATTTAATGATCTCGGTATATTACTAGACAAGCAATTGGATTTCAGATGTCATGTTTCAACTACTATAAATAAAGCCATGGGCGTGCTTGGATTTATTAAACGTTGGTCAAAAGAATTTTCCGATCCTTACACTACTAAGCAGCTTTTTACAACATTAGTCAGACCCATTCTAGAATATGGATCAATTATTTGGGATCCTTCTTGTAAAACTCGTACTCAATCTCTTGAATCTGTGCAAAAACAATTTTTGTTATTTTGTCTACGTGGTCTCGGATGGGATAATAATAATTTGCCTTCCTATACTAGTCGGCTTGCACTTATAAAACTACCTACTCTTAAAAGCAGACGACAAATGCTCAATGTAACATTTCTCCTAAAATTGATAAACGGTGCTATGGATTCCGAATATCTTTTGAGCAAAGTTAATTTATATATTCCAGTTTATTCAACAAGGAACTACGTGCCTTTACGTCTATCTGCTTTTCGAACAAATTACGCCAACGCTGAACCTTTTCGAAGAATTTGCGATGAGTTTAATCAACTATATTTTGTAGTAGACTTCAATAAAAGTATGGATGCTGTTAAACGTGATATAATTCTTAATGAACTGTAGAATAATATGAAATAGTTTTTTCTTTTAAATAGTCTGTAAGGTTTAAATCTGTAGACTGAAAATAAATAAATAAATAAAGGAAGGGTTGGGGCAACAACAATAAGTTGGCATAATGTTCGCCGTTTATCGTTTTTTCCCTTTTGAAGGTAATCGATGTGGATTTTCCCGCGTGCATCACAAAAAACCGTTGCCATCACCTTATTGGCCGACAAACTTACCTTGGCCTTCTTCGGAGCCGGTTCACCCGGAGAAACCCATTGCTTAGACTGCTGATTGGTCTTCGGAGTGTTGTAATGGATCCATGGAACTTGGGCAAAATTTGACAATAGTCTATTAACAGGTGGTACTTGGTTGGAGCAGTGTTGCATTTCATATAACTACGAGGGAAGTTCGAAAAGTCACGGACTTATTGTTCCGCCCTCGTATATTTACTCGAACTTTATTGATATTACATCTTTATAAAGTTGTAAATAGCTGAGCTCTACTATATAAATGAAATTACCTTCCTTTATTCTGTTGAACCAATTTTCAATCCTAACACAGTACAACACATGATTTCGGGACTCAATTCTGATAATTTTTTTGAAAAAGTAGCCCCAAAAATAAGAACTTCTGCATCATTCGTGTGGTCAAGTTACATCAAATAAAATTTTAATAATTTTTTGAAGTTAGTAAGTATTGTATAGGGGAATTTGTCACGTTTTAGGCTCTTTTGTTTGACATAACTCGAGAGCCACTTGTCGGATTTTGCTCAAACAAATTTAGAAAAATCAAGAATTACAATTACTTTCATCTGTTTATATAGAGCAATTCCATATGAAAACGATCAAAATTGGCAAATTTTGGACGACCCCTCTCCGATTTTAAAATAAATAGTCTCAATCGATTGCCCAGCAAAAAATAATGTACCTACATATTTTTTTTTTTTTTATAGTGACTGGTTTAGCGGTGGTGTGCACCACTGTCATGTGACAAAATCGAAGAATTCTTCATAAGGGACCTCATTGAAAGTTGTTTTAAAAAAAACTACTAAAGCGATCGCAACGAGTGATAGCTCGTTGGAAAGGTATTGAATCAGGCTTTAATTGAAAAATAAAATTTTCCTAATTTTTCTCAGAAATTTACCTTTTTTCCCATGAAAATATTAAACAACTAAAACATTAAACAATTAAAACAACTTTCAACGAGGTCCCTTATGAAGAATTCTTCAATTTTGTCACATGACAGTGGTGCACACCACCAGTCCTATAAAAAAAAAAAAAAATATGTAGGTACATTATTTTTTGCTGGGCAATCGATTGAGACTATTTATTTTAAAATCGGAGAGGGGTCGCCCAAAAGGTGATCGCTTTCATATGGAATTGCTCTATAACGATTTGCTTTTTCCAGACTCGGAGTTTTAGGTGTATCGGTATCAGCAGCGCGTTTAACTGGAATTGTGGCAGTAAAATCAGCAATGTATACTTTTGTTTTCAATTGTTTTTTCTTCATACATTTATTTATAACTGCGAAACTGTTGCTTATGTAGCAAAACGTTATATGAACAGATTAAAGTAATTGTAATTCTTGTTTCAGCAAAATCCGACCGGTGGTTCTCGAGTTATGTCAAACAAAAGAGCCTAAAACGTGACAAATTCCCCTATACAATACTTACTAATTTCAAAATTTTATTAAAATTTTATTTGATGTAACTTGACCAAACGAATGATGCAGAAGTTCTTATTTTAAGGGCTACTTTCACAAAAAATTATTAGAATTGAGTCCCGAATCAATCAGCTGAAAAATGTTGTACTGTGTAATGCAATAAAATTAAAAAAACAATTTTTTTTTTGTTATTTTAAAAAAGTTGCCATATATTTTTTTCGAAATAGCAGAACTCCACTGTGTTCTATAAAAGCAACTTTTTAATATGAAATGTCCTGTTTTTATATTCATAAACGCTAAAAACATAAAACTCTCGCATATATATATTGCATTCATAAAAAACTTAATTTTTACGAATTTCGCAATAATGGCACCTCATCGTATTTTCTTGAATAATTGAACTGGAGCCTTATGACCATTATATTTATTGTATATACATTATATACCTTATAAACAAAATATATTTTTCAATTCGGTTGGCACTTTATTTTTCTGTGTGTAATTAGTAGTAAATGACTGATAACCTCTGCGTTGCTCAAATATGTTAGCACTGGCATAAGATTTTCTTTAAGCAATTTGCCAACGTTGAGAAAACGAGAAGAAATGAAACATGTAAGGACATGTCAGTAGATAAAGTCTGCTTTAAATTAGCGGATAGAAAACTTTTTGAATTAGTAAATAAACCTTGAACGGTTTTTTTTTTCTTTAACAAAAAGCAAATGATCTTGAACTTGAATAATCTTGCTGACATGAAAATCAATTATATTTAAAAATATATATATATAAAAGTATAAAAAATTCAGTCAAAAACTATATGCCTGAAACCAGGATCAAACTCGAAACCTTTCGACTACAAACTTTTGTTTAACAAAGCATCATAATGTTATAAAATTAATACTCCACCAGTGCTTAGACGTGGAAAACAATTTTTCCAAAACTTTCGATAATGGTCTGATCTGATTCTTTGTTAATGTTAATGTTTTTTTTTTTTTTTTGTAGACCACTGAAATTAGTGTAAAACAAATACTGGCAAAACACTTTGTGGAAACACCGGTAAAGCGTATGAAACATGTGTTCTGCCAGTAATTTATTTACAATTCCTCGGTTAGCCAGTGCTTGATTTTTTGTAGCAACGTCAATTTCTCAGTAGTTATTTATACAGACAAATTTGGATAACTTCAATCACTCAACAAAATTATGTTTAAGAACTTGAAAAAAAAAAAACAAAATTATTGCGTCTTTGCAGTAGAAAAACAAACAAATATTATATGTCCGTGTATGTATAGAAAACTACAATACTATAACACATAATAATCCATGTATAAAAATACGAAAAAAATGTCAAAATAACAAAACTTTCGTAATATAAACGAAATTTTGTATATTTTACCAAAGTTTTCGTACACTCATAAAAAAAAGTTTGTAAAGTCAGCAAAAAATTTTGCTGAGTCAGCAAAATTTTAGTCAGGAGGATGCTAGCAAAAAAGTTGCTAATGTCAGCAAAATCTTTTGCTGAAAATCAGCGAGCTGATTTTTAGCAACAAAATTTGTAGATTCAGCAAAAGTTTTGCTAACACTTAGTAGATGAAAAAACGCAAAAAATTTGTAGAAAAATTGTAATTTAGTTAATTTATTTGCTGAAAATCATAAAACATATTTTTGTGATTCTTTTAAAAATAATTTACTATAATAACGAAATATAACAATTTTAATTTTCCCACATTGACGACATGAATTAATTTAATATCTGAAAATATATAGAAATAAATATATATAACATAACAAAAATTTTCTTTCAACTACTTACATCAATGGTTGTCTTAATGATGCTATGACGAAACTGCCGAAGATAATTCTAGAAACGAAACGAAAAAATAAACAAAACAAACGAAACGAAAAAAACAACCCTTTTTTTGCAATAAGAAAAAGAAACCATACAAATCTACGTAAGATGTGTGTTTTTGTCTTTCTCTTTACTCTGTCTACATGTCTGTATATGTTTTTTCATGGTTGATTTTTTTACTTGTCTTGTTAGAGTTGTACTTTTTAATATCATTTTCCTCTTCTCTACTACATCTTGACATGCCGCGACATCTGCTTATCAGCACAATTTTTTTTAGCAAAATTAATTAGTAAAACATTAGTATATTAGTAAAGCATTAGTATAAAACAGTTAAGTGCTGAATAAGTATAACAAAAATTTTAGCTGAAAACACGATTTTAGCAAAAATATTTGCTAAAAAATAGTATACCTGATTTACAAGACGTTTTACTAACTTTTCTACTAACTTATTTTTTTGAGTGTAGTTTTGACTTTAATTTCGTATTTTTATACATGGATTATTATGAGTGTACAAACGACAGTAATGACAGTAAGCACGAGACGCAATGTATAGCTTGAGGCCCTCTCCCATATATTATTCATGATAATTTAACTAAAAATAGTAAAAAAAATTCTATATCAATATATTGTGTAGAATTTGAAATAATTATTTATTTTTTTAAAATAAGGAACTAGTTCCGAATTTCTAGTGTAAGACTTTACTCAATTTATATAAAAATTGGTGACATTTCTTTTAAGTTATTTTTTTTTTTTGTGAAAAAAAGTTAGGTATTTTTCTATTGTTACTGAATGTTTCATCATATAACTCGTATTAGTTTTGGAGAAAATATTCGTTGAATATTGTTCTTCATAATTATTTAAAAATATAAAAGTAAAGACTAGGTAGCTGATACTTAGGCGCATGAGTAATAAATAAAACACATAATAAAATAGATCATACGCCTACGTACCCGAAGAAGCTTTACATAGAAATATATTTAAATATTTATGAAGAACAATATTCAGTGAATATTTTCCCCAAAACTAATAAGAGTAATACGATGAAACTTTCCGGATCTATAGATAAAATTATACCAAACATTCGGAACTGGTTCTTTACTATTATAAAAAAATATTTTTTTTCAAATTCCACACTCAAACAAGTGGAAGCATTAAAGTCCGATGTGCCGAATTTGGTATAAAAAAGATTAAATTCGGCTGTGCCGAATTTTTGGATACCCTCCATCTGGGTGTTTGCATTAACCAGGGAAAGTGCAAACAATACAAATATCTATATTCTTTGTAAAAATAACAAAAATAATGTTGTTTTTATAAGTAAAACAAAATATTACTGATTGATTAATGTATTTGGGATGTTTCTAAAGAAAAAAATGTTTAATTAAAGTTTACTAAAATGAATCTGAAAATGTGCATGCTTATAACAGTGGGTATTCAAAGGTGAATGAAATGGTTATTCTGATAACCTAAAGAAGAACGTGCCGTGAAAAATAGATATATTTTTAAAGTACCCTTATGACGTTAAAAAAACAGTTGTAAAATTCGCCTGTTGTTTTGTATAAAAGAATCGTCTCTTCGCCTTTATAATAATGAAAGTAATAAGGATTATTAAAATATATTTTTGGATCGTTAGAAGAGATGCAATGAATACAAACGCATCAAAACAGTTTCGAATAATCAGAATTCTAGATAAATTTAAGTGAACAAAAATACGCTTGCGGAGACATACATAATGAAATAATTATTAAATACCCGTTTACATTACAACACATGTGTTTATACTATACATCACATAAGTAAAACGGAAAGTGTGATAAAATTAAGTTTGTCAAAAATTATAACAGAAAATCTTTCGAGTGTTTAGGGTGTTTTCGAGACACAAAAAATTAAAGAAACTGGTATTTCAAATTATTGTTTTTCAGCTTAGTTGCTTGTCCAATTATCGTTTACAACTCCTAGAATAAGAACCCTAAGAAATTTTCCCAAAATTCGATTGGTTTTTACACATCAATACTTTAATTAATATAAATTCAATAATCGAGCCAGCGATTTTATGAGAATGATAAATAAATAGGTCTTGCTGACATACATATTAAACTATTGTCAAAATATCGTCATTTTGGAAGCAAAAATCGTCCAATAGCCTTTTAGTTATTTTGGGTATTAAATATCGTCAAAATGACGATAAATAGTCAAACCTTGCAGCTCTGCATGCGATTGCTACTAATGCTACATACGTACCATTTATAAGAACCTAAATACATAGAAAGGGGCTGATGAATATTGCTACATTATGAAAATCAAATAACTTTTTTTCAATACACATAAATATTTTTCATTTGAAAGCAATTCATTTTTATTCAGTATTTTTAATGACTTTTAAAAAACAATGTAATTAAAATGACTGCCACGCCGGATGATCAAATGCAAGCGAAATTCCGTGCAAATTACAGAGAACATTTCAAACTAAGGGCCAAGTCTACTGCGTTCAATTCGCTTGTTATTTGATTTTTTAAAGGAAAGAAATGAAAATTCTTAAGCAGAACTTTCCGTATTGACTGTATTGTGATACATATTTGAGCAAAAATATTCCTTGTCAGAACTCTGGAGGAGTGCCGCCTAATGTGCCCCTTAAGTTTGTTTAGGCGGCAACGCCAGCCTCCAAAGCATTGTAGTGGCGCACAATCAAAATGTCAGTTTCATTACCCCATTCGTTCATTTTCCTTAAATTGAAAGACAAATCAATGAAACCAAAAAAAAATAGAACCGATTAATAACTCAGAAAAAAAGTTACGTTTTTGTTTTTTTGTTTTGTTTATTACAAAACAAAACAAAAAAACAACAACAATATTTTGTGGGTTTTTTTTTGATTTTGTACGTGTTGATTATGACCATGGATAGTAACCGATTATATGTGGTTATTGATAACGGTAACTACTTTATTTTATTTCGGTAACGGTATTTTAGGGGTAACGATACTTCAGTTATTTCGGTAACGGGCTTTTAGCGTTAAGGTTATTTTCTTTATTTCGCTAGCGGTATTTTAGCGGTAGCGTTATTTTAGATATTTCGGTAACGTTATTTTAGGGAAAAAGATTTTTCAGTTATTTTGGCAACGGTAAGGGTAACGTTATTTTAGTTATTCAGGTAATATTAATGCACACCGATATTTTTAGCCCCATTATGCCCGAGTTTTAATGACTGGCTAGTTTATGATCATACTTTGGAAAAATATATATATTTCCAGAAGTTTTTTTGTTCAGATCTTGTTAGATTGTTTCGGTAACGGTATTTTAAGGTATTGATATTTTAATTATATCGGTAACGGTATTTTACGGATAACGGTACTTCAATTATATCGGTAACGGTATTTTAGGGATAACGATAGTCAGTTGAAAGGTGTTAGAATCGTAAACGGTATTTTAGCGATATTGACAGCCATCCCTGATTGCGTATATTCTTGTGTATAAGCATTGAATGTACGTATGTATGATAAAATAAATAGAATAATTTAAAATTTGCCTCAAAATTTTTAGAGGTCTTCCCACATTTTCACTCATAACTTTTGAACGCGTTAACCGATTTTGATAATTTTCACTAGAAAACTGCTCATGATATCAACAAACAATTGTTGAAAATTAGCAACACCTCTTCTGTATTGGCGGAGTATTTTGTATTTCCACAGATAGACGGACGGCCAGACGGACATGGCTATATCGACTTCTCTACTCATGCTGATCAAGAATATGTTTAGTTTATGGGGTCCCAGATTTTTTTTTAAAAGAATTACAAACATTTGACTATTTGATGGAGGGTTTAAAAAAAAAGTTTGTAAAGTCATCAAAATTTTAGTCAGGTGGACTTTTAGCAACAAAATTAGTAGATTCAGCAAAAGTTTTGCTAACACTTAGTGGATTATAAATTAAAAAGCCCTTCCTAAAAATTAATTAAATTTTTGCTGAATATTAGTAGCCTGAACAAAACTCAAAAAATTTGTAGAAAAATTGTAATTCAGTTAATTTGTTTGCTGAAAATCATAAAAACATATTTTTGTGATTCTTTTAAAAATAATTTGCAATTTGTTCCAAAATATAAAAATGTTCATACTCCCACATTGACGACATGATTTAATGCAATATCTAAAAAAATAGAAATAATTATATATAACACAAACAAAATTCTCTTTCAACTACTTATATCAATGGTTGTCTAAATGATGCTATTTTTTTTATAGGAACGCATATGTCGTAGAGAATTATAGAAACGAAACGAAAAAATAACAAAATATGACATTTACAACAGTTTTTTGCATTAAGAAAAAGGAACCATAAATATTTACTTAAGATGTGTGTCTTTGTCTTTCGCCTTAGTCTGTCTAACAGCTCCATATTTGTTTGCAATTTGACGACACTAGATTATTAATCTCTATAAACATTTAACTTACAAATACACATTAAATATTTATTAAATATTTTATTTTGTCTTTTATTTAATTAATAGAGATACAAAAATCTTTCATGGTTGCTTTTTGTATATGTCTTACAAGAGTAGTATTTCCCCCGTCACTACTACATCTTGACATGCCGCGACATCTAATTCATTATGCGTATATCTTTCAATCTGGTTGTCGCCCACACTAATAATGTGCTTATCAGCACATTTTTTAGCAAAATAAATCAGTAAGACATTAGTAAAATATTAGTAAAATATTAGTTTAAAATAGTTAAGTGCTAATTAAGTATAACTAAAATTTTAGCTCAAAACATAATTTCAGCAAAAAATGTTTCTATTAAAAAGGTGTAAAAAAGCACATGACACTTTTTTCATCGTAAGAAGTAAATATTTTTTGAAATTGTTTGCAGAAGTTGCAGAATTTAATCAATTTACACATGACGATTTTATGAGTAATAAACAACCTTTTTTACTTTTGTTTCTTTCCGGACTTTTTAATTACAATTTTATCGCATAATTTGAAATTTTTTGTTATTATTTCTCCGATTATAAGACTTTTTTTCTAAACCAAAGCGTGTAAGCTTCAAAAAATCTAAAATTCCAAGATTTGTTTACGGATTTTTGTTGCACAAAATGTCATCTATATAAATTTTTTTACACATTTTGAACGGGAATTTCTGAACTTTGAATGACAAAAATGTTGCAAAGCTAAATATTATATGTTGTGAAAAGCTTGTGGAACTTTGGTTCTTGTAAAGTGATTTTTTTTCTTCAAAATTCTGTAAAAATATATTTAATAGTGTTTTCTTTTCTAGAAAAAAGTTTTGCATTTTAAAGTGCAAACATTTCAAACATTTCACCCTCGCCCCAAGAAAATGCTTCATTTTTACAAACAGAATAGAACACAATTTTATCACATATAGCTTTCTTTAAACATGTGTGCTTACACAATATTGTTATGGCAGTATCGGTTCGAATCTCAGCGAACATGAAAGAATTTTTTTTTAATAATTTTTTTTTTTTTAATTAAGTTTTATACTATCTTCATATTTTCTTTTTTTATAATTTTTATTATAATTTTGTTTTTTTTTTAACGAATTTTAGGTAAAAAATTATTAAATAATTGCAAACAGAAAAAAAAAAATATTATAACATAAAACAAAATGAATAAAACTCCTAAATTATAATAAAAAAAAAATAGTGGTCCAATGAGGGTTTGAACCTAGAACCTTATGCATCAGAAGCCAGCACACTACCCTTCGGCTGCCAAGGTGAGAGTTTTCTCGCAAATAACTTTATAATATATACACATTAGATTGATAAATCGAAAAAAACAGGGCAAAAACAACCCTGTGAATAATTTGAGGGCGCTAAAATTGCACTTTTTGCCTTTTTTATGGCAACATTTTTAGAAAGAAACACGGCACCCTCTCAGGATGTTAATCTTATTTTAGAAAAGAACACAAAAAAGGAAGTTTGAGGGCAAAGCACAAAAAAAAATTTTACATTTTTGTCAGAAAGCAAAAACGTCATGAGACATTTTTTTATATATTTTTTTTTTCAATTATTTCAAAATTCAATTTAGATCGTTTATTAACAATTTTACCATTTTCGTATTAAAGCACATGTTTTAATGGCGAAAATATTTTTTTTTTAACCTCTGATAACTTTTTAATAGAGTTTTCATAAAAAAATTAAAATATTTGAGGATATTCAAGAAAATGTCGCGTGCCACCGAAAATCCGATCGCGTGCCAATACTGACACTCGTGTCATAGTTATGCCAGCCCTGGTATACACTTAAACAGCTGCGTTTCCACCATTTTGTAAAATTTTTTATGAAACATTTTTTCTCCTTCATTTACTTTTAGCGGCTCGAAAAGCAACAATTTTCCGGAAAACTTTGAACTTGCCGCCATGTTTGCATTTCAAGTTTAATAATTCAATTGTGGTGGTACATTTTTTAACAAAAATTAAATTTTATCAGTTGAGTAGTACATTGATATATAATTACATTTGTTAAAAAAAATAAGAAACACACACACGAAACTAATGACTGAACGCTATTTTCAAATCATTTTGGAACATACACTGTACCCGAGGCAACCTAATATTAGGCGTGGTGTTACATTCAAAGGAAATATTGATAGTGATAAAATAATCTCAGTGGGTGGTCGTTGAACATGTTAAAATACTTAAAGATAGTGTTTAGCTATCGACACAACTAATATCGCACTTCAAAATAAAGCCAAGAAAGCAATCGATTTTAGAGACAGATAGAGCGTCTATTATTTTATTTACAAGTTAATAACATTTTTATACGACTACTGATAATTTTGATGAAAGTGATTATAAATACATTCAAAAGAATTTATTCAACAAAGAACAATATTCGTGCTCGAGGTCTTGTTTTTTAATAATCAATGTATTTTTCAATATTTCTATTAAATACTCATATTTATTAAATATTGAAAAGTCGAAAAAATGCAACTTTAAAAAAGAATTGAGATTCTTATAAATTCTTATTGTATAAAAAAAAAAAAAAATTAAATTAAATATGTTAAGTGTTATATCGCCACCTAAAATGTAAATGGACGTAACTACCAAATTACTTTTTTACAGGAGAAGCAAAAAACGTCCACACTAATAGTTTTAATTATAGAACCAAATAATTTATAGAACCAAATAATATTTTAAAGGGCAACCAAAAAAAAATGTGCGAGAACAAAAATATATTTATAAAACCACTATTTGTATCGTAGATGTCCAAATTTTGTGTAGACATGTAATTTAGCCAA
This sequence comes from Delia radicum, assembly GCA_021234595.1. NCBI lineage: Eukaryota > Metazoa > Arthropoda > Insecta > Diptera > Anthomyiidae > Delia > Delia radicum. The sequence goes on along the minus strand of CM037851.1, from coordinate 163,651,669 downwards.
GTTAATCATAATCATCAATAAAACCAATAAAATCCCTCGACTGGAACCCCCAAGGACAACGCCGCCAAGGTAGGCCCCGTAACACCTGGGTTCGTTGCCTTAAACAAGAATGTTTACTTGCTCGAGTATCCTGGAATCAAACAAAAACAATTGCCAGAGATAGAATCAGATGGAGAAAATTTGTTGACGCCCTATGTTCACACTGAACTTTATTTAAGTATTTATGGTGTTCAGAAATGTAATTCTATTTATATTTAGATAAATAAAGGACATATATATATATATATATATATCAATAAAACCGGATTTGGAAACTTTGTTAGTTACGCCCTTTTGAATTTATTACGATATGCTACGGTTACGATATGTTTCTTTCTAAGCCAACTGTTGAGAAAAAAAATAGTATATCGTATCAAACTGATAGTATCTGTCCCCAGTGGCGTACCCAGGGGGGCCCTGGGGGCCAAAGCCCCCCCCCCCCCCCCCCCCCCCCCCCCGAAATATTTTCGATTTTTTATTTTATTTTTGTTTTGGTTAGTATGTAATAAATGAATTTATAATATTTTTTTGAGACTATAATCTTTCAAACTAATGTTATATTAACTGAAATTGATCTATGGAAACACTACCATAAAGACCATCAAATCCGCTAGACGCTATTCAAGATTGCAACAAGGAGCTTTTTCCAAATGCTTACATGTTTTTACATTTACTGATAGTAATTCCTGTTACAACTGCATCCGCGGAGAGAAGTTTTTCCACCCTAAAAGGAGTGAAAACATATTTAAGGAATTCTATGGGTGAAGCTAGACTTGATGCTCTACTTGCATCAGTGTATCGAGAAAAGGTTGAACCTGACAAAATCATTGACACTTTTATGAAAAAAAATCGTTGAATTAAATTTTAAGAGTTTTGTTAATAGTATATAAGGATCTTAATTAATATGATAGCTCACTTTAAAAATCAAAATAAAATTATTTAATTGATACATAACCTTGTTTAATATTTCAAAAAAAAAAAACTTGTTTGTAGATATAAGAAAATTAAAAAAACAAAGACATGTCAAAACATTTTTGCTTCAAAATTGCTATCATAACTGGGTATAACGTCAATGGTAACTTTCCCATCCAAAGCTTATTTAACAGATACAAAATATTAGTGTCATTTTTTTCGGCCGAATCCGAACATCGGCCATTATATCAATGTTCGGCCGAAGCTGAACTTTTTGTTTTAATAAAAAAAAATATGAATTGTTTTTTTAGATCAATAAATTTAAACCAAAAAGTTATTAAACATAAACAAAATACAAATTTATAGGTATATTTTTTTAAAAAATCATATTTGGAAAATAGTTTTACTATGTACAAAAGAAGAATAAAATATTTGTACTATATTTTATAGTCAAAGAAAAATAGTTGATCGATTTTTAAGTTGATATAGAGAAAAAAATCTTAAACTTTAGTATTTAAAATTAAAAAGTTTGATATTGTCATGACAGAAAAGCAATTTTTCCGCATTCACACCATGTGAATTGCTTCGTCTATCAGAATACAGCTGTCCGGCAGCGCTAAAAAGTTGTTCGCTAGCTACACTAGTTGGTGGGGCTGATAAATATTTTATTGCTACAGCTTTTATATTTGTAAATGAACTTGAATTCCAATACTCAAATATATTTATATTTCGGGATCTAAAGGCTCCGTAATAAACATTTTAATTTCTTTTTCAATAAAATTTTCGTTTGGTTCTGCTACTTCTAGGTCTGGTACTGCATCATGTCTATCCCAAATTGATGAACCTGTTATTCTCTTTTCAGGATTACTTACCACTCGATTTTTTTTTTATATATTTAATTATATCCCATTAAATTTGATTATTTGCTTATAAGTCTTGTACACTCAAATAAATAAGTTAGTACAAAAGTTAGTAAAACGTCTTGTAAATCAGATATACTATTTTTAGCAAATTTTTTTGCTAAAATCGTGTTTTCGGCTAAAATTTTTGTTATACTTATTCAGCACTTAACTGCTTTATACTAATGCTTTACTAATATACTAATGTTTTACTAATTAATTATGCTAAAAAAAATTGTGCTGATAAGCACATTAATAGTGTGGACGACAACCAGATTGAAAGATATACGCAGAATGAAGCAGATGTCGCGGCATGTCAAGATGTAGTAGAGAAGAGGAAATGATACTAAAAAGTACAACTCTAATAAGGCATATAAAAAAATCAACCATGGAAGACTTTTGTATCTGTTTTCCATACATAAAACAAAATTGAGTATTAAAACAGCTTAAATTTTGCGTTGTCACCGGCTTGTGAAAATAATTGTCTTTTAATTAAATAAAAGACAAAATATTTAAATTTAATATGTATTTCTAAAATAAATATTTATAGGTTTATAGTGTGGTCAAATTGCAAACAAACAAACATATACAGACATGTAGACAGAGTAAAGTGAAAGACAAAGACAAAGACACACATCTTAGCTAGATTTTTATGGTTCCTTTTTCTTATTGCAAAAAAAAGTGTTGTTTTTTTCGTTTCGTTTGTTTTTGTTTATTTTTTCGTTTCGTTTCTATAATTATCTTCGGCAGTTGCGTCCTTTAAAAGAAAGCATCATTTAGACTACCATTGATGTAAGTAGTTGAAAAAAAATTTTTGTTATTTTATATATATTTATTTCTATATATTTTCTGATATTAAATTAATTCATGTCGTCAATGTGAGAAAATGAAAATTTTTATATTTCGTAATTATTGTAAATTATTTTTAAAAGAATCACAAAAATATGTTTTATGATTTTCAGCAAATATATTAACTAAATTACACTTTTTTAACAATTTTTTTGCGTGTTTTTAGTCTACTAAAATTCAGCAAAAAATTTATTAATTTTTAGCAAGGCATTTTTATTTCTAATCTACTAAGTGTTAGCAAAACTTTTGCTGAATCCACTAATTTTGTTGCTAAAAATCAGCTCGCTGATATTCAGCAAAAGATTTTGCTGACATTAGCAATTTTTTTGCTAGCACCCTCCTGACTAAAATTTTGCTGACTCAGCAAAATTTTTTGCTGACTTTACAAACTTTTTTTTTTGAGTGTAGCTATATTTCTGGAAGTTTTTTTTTAAACTCGTTTGGCTTTTTGAAATTTTTTCACACACATTGATGTTTAAATATCGGTGTTTTTTTTTGTATTCTATCATATTCAACGTTGTATTTTTTATGTAGTTTTTTTTTGTAAATTCTGAAAAGTAAATATAACCGCAGTTGTTATATATTTGTGCTTTTTATAAATAATCAGTAAAAGTTCGGTAGTTCGTCCAAAATTTGGCCGAACACCGAACTTGGCCGAACTTCACTTTTTGGCCGAACTACGAAGACGAAGCCGAGTACTTGGTCGGACACTACAAAATATTAAATATAGGCTCTCGTATGTAACAAATTATATGCTTTTCAAACAAAAAAAAAAATTTAAAAAACAAAAATTGGGCCCCCCGAAACAAAATGCTGGGTACGCCGCTGTCTGTCCCATATGAGACGAATAAAAAATTTAACAACTTTTTTATATTTCCATGAAGTGGGCGACGCATGGTGTAAGATTTGGCCAATCTAGCTAGACTAAAGTCGGTAATTAATATTTAAATAATCATTTTAATCAAATATGAAATCAGACTTCTTATGGTGTTGGAAAATGCAAAAAGTTTGACAAATTTGTCAACAGTAACTTAATCACGATACTTTGAACTTGAATATTTTTTAGTGAAATAAAAATAATAATAACATTTAATTAAAATTTACCATATTTAAAGACGTATTACTTTTTATTGGCAACGTCTTTTTTAGTAGAACGATTCGTATGTGGAACAAACTTCCAACAGAAGTCTTTCCTGTTACTTACAATTTAGAAAAATTTAAATCAAATATCCACAAACACTACTCCCTCTTTCCTCCTTCCAATACCCTATTTTGCTAATCAATACAATGAACTGCATGAGTTGGGGGCATCCGCTGAGTATTGGTTAAATTAAAAAAAAAAAAAAAGAAAAATTGAACCTGGAAAGCATTTTTAGCTTTATTTAATTAAAAGAACAACTTTTTTCATTATGTATTGAAAAAAAAAAAAGTTTACTAAGAGACAAGTTTTAGCGAACATATAGGATCAGTGCGAAATTTATATTAAATTTATAGCTAAAGTGTCGACTTTAAGGGACAAGTGAAATTGTCTGCCGAAACTCGCCAATCTTATTAAAAATCTACAATTAGTGACAACACCTCCTACCAAGTCACTTTTGATATTTTTATGGCTAATAACAACCGATTAATGAACCTTTTTGTGGACTATATTTGTGAAAAAATAGGCAGCGTTTCTTCTTTCTTTGTTTCTTAAAAATCTTTTTAAACCTTTACTGCATGAAACTCGAAATTTAAAAGAAATTATAAAGGGTCCGCCATCTAACGTTTGTTTTTACAACTAGTGCTTATTTCGTGAATGGTAACACTTAGCTCATGTCTGATTTGACAGATAATTAGTTTTATCCTTCCGCTGAACGAATATAGTCCGTATGTTCGTTATCTTGTGAAAAAAGTGAAAGAAACTGGCATCATCATCGATAAACCAAAGCGTGAAAAGCCAAAAACAGTGCGTACTCCCGAGAATATTGCTGCTGTGGCAGAAAGTGTGCGTGAAGCGCCATCAACATCAATTCACCGTCGTTCTCAACAATTGAACATTTCGGAGACATGACGCCATACAAAGTCCAATTGGTCCAGGAGTTAAAAAAAAAAAGTTATTTGGCGGACCCTTTATATATTGGTAGAAAATGAGAAATTGATACCTATTTCAACGTTTTCATACACCCAGAGAAAAAGTGACACAATACGTGTACAAAATGACCACATTCGTTATCAATCGTCCGCCAACTACATTTGGGGTCAAATTATACACACCGTTGTCAATTCAACAACGAATAATTGACAACGATATCGTTGTTAAACCGACCACAAATGTGTACAATTTGACACCGCCATGGTGTCGAAGTGACAACATGTCGTAGTTAAATTGACACCCTACCGGTGTCGAAGTGACACCGTGCCGTTGTTAAATTAACACCCTACCGGCGTCGATTTGACACCGTTCGTGGTTGATTTAAAAATTTCATGTCCATTCCCATTCTGTTCTCAACCTACGCGTTCCCATCTACTTTAGTAATACAAAACGATTAAGATTTATTATAATTATGTTTTAAAAACATATTTTATTAAAATAATGTATTTATTTAAATTTAAAGCACAATAACTTAAATTAACTCAATTCTAAAATAAATGTTTCCATTGTTCATACGATATAAATAAAATGGAGGAGTTATACAATCTAAAATTGGTTTTAAATAAGTAGTAGCATTGTTTAAAGAACCAATTTCATAAGATTGCAAATAAAAATCAAAATTTTTAATGTTAACTTGATTACACAAAACATAAACATTTAAATTTTGAATACTAAAATTTTTAATTTTGAAAAGTTCAATTGACGGTTGCTTTATACGAAGTTCCTTTAAAGACAACATCATTAGAAACTTTGCAATTCTGTAAACTTAAATTTTGTTTATTTTATTTGAAACAATACTCTTCTTATATTAAATTTAATATGAGTTTAAACTAAAAATAGGTTCTAAAGTATCTTCATGATGTAGCAAACGAAAATCTAAATCCAGCCTTTATAGTTTAGAATGACATGGATTTACTCTTGATGTAGTGTTAATTAAAGAAATGTTAGCATCTGTATGCTTAGCTTCAAAATTTCATATACCAAAGAGGCCCGCATTTTCTAATAGTAGTTGGGCAATGGACAAGAAAATTATGTTTTGGTTTTAATAAAACATACAAATTTAAATTAAGTAAATGGTGTTTGTTAATCAATTCTTCCAATTTAAATCAATAATTTCTCTTCATCAATTCTTAACTATAAATTCAAACAAACATAAACAAACCATTGTGCCATCAGAATCGTAGGACTATATTACCTTCTATTTTTCAGGCAAAAAGGTTTTCCCTGAACTCCACACGTAGCCCTAGTGCCAGAAGTGTCTCCTTTAAATTTTCTTTATTTTTAAATAGGACAAGCTTCTAAATGTTATTTGTGATGCTATAATATATAAACAAAAATATATGTTTCTTACTGTATATTGTACATTGCTTTTCCAACAGTTGATTTACTTACATTTTAAATATTGAAAAATTGAGCCATGTTTATGGTTTTTAAAAACTGTTTTAGTTGCCCATCGTCACTATCTTTAACGATATCAATTGTTGAAAAGCATGAATCACTGACCACTACAATTTCACCATTCATTTCTAATAAATCACCAACTAAATTATGGTCCTCTGATAATTGAATTTCGTGGCTTTGTTTTATTTTATTAATAATATTTAAAATAATGCTGCTAAACACACTGACTAAAACCAAAAGAATGAAAAGTTCTTAAAATTTCTTCGTTGGCAGAGAATCTGACAACGTTACGTTATCAATTTGTTCACGTTCGTTGTCAAGTTGTAAACATATGTTTTCAAAAACTAATTATTTCGGCATCAGCAGAGAATTTGAAAACGTAACGTTGACAAATTAACCAATTTCGTTGTCAAATTGTAAACATGCGTTTTCAAAAACTAAAAATTTTAGCGTAATCAGAGATTATGACATTATAACGTTGCCGATTCAAACACGTTCGTTAAAAATTTGACACCGGGCGTTGTCAAATAAATTGAAAACGTTAGGGTGTAATATTGACCACAACCGTTGTCGATTTTGCAACGTCATTTTTTCCGGAGTGTATGTTTTCATCTATAGGGATTTTATTGAAGGATAACGATTGGTTACATTTATGTAAAAAACTCGTAAAAATTAAACAAATTGGTATATTTGCTATATATCGGTTAGATACAGATTAGAAATTTTTGTTATATTACCGATTGTTACACAGTGTAATCAAGTGTCAATGGCATTTTTTAAAAGATTTTGCTTAACAAACTTTGCTTCATAAAAAAAATTATCGAACTGAAACATAAATGGATACAGATTTTTTTTTTTGAACTTCAATTGCATTGTTTTGACAATTATTAGAGCATAATGGTTTTGGTTCTCTAATAATAAATAATATAAAGATTAGAGAGTTTCTGACGCTACCCTGCGGAAAATGGATCAGTCACTGGTATGGTCAAGTGACTAGAACTTTGTGTGTATGTTCCTGTTCTAGTTTCGGTTCTGTCATATAAAAGTGACCGGTACTTTTAACATGGACTTGTCATAGGAGGTGGAAATTTCCACCTTTTGAGCTACTTAAAATATGTCGGAGAACTTGTCAAATATAACCTATCACCGAAATGGTTTAAGTGTGAATACGCAACACAACGAGTTGGAAGTATATAGTATGCAACTTGTATCAGGTTAGGCATTGTTTGATATGTAGCAGGACCAGTTCGAAATAAAATAAAACGTGACTGATTTAAGAGTACAAATCACAGTACTCAAGAAAAATATTTGGTAAAACACTACACTCACAAGAACTTTTCCATCAAAAATCAACAGTTATTTACAAGTTTAATCGGTAAAGTAGTATCAATGGAATATGTAGTTTAATTACCAAAAAAATATATTTTTTAACTTTTCTGTCTGTTATTCAATAAAAAAAAATAAACAAGAAAACGGACTTTCGGTAGTAGTAGTTAAAATATTCAGTAAAAATTTTCTATTTAAAACAAAACGTTGTTATATTATATTGAGTATTGAAATAAACGAAAAAAATCTATTGTTTTTAACGATTTTGTCAATTAATTTTTTAACAGTTGAAAATGAACTAAAAACTACAATTGTTTTAAGCGAAAAGTAAGTAGACCTGTTTTTAACTGATTTTCAGTTAATTTAATGTGTATATTCAGTAGTCTTTACGGAAAAAAATATTGTGTGTGTAATTACAGATTAATCGCAATGCCTCCGTTACATGACCTCCATTACATGAGCTTTCAAAAAAATTTATAATTTCGTGACATATCATTAAACTGCAATAAGCCAACAAGTTACAGGACAATTTAAACAAAATTGGCATGTTACCTGTTCCTTTTTATTCCGAATGTACCATATTACCACATTAACTGTTTTATAATATTGCACAAGTTCCAAAAAAAAATAATTTTTAAAATAATTACAGAGACATGAATAGTACAAACGCCGTTTTTGGACCGTGCTCTTTGGTCGGACTCAATAATTTTATAATTTTGCAGTTTTACTTAGTCTTAATTTCCCATAGGGTAGAGCTATGGGAAACCAACAAGTTATTAAAGTATATTATTATTAAAGTATATTTTTTCTTTTTCCTTCACCTTCTGATTCGTGAAGGAAATTCACGAATCAGAAGGTGAAATACTAAATAAAGTTGACTAACCTTGACGAAATTATTTTCACAAAGTTTATGAAACATTTTTTATGAAATGATGACGATCTATGAACTATTTGTCTTCAAATTTTATAAAACTCTTCGTCGTATTTATGAAAACCTCAGAAATATGATTAATAATTATGAAACATTTTCATCAGACTGATGCAACTTTTTTTCCCCTAAATGTAGATTGGCTATGCAAACATAAGTAATCTACTTATAGCATATTTGACCAATTTGTTTTGTAAGTATAGGTTTTAATTATTCGGAAAAATGTGCGCCCCGGTAGGCTACTTGGTAGCGTCCTGGCTTATCTGTGAGGGGGTAGTGGGTTCGATTCCCACCACAGGCACTGGTCTGTTTTCGCTACAATGCGCCGAAGACCATAGTAGCTAGTGCTCGGTTAGATTAATAGTATATAATTTGTAATTGTATGATTATTAATTAATAAAAAAAAAAAAAAAACTAAATTATTCGGAATGAAATTTTTTTATATAGAAAATTGTTTTTAAATTAGCAAAATTGTTTTATAATTTTAGCACTCGAATTTGAAAAATTGGTAAAATATGTTGCTGAATTCAGCAAAAAAAAAAAATAATAGTAAAAAATTGCGTGATTTGTAAAATGAGAATAGCAAAAATTGTTACTAAAAACGACAGTACAAAAATAGTAAACTGCAATTGAAAACATTTAACAGATGTTTCTACTAACCTTAGTATAGCTTATAATTAAGCATACCCAGCAAAAATTCCTCTGCCAAAAAAAGATTCTAATTGAGCATTTTTATCGATGAATTTATCATACACTTAGAATACTATGTAGTTAAAGACCACTGCAAATGTAGTTAAAAACAAATGAAATTTCACTTAAAGAAATGACGACTTACATTTCAGTAAATTCAACTAACATTGTCATTTGTTTTTTAATGTACAAAAAATTAACCAAAATTGTAGTAAAATTAACGAAACATGTGTTGTAAAAAATAAACAAACATTTTTTTTTTTTTTATTTTTAAATAACAAAAAACAGCTGCAAAAAGTGAATATAAAATCATAAAACAGTCATTTGATGTGGTTTGTTTTTTTAAATGAACTACAAGTTTAGTAAAAAATTATATTTGTTCTACAAATGACTGACATTTACATTCAAAATAAAGAAACTGTATTACAACCCAAACAACTACATATTTTTAAAGCAGAAGTTCCCTAAGTATGGAAAAAAGCTTTTTATATAATGCTGCAAAACAACTCCCAAGCGATATTATATGCCTAAACTACTTTCAAATAAATTGTTTCGGCATAATAAGTTCGAAAGAGTCATATTTTATATGCTTCCTACCTATGATAAGCCAATGTTAAATTCATATATGAAATTGCCAAATTAGAAGAGGAAAAAATTTACTGGGGTATAATTAGAGGTAACGAACGGAACTGATTTTTATAAATCCCGGTTTTGAAGACTGCGATCCCGGGATTTGTAGGGATCCCGGAATTTTTCGGGATTTCTGAACTAATTTTTTTATATTTTTGTGTTCATGACTAAAAACTTATAAAATCAACCACTCGAATTAGCCCATCCTTTCTGATTTCAGCCAAACTTGGTATATAAAATATACATCATATAACTATAACCTCGTCCAAATGCAGGCCAGCTAATCTCAACGGATCTTGAAATATCGCGTTTCAAAATATGAAAAATATTTGACAATTTTTACAGAGTAATCGTAACTAATATTTCATATCTTTTTAACGGCTTACGTCATTTTAAAGCTACTTAAATTGTGGTTTTACTGTGGTTTTACACGAAGTACTCACTTCTCCGCTGCAAAATGCATTATTTTCAAGAAACGCGTTTAGAAAAGCTGTATTTCACAAATTTGGTTTTTAAAATTTTTTAAAAAAATTCATATCAATTTATATTTAATGTGTATTTTTTTAAAAAATACATGTTAAGGCAGAATTAGTTTGTACGTTCTGTTCTGTTACGAATATTTGAATCAGGAATGATAAAGTTTTATTAACCGATTAAACCAATTATTGAATTCAATCACTAAGGGTTATAATTATTATTAACTAATTTTGATTTTCAAAAAAATAATTAATAAAAATCTTATAAAAATGTGAAATTGACTATTAGCTGCGTGTTTTTAAAATCGAATGAGTTCACGAACAAATTTGTTTGCTACCAATCACAAGGATTGAATTCGCAAAAAACTGTGAGAAACGTAATTCAATACAGCAAAAATTAATAGGACGTTCAAAAAATATTAAAAATTTGGTGAATTTAAGAAAAAAACTCAAAATTTTTATAATTTTTTAAATCAAAATCAGCTAATTTTCTTAGTACGCACTGCTCGTTTTACATAGCTTTATTTACATTTTTCCAAAAAGTTTGGTATTGAAAATGAGCAAAATCGGTCCAATGGTTCAAAAGTAATTAGTCACAATGTGAAAGTACCTCTAAATTATTCATACAAATTGGTGTATAATGCACTGTATATTATTAGAATTCATTGTAGTGTCTGATGTATAAAATATAACGTCATGTTTTTTCACCAGACGCTAAGAGGTGAATAATATTTAAAATTGACCGCAAATTTTTTTTTCTCCACAAAAAAATTTTTTTTTTTCACCTCAAAAATAGATGTGTTAGCTCAAAAATGTTTTTCACGACAGAATTTATTTTTTTACAGCCAAAAAAGTGTTTCACCTTAAAATTTTGTTTTCACATCTTAACATGTTTTTTTTTTTTTTTTAATATATTTTTGTTGTTTCATTTGTAATTGTTCATTTTGGAGGGTACAGAGATTTGTTTGTTAATTTATATTTAAAATTTTTTTTTTACTTTTGATGCCGAAAAAGTACTATTTTATATGCAGGTTGGTACTATTTTAAAATCGCATTTATCACCCCTGATTTAAATGTTTTTGGCTGGAGTTTCTTTTACTTTTGAAAACAGCTGATTCCTTTCACAGAAAAAGTAATTACAAAATATTACCTACAGAACAGAATGACACAGAACGGCAACAGAATGTAAAAACTAATGAGGCCTTTAGAATCCCTATGTGAAGCTCTTACGGTATCAGTAGTTATAAATAAAGATGTGAAAATATGTAACTATTAGTACCACATAGGGATTTGGTGGCGGTATAGAAGAATAATTTATAATATTCATTTTTTTTAAAATTTTAGAAAAAGAGTTTTTTGAAATACAGCGCGTTGAACCACGGACTTAAAAAAAAAATTATATTTACCGTCAATAAGTGACATATTTTTGTGAACCAGTAAAATCAACTAACTTTAAAATGAACTACAATGACTCTAGTAGCTTAAACCGTTAAAAAGATATGGGCAATTATCTGCAATTACTTTCGCAAAAAAAATTTTTTTTTTTTTTTTATTCCAATAAATTATCTTTTTTATGTTCTTCTTTTTTCTACTATTTAGTATATTTAGTATCTTTTTTTAGACTTTAATATATAACTTTGAATCCCGTAAGAGATCCACATATCAATTTGTCAACGGCATAGTGTAATAAAGTATAACTGACATATTTTTTTTGAAAATTTAAAAAAGAAAACAGTTTTTTAAATACAGCTTTTTAAAGAGCGGATTTTGAAAAAATAATTTTTTTCGCTCACTTTATTTTAAACGCGACAAGTGGCTTTAAAATAAGCTAAATAAGTACGACACATTTTGTTAAAGTTTCGATTTTATTTCATATTTTAAAATTAGATATTTCCATAACAGTTAGAGCCAAGGATGATGAAGAACTAGGATGCCCAGAACTGTGCGCGACGCGCACCTCATCGTTCCATAGCGCCAACACCCCCTCATGCCATCGCGCACAAAGGCAGTTATGTAGGCAGTCAAATTTTAAGACTGTGGTTTTATTCACCCACTACTAATACAATTTATTTATTTTTTATTAATTTTGAAAACAGATATAGGATAGAACCCACTGTGATCTCTCGCTTAATAAGAAGAGAGGTCATCACGTTCGCTTCAAAATTAGTACAAATCAATCGAAAAGTACAAAAATTAATCAAATTTAACATAATTTAATTTAAATTAACTCTAAAAAATTATCGAACTGTTAGAAAAATGGTGTTGGGTGTCTCTTTATGTGTACTGTCCAAGACCATAAACTTGGATAGTTACTAAGACGAGACAAATGTAATGAATTCTTCTTCCAGCACTTGAACTGGAAAAATACCTTAAGAATGTTTGCAATTAGACACTTGAAATTTGTGTTAATGACTAAAGAAACATTATTTATTTTTGGGTTTATATACAGTATAAATGCAGAATTGCAATAAAATAATATGATAAATGTTGTAATAATTAATGTATAAAATTAATCTAAACAAGAATTACTGACTAAGCATAACAATGTTGTTAGTCGTTGACTTTTAGTCTAGATATTTATGCAAACAAACAGTATTTAAGTTATTGAACTTAATCTAAATGTTTGTATATTAAACAATATTTATGTTGTTGAATCATTACAATCATTAACCCATGTAGGTCTGAACAAATGGATACATATTTTTGTAAAGTTGAATTGCATTTTTCAGCAATTACACTAGCTAATGGTTTTATTTCCAATAAGCTCAGCGGTTCATGAAATACAACGTTATTCACCAAATTATCACAAACATGTATCCATTAAAGTTTACCACTGTATATGCTTTAAAAAATGTCAACTCTACAAAAAAAAAAAAAAATTACATTCGCGGATTTACGATCTCAATGAAATTCACAATAACTTTCAATTTCGACAAGCGCTTAACGAATTATAAATTTCAGACTCCCGAACTCTTCGGTTTAGAAAATCATTTACAAATACAAGATACAAAATTCAAATTGGTGTTATTTTTTTTTGAATATTGCTAAGGTATATCTTTATTGGTTGCCGATAAAGAAATTTTATTTAAAAAAAAACATTTGTACAAGTTTTTATTGTTAAATAAATATTAAATTAATCTTGAACATGACTACATAATCTCTCTAATGCCATAAATTAAAAAGTCTCTAATAAATACTATCTGAACTATACATATTTAGACAGAACAAAAACTAGCTACACAGTAAAAATTCCTGGGACGAGTTTTAATGAAATTTGTTTACTAAAAAGTTTTGTTCACAATGTAAATGAAAAAATGCTTAAACATCATGAAAAAGCCGTATAGTTTTAATGAAACTATTTTTAAATGCAATATTTTCTTAAGTCGTTTGAAATTTTTGATAAATAATATTAAATTTTCATTAAATTATATGAACACTTCATTAATTGCATGTAAAGTTTCAATGGAAGAGTTCCAGTGACAATACATAGATTTAATGCAAAAATTCGTTGATATTATGCAGATAGTTGTCTGGGTGTAGTTCTAAACTAAATCACAAAATCCAGCCTGTTAACAAGGTGTAACAAAAATTAATTAAAATAGAACAGGATGTGTCAATAATTATTATTGTGTCATAACTAAAAACGGACACCAGTTTTGAATCATTGAAGTCAAATACACAGTATAATTATAATAATTTTGTCTATAGCGTTTCATAAAATTTTTGAAGTATTATTATCATTCTATTTCGAAGAACTTTCAAATCTCGTTAGAATCCAGGGATACAATATAGCATCAAAGTTCAGGAAAACATTATCTAAATTATGTTATGTCAAAAAACATTAATTTATTAATGTCTAATATAATTATAATATATTTTTTGGAAAATATGTTTTTTTTTTTTTGATTTACATGATATTTTATACACAATATTTTAAAATCTAGTTCCAAGATTTCCCAACAGAAAATCTATTATTTAAATTAAGGTATGGAATTGGTGTATTTATTTTGGCTTATGAACAATTTATAAATGTCAATATAAATATTAGAGTTCGTCAGAAAAGATTGATTTTGTTTTTTTAGATATCATCAGTTTTAAAAATGTTTCTCTATCAATGAAAATAATGGCGTTATTATTTTTGTAAAATTCCAACTCCTTCAATTCTACACTAAAAATTATTTAAAAAGAAACTTTTTGTACCAGTTTTTAAAGTGCACCATTTAAGTTATAGAGTGGTCGGAAAAAATAAAATTTTTACAAAAAACTTTTAAAGTATTTTTTTATGACACGCAATCAAAAAGATTTCAGCTGAGAAAAATTGTGCAAAAATTTTCACATTAAAAAATATTTTCCTATTTTTTCAATTAAATCGATTTGTTAAAAATTTTAAAATCTGTCAATTAAAAATTAATTGAATCAATTAAATAATTGCTCAAATTCGTATCTTGCTTGACAGTTTTTGTACTTTCGCTCAAAAACATTTTATAACAAAAAAAAAAAAAACGAGAGAACATCAACATATAATTGGTGGTTTTTTTTTTGTAGTAAAAAAAGTGCAGTCAGATCCAGAGAGGCAGCGTTCAGTAAGTGGCGTTCTAATAAGAACGTCGTTACTGATCTGCATCGCAAAAAGGCGATAACCGAGTGTGCCAAAGTACTTAGACGTGAAAAGGTTCTATACGAACGGCGTCTACGTGCGAAAGTTCTTTCTGCTCCTCGGGGCAGTAAGACCTTTTGGTCGTTTGTTAAAAGAGTAAATTATAATGCTAGTTCTTCTATTCCAACTCTTATAAAGGACGATCAATCATTCACCGACCCGGTTGATAAGGCCAACCTCTTCGCTGAACTTTTTGCAAGAAATTCTTTCTTGCCGGAAAGCGATCAACCACTGCCCGTTCTTGAAAGGGTATTCTATACTATGCCTTTGATCTTCTTTCGGGCCCGGGCAGTTAAAAGGGTTCTCGAGGATCTCAACGTAAACAAGTCACCGGGGCCGGATGGCATTTCAGCACTGGTGCTGAAATGCTCTTTAGCTCTTCGTACCGTGCGGGAGTCTTCCCCTCATGCTGGAAGGTGGCCAATGTCCAGCCAATCCCTAAAAAGGGTGCGGCTAACAACCCTGAAAATTACCGCCCGTCGAAATCTGCTCTGCGCTCTCCAAAGTGATGGAGATCATGGTTAACTAGCATCTTGTGAAATATTTAGAAATCAGTTCACTTTTAAATGATCGACAGTATGGCTTCCGTAGCGGTCGATATACGGGAGACCTGTTGGCGGTTCTATCGGAACATTGGAGCCGGTCCCTCCACCGCTCTGGTGAGAGTAAAGTGGTTGCTCTAGATATTTCCAAGGCGTTCGATCGCGTAAGGCACGGGGCACTCGTGACTAAGCTAGTTGCTTTTGGTGTCGGTAATGTCTTCTCTCGATTTATAACGAGTTTTCTCAGAGACCGCACTATACGTGTTGTTTTAGATGGAGTCTCATCAAACGAGTTTCAGCTAAATTCAGGGGTACCGCAAGGTTCTGTTCTTTCTCCTACCCTTTTTCTTATTTTTATTAATGACCTTCTTGGTGAGACCTTCAATCCTATCTACTCTTTTGCAGATGACAGCAACATTTGTCATTCATTTTCATACGATCACAGGCCAACTCGTTGGAGATAGAGGTCATGCGGCAGAGAACATGAATGTCACACTCAATCAAGACCTTTCTACAATCTCTGAGTGGGGTCGCGCAAATAAGGTCGATTTTAATGCACACAAGACCCAATGTTGTATGTTAACCCACAGACTGGCTGTGGAACAAACATTGTCATCTGTAGCTATGGATGGTATAGGTATTGAGGAATCGTATACTCTTGATGTTCTGGGCATGAGAATACAGTGTGATGTCCGTTGGAATAAGCACGTATTTCAAGTGTCGAAAGAGGCATTCAAGTGTCTTGGTTTTCTGAAAAGGTGTAAGACTTACTTCACTCCATCTGATCTCCTTACTATTTATACCAGCGATATCTGGCCGAAATGGAATACAACTCTCATATATGGGCAGGGGCTTCAGTGTCTATTCTTAATCTTCTGGATCGTGTTCAGGGGAGGGCGGGTGAAGCTTATCAACGACAGTAGTGTATCCAACTCTAGTGATTCATTGGAGCATCGTTGGAATGTGGGTTGTGTGACACTTTTCTATCGATATTACCATGGGAGGTGCTCATCTGAGATAAGTGAACTTATTCCTAGAGCCCGAGTTTTTATTCGTAATACTCGCTTATCTAGTAGAGTTCATCCGTTTGTAGTTGACTGTCCTGTGTTTCGCACAACGCATTATAGAGAAAAATCGTTTTTTAGTCGAACGATTCGTATGTGGAACAAACTTCCCGCAGAAGTCTTCCCTGTTACTTACAATTTAGAAAAATTTAAATCAAATATCCACAAACACTACTCCCTCTTTCCTCCCTCCCATACCCTATTTTCCTGATCAATACAATGCACTGCATGAGTAGGGGGCATCCCCCGAGTATTGGTTAAAATTAAAAAAAAAAAAATGATGTAGTTATTTTTTATAAAACATTTTATTTTAAATTCATTTCAATTAGATTTTTTTAAATTCTCATTAGGTTTATTACTTTGTTAAGTTAAAAAATGTATTTCAGTAGTTCTAATCTGAATATTTATAATTATTTATTCTAGAACATTATTATTATATTGATTAAGTAATTTAAAAAGTTAAAAATGTAAAATTTTTTTCATAATAATATCTTCTTTTATTTAATTGTTCTTATTTTAAACGAGATTAAGATATTTTATTATAAATTATAATTATTTATTTCCAATGCTTTGTCTCCACATTGGGAGACCTCTTCAGGGAACAATTATTATAATTCAATTGAAAAAAAAAACGCAAGCAAATTATTTGTTTTCTTTCAATCAAACTAAAATAATTTTTCCTGCAGAAGTCACCCAATGTGGAGACGAAATCTCAGACACTCCCTCGATATAATGAAATAATGAATCAGGGATATGCATTAAAAAGCAGCAATAAATTCTCCAACTCTAGATCAGGTGGCGAGCAACAACTGTTCTAAGCCTTATCATCTAGCGCATTTACAGTGTTGCCATGTTTGAAGCCATTTATCTTTCCCCACCTTTACCTTTCCCTAACGCCTTTCCAAAGAAAGCAAGACACAGGAAGAACTTCCTTCAAAAAAAAAAAAGTTTCATAAAATTTATGAAGAGACAATTTATGAAATCGAATTATTTTTTTTATGAAACTATGAATTTTTTTTTAAAAAAGGTTAATAAAAATATTAGTAAAATTTCTTGAATATAATGAAATTCTTCACTGAATCTTCGAAAAAATGCTATGTAATTTTTTCATTAATACCATGAAGGATAATTCATTCAGTAAATGTGAATGCAGTAAAAGACAACATTATAGCACTTTTCGCAGCTCAAAATACTTTTCGTGGTGTGTATTAAAATTTTTGTTTTTACTATTTTGTACATAATTTATACCTTAATAACATTTCGACGATACGCGATGTATCGAAAGTTTTAGTACCATTATTCTCAGTTGGTAGTACATTTTTAATGTGTGTGATTAAAAAATTTATTTATTTTTAAAAGTTTTTGAAAAAAGAGATTTTTCCTTTCAATGTATTTCATAAACGGTGCACTTTAAAAACTGGAAAAAAGTTTTTTGTTAGTAATTTTTTGCGTAAAATCGAAACTCGAGTTCAAATTTCTCCGACGTAGAAGGGGCTCTAAATCAGTGTTTTTGGGCACCGCAGATATGGAAGGAGTTCGAATTTTAAATTATTAAATTAATTAAATTTAAAGCCGGTTAAAAAAGAGATGATATCCCAAAATCAAATTTTCGTGATCAAAATCAAATTTTCGTTCCCTCCGATCTTTACAAAATTTGAATATGTAATAAAGAAGAAAAATATGAGTGACACGTATTTTTTTAGCGGCCCTGAGGCTTAGAGGTTAAAATGTGGATTCCGAAATTTTATACAAGTTTTAGACAAATTTGGTTCAAAAATGAAAGATCTTTTAGAAACGCATTAAGTTTTTTTTTTGTAAAGAGAAGCAACTTTCAGGAAGTTCTTCCTATAAATTAATGTGTTGCTTTCTTTGGAAAGGGGTTAGGCAAGAGGTGAAAGGTGGGGAAAGATGAAGGACATAAAACATGGCAACATTGTAATTGCACGATATGACAAGTCTTCGAACAGTTGTTGTTCCCCACCTGATCTAGAGTTAGCGAACTTATTGCAGCTTTTTAATTCATAGCCCTGATTCATTATTTCATTATTTCTAGGGGGTGTCTGAGCTTTTTCTTCGTAGAGCTTCTTAACCTATATTTTAAATATTTTAAATAAATGGCAACCCTAACACAATATATAGACAATATAGGTATCAATATTTTTGTTCTATTCAGTACAGGAAAACTGCGTTCAAAAAAATTGGAATTTAATTAGTTTCAGACATGTTTTCACACAAAAGCATATTAACTTTGGCACTGCTGGGCCAACATTTCGAGCTTGTTTACTCAGCTGAAGTTTTCTTGCTAGTTCATAATATCTTCTTTGTATGAGAATTTCCAAGGGTTGTCATTGTTAAAGTGTAACCATTGTATTTTTTGGATGCCCAGTTCTCTGTTTTCTTTCTTTGAATGGGCTTTGGAGTTGTAAAGTCCTCATTTTTCATTGTTGTTACAATAATCTTTTTACTTGAATTTACCACAAAGCTTTTCCCAACGTTAAGGTACATAAATTTGACTGAATTTTTGTTTGCCATTTCTCTAATTCCCAAGATTTGGTGCCCAAAGATTACAAAATTGGGTACAATTAGTTGCTAGATTTAAGATCAGAATTTCTCACCCACTCAGTCCATGTGGAATACGAACTTTAATATTTGCTTAGAGCACAAGTACAAGTATGCCCTTTGTGCTCCAAGCGAAACAAGCATTTAAATGAGAAGCGGTTAGATTCACCATATCTCGCTACCAGGTGGGAATTCCGTATTTATCTCTTATGCTCTGAGATTCTCTAAACCTCAAATACTAATTCCATGTGTAAACTCAATTTAAAAAAAAGTCACTTGAACGCACTATGCTTTGAGACCCTCATATTGAATCTTCAAAAATGTAAGCGAATAAAAACTTAATATTTAATAGGGTATTCGAATTACTCGGATTTGAGTTTGTTCGAGTAAACGAGTAACTCGATTTTGAGGTTTTTAACTTACTCGATTAATCGAAAAGATTTTAAAATTGCTCGAGTAAGTCGAATAATTTCAATAATGATATTTCACAAATTTTCCCTTAAAACTTCACAATAAATACAAAATCAGGAGTTGCGAAATGTATTTTATTACAATTAAAAATATGCGTTAGATTAAAATAAAAAGGATATTCTGAATTAACTTTATTTTTTACGCTTTTGTAAGTTCGACTTAATACTATAGCATAGCAGTCTATGCTTTGGAAACACTTAAAGAAAAATTATATAAATTTTTCGCCGTCGTGAAATAATTTATGCAGCAAATGAGTTGAAGTTTGGAAGACTAGTTTTTGTTAAATTTTTATTTTTTTTTTAAATTGATAATTTTTAATTTATGTGATTAAATTTTATATAGATCCGAATGAAAGAAGCTGTAATACCAATCCGAGCTGTAACACCAATCCGAGCTGTAACACCAACAAATTACGAATTAATTTCGAATTTGGTAAAAAAAAATTTATTTTTTATGCAATATTTAGATATTTAAAAGATTAGCCTAATTTCTGGAAATCGGACCATTTGCTTTACATTTTTTTATAGTTTCGATCCTTCATTTGAGTTTAATCTTAAAAATGAGCTATTTAAGGCATTGGTCTCGGCGCCGAATGTTTTTCCTTAAAAATTAAAAATAAAAATAGTTTTTTACCAGTACCGTATTGTGTATATCGTGGTACCACGTAAAAAAGTTATAACCCTATTGAACAACTATAATATGTAAATTAAAACGGCTTGAAACTTACAAGAGTTTTTTTTTTTTTTGATTCATTTTATATTTTTGCTCATGTTTTTTAACTTTCAGATCCAAACTAATACAAAATGGACTCACTTGACTTGGGAGATACATTCACTGAAAAAGTAATTTTTAAACTTTCGCAGTTTTTTTCATATGGTTTTTGGGTTTTTTTTTTGTAATTGAGTTTTGAGTATAGTATTTGAAAATTGGAATAAATTTATATATTTTGAGGTATACCAAGTTGATGTCAGCGCACTACGGGATAAGAACATCACAAACCTCTAAGGAATTGGCGTAATTTTTTTTTTAAATGCTATCGGATTGCGTAAACTGAG
Source organism: Delia radicum (assembly GCA_021234595.1). NCBI lineage: Eukaryota > Metazoa > Arthropoda > Insecta > Diptera > Anthomyiidae > Delia > Delia radicum. The sequence goes on along the minus strand of CM037851.1, from coordinate 163,631,040 downwards.
TTACTCTGTAAATGGCATTTTAAAAATTAAGCGCAAACATTTTATGAATTTTTTAAAAATTTAGCAAAACTTAATTATTTCACATGTTTTTATAAAAAAAACATGGTTTGAGTACAAAGATAAGTGTCTATAGTGAATGCCTACGACGGACGTAACTGATAAAGGAGAAAAAAGTAAAATTTTTTTCATTCATAGCGCACAGTGGTTCCAAACACAAAAACATGGTAATAAATATAGATGTTTTAAACTACTGGTCCAATCGGGAAATGGTGTTCCCAAAAATTGAAAAGCGGGAGCTAACCTTTAAGGAAAATGTTTCTGTGGTCACCCTGTTTTAACACAGGGTGTGCTACAGGGTGTCAAAGTTGACCATCTCGAGTATGAAAGAGCTTTAAAGGGGTATAACTTCTATAACCATGCATCGATTTTAGTGTTTTTTGGACTTTTTTAAATCTAGGTTACGAGACAAAGCAAAAACATGCTTCATGTACCATAGTAACTCTTACAGTTAAAAAAATATTTCACTTTGAATTTCAAAATCTTCATTTTTCGCCTTGACTTTTTTAATAGTTTTGCCAATAGATTATTCATTTTTCAAAGAAAATGCTCAAAATTTTTTCAAGTCATTCTAATGACCTTTCTTAAACTCCTAAAGAAAACTTTTTTGAATTATCTTAAGCCGTTTCGCAGTGATACTATTTTAAACTCAAAAATTAAAAGTGTGTTCTGAAAAATGGGGTTTTTTGGTCAGATAAGGGGTAACTTCACACACCTTTATATATATTTTGCTGATATTTTTTGGATTAGTTTTTTACATAGTTTGATAGAGTAGACTTCAAAAATGCTTAATGGTATAGTTTAAAGCATTTTTGGATATGCACCCTACGTCCAGCATTGGTCGAAAATGATGAATTTTTGAACGGAATTCTATGTTTATGACCGTGATAAAAAAAGTCACGCCACTTAGAGACGATTTGAAATTTTTATACTGTAAAGAGATTTATTCTAATGAGTTTGCCACTTCATTTGCCGCCGCCCGCTCAAAAACGTAGCCTGGAGAGCAAATTTTGTGGAAAAAGTCATTTTTTCAAAAGCCTTTTTTTGATTTATAAAAAAAGCGTACTTATATTATCAATTTCAGCAAGATTTTATTTTATTTTTAATAAAACGTAAATAATTGTCCTACATTCCAAAAATCTTTTCGATATTGCTTATGGTTATTTTTACATAAAACATCAAAGTTCAATGTAGTATATCTAACTATAATTAATTGTACATTTATTGGCTTTTGCTTTCGGTAATGTTAAAAAATTTAAATAATTTCAGAAATTTTTTTACATATTATTAAATTAGACTTAGTTATCAATTCAACGATGCATAAATCGTTTATCTAGTGTAATAAATGAATTCAAACTATTGCGCTTAAATCAGGCATTTCAGGTCAAATTGCAGTATTTAACAAATTTATATATTCAGGTATACAGAGCGTGTTGCATTATATTTCTCTAAAAGGGTTACGGGTTTTTTTATTTTTTTAATACTATTTCAAAAACCTAATAACATATAAATGCAGGTAGAAAATGCGTTTTATGATGTAACATTTGCATAACATATTGTTTTAATGGGCTAATATAATGCGTTTTTTTTTATTTTACCTATTTCAGTTTTTTGTTTTTACAAATCCAGTACCTGCTCGATTTTTTGTTTATAAAAAAACAAATATTTGTAATATATAAGCGTAGTAATTTTAAAAGGAGGTTATTTGAGTTAAGCAGTCATGGAGGTTACAATAAAATATAGCTCCCTTTGTAAAGTAATTTGGGATACTCTTGCCAATACTGATATACGATCGGAAAAAATAGGAAAACTGATTGATACCATTGTCTACTCGTATGGCTTAAATATAAAGCCAGATGAAATTGAAAATTTTTACAAAATTTATGAAAAAAGGATTAAAGATTCCGATTATTCTATACAAAAATTTATGAAGAAGAGTCAAGATTGGCTTAATAAGGAGATGTCAGTAGTTATTGAACAGAAAAAAAGGGGCCCGCCCTAAAAAAGATTATGAAGAGGTCCAGATTAGGACTAAGAAGGTAAAACAGGAAGAAATGATTAACACACACTCCGCTAATGAAATAAAGGATTCTTTTAAAGCAGCTTTGACACGTATACAGCCTAAAGAAACAGGGAAAATTGTCGACGTCCTACCAACTGCGTCTCCTAAGCGTTTGAAGCGCATGATACAAAGTATTCCAACACCAAAATCATCAACTTCCTTTACCAGTGAAGATGCATTAGCTCTTTTTCTAAATTTGGGGTTAACGAGAAATAAATATGGTATTTTAAGAAAAGCTCTCATTGAAAAGGATATGATATTTTTCCTAGCAGTAAAGCAATAAAAGAAACAAAAGAAAATATTTTAAAACCAATAACATCCCCAGTGCATGCCTCTATTGAAGGCGCAAAAGTTGAACTATCACAGTTAATTGACAATACTGTTTCTAGAATTATGTCCACATTTAGCAGCAAAGATATTGAAAGATGCAAGCAATCTGATGTCGTGTTAATGTTCAAATGGGGCTGTGATGGCACATCTGGGTTTTCCGAATACAAACAACCATCTGGAAGCAGCAAAGAAAAAAGTTTTTCATCAATTTTTATGGCTTCTTTTGTGCCGTTAAGAATGCGGTTGTATAATAAATTACCTTCAACCTCGTCTGCAAATGATATATGGACGAATTTAACCCCTGGATCTAAATTTTTATGTCGTCCAATACGATTTGAATATGTAAAAGAAGACATGATTTCAACACAAAGTTTAGTAGATTCAATAGAAAGGGAAATTTCGAGCTTGTCTCCACTTTACGTGGAAATATCTGGACAAGTTATTAAAGTTTCATTTCAACCACAACTTACAATGATTGATGGAAAAGTTGCAAATGCAATTACAGACACAACATCTACTTGGAAATGTAATATATGTGGAAAATTAAGTTCACAGTTTCATGAAGATAGTGATACAATTTCTATGAACGAAAACGCTCTGAGGTTTGGGATATCGCCACTTCATGCCAGAATAAGATTTATGGAATATTGTTTACACCTCGCATACGATCTCAAATACCGCCTTATTCCAGGAAACCTAAGCCTTTCCGTAAACAAAAACACTGATCTACACAACATGAGAAAAGAAGAGAAGAAAAGAATTCAAGATGAATTTAAATTAAGACTTGGATTAATCATTGATACGCCCCTTCAGGGGTTTGGAAGTTCCAATGACGGAAATACAGCAAGGCGTTTTTTCGAAGATCCAGAAACTACCTCCTCAATTACGGGTCTCGATAAAAACCTACTAAAACGTTTTAAAGTTATATTAGCAGTCATTAACAGTAAAAAACCTATTAATGTGGCTAAATTTAAACTCTTTGCCAATGAAACAAAAGACATTATACTCACCATGTACTCTTGGAGGCCAATGACACCAACAGTACATAAAGTATTAGCTCATGCCAAAGAAATAATAGAAAACAGTATGTTGCCTTTAGGCGAACTGACTGAAGAAGCCCAGGAGGCCAGAAATAGAGACGTCAAACATTTTAGGCTTTTTAACACACGTAAGTGCTCCAGAATAGCTCAAAATTCCGATTTGATGGAATTTTTATTAATATCATCGGATCCAGTACTTTACTCCATAAGAACAAAATGGTTACCAAAAATAAGCATAGACATTGAAAAGGAAGATTCTGAATCTATGCATATAAACGACCTTTTAACTTTTGATACTTCAGACTACTTTGTAGAAAATGTGTAGTCCTTAGGAATATATTCATATTTTTAGCACAATTACTACTGTACCAGTTAAATTTAATAAAACCTTATCTTTAGAACAAAAAAAAAAACATTATTTTGTCTTTCAAATAAATGAATATATGGTAGTTATTTACCTGTTTTATATGGAAAATTAGAACAATATATTATGCAAATGTTACATCATAAAACGCATTTTCTACCTGCATTTATATGTTATTAGGTTTTTGAAATAGTATTAAAAAAATAAAAAAACCCGTAACCCTTTTAGAGAAATATAATGCAACACGCTCTGTATACCTGAATATATAAATTTGTTAAATACTGCAATTTGACCTGAAATGCCTGATTTAAGCGCAATAGTTTGAATTCATTTATTACACTAGATAAACGATTTATGCATCGTTGAATTGATAACTAAGTCTAATTTAATAATATGTAAAAAAATTTCTGAAATTATTTAAATTTTTTAACATTACCGAAAGCAAAAGCCAATAAATGTACAATTAATTATAGTTAGATATACTACATTGAACTTTGATGTTTTATGTAAAAATAACCATAAGCAATATCGAAAAGATTTTTGGAATGTAGGACAATTATTTACGTTTTATTAAAAATAAAATAAAATCTTGCTGAAATTGATAATATAAGTACGCTTTTTTTATAAATCAAAAAAAGGCTTTTGAAAAAATGACTTTTTCCACAAAATTTGCTCTCCAGGCTACGTTTTTGAGCGGGCGGCGGCAAATGAAGTGGCAAACTCATTAGAATAAATCTCTTTACAGTATAAAAATTTCAAATCGTCTCTAAGTGGCGTGACTTTTTTTTATCACGGTCATAAACATAGAATTCCGTTCAAAATTCATCATTTTCGACCAATGCTGGACGTAGGGTGCATATCCAAAAATGCTTTAAACTATACCATTAAGCATTTTTGAAGTCTACTCTATCAAACTATGTAAAAAACTAATCCAAAAAATATCAGCAAAATATATATAAAGGTGTGTGAAGTTACCCCTTATCTGACCAAAAAACCCCATTTTTCAGAACACACTTTTAATTTTTGAGTTTAAAATAGTATCACTGCGAAACGGCTTAAGATAATTCAAAAAAGTTTTCTTTAGGAGTTTAAGAAAGGTCATTAGAATGACTTGAAAAAATTTTGAGCATTTTCTTTGAAAATGAATAATCTATTGGCAAAACTATTAAAAAAGTCAAGGCGAAAAATGAAGATTTTGAAATTCAAAGTGAAATATTTTTTTAACTGTAAGAGTTACTATGGTACATGAAGCATGTTTTTGCTTTGTCTCGTAACCTAGATTTAAAAAAGTCCAAAAAACACTAAAATCGATGCATGGTTATAGAAGTTATACCCCTTTAAAGCTCTTTCATACTCGAGATGGTCAACTTTGACACCCTGTAGCACACCCTGTGTTAAAACAGGGTGACCACAGAAACATTTTCCTTAAAGGTTAGCTCCCGCTTTTCAATTTTTGGGAACACCATTTCCCGATTGGACCAGTAGTTTAAAACATCTATATTTATTACCATGTTTTTTGTGTTTGGAACCACTGTGTAGCGGCTGAAGCGGCAGTTTTTCCCAAATCCGCCAAAATGTACATCAAATAAAAGATTTTAATGAGCGTAATACTAAAATCGAAAAGGCATCAAAAAAAAAAAATGTAAGGACTTTAAATTTTATGGACCATCCAAAATGTTCATAGCCTCAAAAAGCATCTTTATATAAAATTTTTAATTTTGCTAATTTAAAAGTATTTAATAAGGTTTCCTTAAAACAAGTAACCCTAAACTAAACTAAACACTATTAAACCGGCAAAAGATTCGTTTTGTTCAAAATTACAGCGGTTTTATTTTTAAGTCCTAATATATACCAACAAAATTTTTTTTGAGTGTATTTTTAAATTTTTTGGTGCTGTAATATACACTCATAATAATCTATAGGTAAAATACACGAAAATCGTTGTTCATTTTACGAAAGTTTTTGTTATTTTGACATTACGAAAAAATTTGTAGCATATACAAATCACATTTCGTAAAGTTTTGAAAAACTTTTTTTAAATAAAAATGTGGTGCATACCTTACGGGTTTATTTTAAAATTAAAAAAAAAAAAGTAATGGTGCCACACCAGAATCGAACTCTCGATTTCAGTGACGTCCTGCTGTGTTGAAGTAGACCCCTCTACCATTTGCACCAAAGTAGCTGATGCAATACAACAAACTAAAAGGAACTTAAGTCGAAAATATTATGAAATTTTTATGAAAACTAGAAAATATGCTACAAATATTTAATAAAAAAGGTAAAATGGCAATTAAATATTTTTATTATGTTTATTGAATAAAATGATATAATTTTTTTATAAATATATCAAATAATATATTAAAAAACAAAATAATAATAATAAAAAACTTAAATAACAATTTCAAACTAATTGCATTTTATTATTAAATATTTTATCTTTTTAAATATTTGTTTTATTGAATTTCATACTAAACCCGGCAAATAAAGTGGAAGTAGTGTTTTCGGGTCCTCTTTAACTTGTTTTAGGATCCTCTTTATTAAACAAAATACAAAATATCCATTTATATCAAAACACAAAAATAGTAATAATGAAATAAAAAATAAAACATAGAAATTTAAAAAACATTAATAAACAAAAAAATATAAAAAATATAAAAACTAAAAAAAAAAAAAAAAAAAAGTTGTCCTGGCCAGGAGTTGAACTCGCAACCTTCTGATTGCAAATCCGACCTCTAACCACATCAACATCCATATGTAATATTTGGAACATTACAAATTTTTGTACAATGTACTAAAAAATATTACGAAATCATGTTTGTATTTTTTACGAAATTTGTAAATTTATATAATTTGTTTTATACAAAAGTTTTGTAATATAAACAAAATGTTTGTACATTCTACGAAAAAAAATTTACGAAAAATATATTTGTATTTTTAAGCATGGATTATTATGAGTGTATATATCTTAAAATGTTATGAATGCAATGAGATCTATCAATTGATGTAACTTTTATTTAATCGTAGCAAAAATCGTAATTTTAATGTTTTTAATTTTCCAGAATCTTAAAACCGTCATAATTTTTTGCGCCGTTAATGACAAATGATTAACGCGAATGGATTTAGCATGCCTAAATATAGCATAACATACACAATAAAGGTTGTCATACAAAAAAATTTTTTTCAAAATATTTTACCTCAAAGTGTTTTAAATTTTTGAAGTTCCCCATATACCTGTTCAAAACTTTGAGTTTCTTGTGGCTGATGGATTAGAATGAGGCTTAAGATAACCTCGTCGCTTAGGTAGAAAGTGTGGTACTATTTGTAATAGTAACATTTTAATTATGATCTCGAGCCTGACAATTAATGCAAACTATGAAGCTTTTCCATGATGTTTTAGAATTTTTTTCATTTACATTGTGAAGAAAACTTCATTAGTTTAGTGCAAAAATTTCATTAAAACTCGTCCAAGGAATTATCTTTGTGTAGCTGAAAAAAGCTACATTCTGAATTTAAAATGGTAGTAAGATTAAACAAAAAAAAAAAAAAATTACCGGCAGCACACGATTGGCCAGCGTTGTGTGTTGTTTATCACAAAGTGTGTTGTTTATCACAATGTTTAATTGAATTACCCTAAAAATAAAAATGTTGCAAATAAATCAATCAACACAAACAAACAAATCTGACTACTGGCTATAAAATACAGCAATATGTTTTGTAATCATAAATATATAACTTAATGAGCTACATCCATATTTTAAAAATTAAAATTTACAATGTATAGTTTATAGTTTATATACCTCTCCAAATTTCAATTGTTTTTAATGAATTTAATGCTATAGTTTTTTGTTGTGTACACACAAGAAAAACTAAAAACGGGTTTCAATTAAAAATTTATTGAATCAATTAATATTTTAATTGATTTTGCACCTATCACGGCAATGATACTATCAATTAAACCTTGTATTAGAATTAAGAGGGAAAAAAAGTTATAAATAACTTCTACAAAAAAAAATATGATACTCACAAAAAAATGTGTGTCTAAACGTTGGTATGTCTGTTTTTTGAAATGCTGAGTCTGTTTGTGTGTGTGCTTGTTTTGTTTGTTAACTTCAAATTTGGTACTTTATACTGAAAATTGTCTATTTATGCATACAGTGTATGAAAAAATAATATGATAATTGCGTCTAAAATAAAATATGTATTTATAAAGGGTCCGCCAAATAACTTTTTTTTTTTTGAAAATGCTATAAAAAAAACTACTGAATATTTTCTCAAATTTCTTATTTTATTTGAAAGTACAATGCTGCCGGTTAATAATGGAAAATAATTTCATTCAAATGGCTGCCTCGGCTGGCCATGCAGTAGCCTACACGATCGGTCCAATTTTTAAGCACATTATCGAATTATCGATCGTGTGCAGCTGTATTTCACCAATGGCTTCACGAATATTGTCCTTCAAAGTGTCAATTGTCTCTGGCTTGTTGGCGTAACACTTATCTTTGACGGCACTCCACAAATAATAGTCCAACTGTGTCAAATCGCAGCTCCGAGGTGGCCAAACGACATCAGCTCTGCGGCTGATTTGAATTTTCGGACAAATTCTGCAACATTACCATGATTTTCAAAGTAATGTAGCAATATTTCCCAGCGTTGTTCAAGCGTATACACAACCATATTCGTTCAGCGGAAGGATAACACTAATTATCTGTCAAATCAGACATGAGCTAAGTGTTACCATTCACGAAATAAGCACTAGTTGAAAAAAAAAAACATTAGATGGCGGACCCTTTATATTTAAAAGTCAATTAAAATATCAATTGATTCAATTAAATATTTGTTTAGAAACAAATTAAATTCAAATCAAATCTTTGATTCGATATTTTAGATTGATAATCTTTTCTGTGTACTAAAAATAAACTTAATTTAAATCGATTTTTGTTGTGCTTTTTTTAAGGTTTCTTAAACAGGTGCTACCTTTTGGGTTCAGTTCAGTGACTGATTCCAGACGGGCTATTTAGCAACCCGTCTGAAACAGTACACATAAATAATTTAATTTATTTTGATAAAAAACAAACCTTTATTGCTTTTAAGACGTAAATAAAAAATAATATTTATCTAGACAAATAATTAAAAAAGCGAATTTAAATTAAAGTATTAAAAGTTTTTCATTATATTTGTCAATTTTACAAATGTGTAAACTTAGAAAAAAAAGTTAGATGAAACAATTTTCAATCGCACTTTCTATCTTTGTACTAATTTTTAGTACAGTTTTTTTATTTCCGTACCATTTTTTGCTATTCTCATTTTACAAATTACCGAATTTTATACTAATTTTGTTGCTGATTTTAGCTAAATATTTTACTAATTTTTGAAAACCAGTTGCTAAATTTAGCAAAAATTTTGCTAATCAAAAAAACTTGGTTTTTTGTTTAATTCAAAAGTAAAGCAAAAACATATATATTTTAAACTGAAAAATTTTTTATTTCAGGGTTAAAATTAAAATACTGTTCATGTATTAGGAAAAAAGTGTAAAGGATTGAAAAACAACGCCATTTTATTTTACTTTCTTAAAGTTCTATTGGATGTACTAAAATTAAGCATTTTTTTTTTTTTGCTGATTTTAGAAAATTAATTTTATATTACAGTTTTCTGAAATTTTACAAAAATTTAGTGGCGGCTACTAATTTTTTCTACTTACTTCATTTTACTACAGTTCAACTACTTTCAGTAGCTATTACTGAATTTTTTCTTTTAGTATAGTTTTAATAAATACAGAAATTTAATTTTTAGTAATATATTTGAGCTAATTTTTGACTAATTTTCAAGCTTGTTTTCTGACTCGAATAAAATTAAGCTAAAATAATTTTAAAATTGAACAAAATGTCCAACGTTGGCTAAAAAAAGATTTTCCAAAATAAAACTTAAAAAAAAGTTAATTTATTATTATTTTGGTCCAGCCGGAATTTGAACCCTGGCCGCCAAATTGGCAGCCGACAGCTCTACCAACTAAGCTAGCGAGATATAAAGGGTGTCCCAAGAAGAACGCAATTTTTAAATCTGGCAACATTCGAAGTGTCATTGTTTGACATTTGAACAATTGTTATTGTTTGCTAGTAGAAGGTACGAGGTTAGTAAAAATGGAGCGCCACACGAATGAACAACGCATTTTCATTGTGAAATTGTTTTACCAAAATGGTGAAAGTTTAGCGGCTACAGTTCGCAAATTGCGATCAATTTGGGGTCACAATAATGCTCCAAAAGAGTCAACTGTAAAGAGATTAATGGATAAATTTGCCGAAACTAGGTCTGTTAGTGATGTAAAGACAACAACGCGGCATCGAACAGGTCGATCGACCGAAAATGTCGCACCTGTACGTGATGATGTCGCTCAAAATCCATCCACCTCAATTCGACACCGAGCTCAGCAAATTGGTGTCTCCAAATCCACTTTGCAGCGAATTTTGACGAAAGATTTGCATCTTCATGCATACAAAGTTCAATTGACTCAGGAACTGAAGCCAGCTGACCATGGACAGTGAAGGGAGTTCGTTAATTGGGTATTGGAGAGACAACATGAAAATGCTGATTTTGCCGATAAAATCATCTTCAGTGACGAGGCCCATTTTCATCTTGATGGCTTCGTCAATAGGCAGAATTGTCGCATTTGGGGTGAGGAAAATCCTCGAGTGATTCACGAGAAGCAAATGCATCCTCAACGTGTCACTGTGTGGTGTGGTTTTTGGGCTGGAGGAATCATTGGACCTTTTTTTTATGAAAATGAGGCAGGTCCAGCGCAAACAGTCACTGGTGTTCGGTATCGTGAAATGATAACCAGTTTTTTCTTGACTAGAATTGAAGAAATGAATATGGAGGGCATGTGGTTCCAACAAGACGGCGCCACATGTCATACAGCCAGAGAAACAATTCAATTGCTGCATCAGTCATTTCCCGGTCGTGTTATTTCGCGTTTTGGAGATCAGAATTGGCCGCCTAGATGTGCGATTTAACACCATTAGATTTTTTTCTTTGGGGTTTTTTGAAGTCGATGGTTTACGCGAATAAGCCGACGACGACTCAAGCCTTAAAAGAGGAAATTGGAATTGCGCTCTTCTTGGGACCCCCGTTATAATACTTAAAATATGTCAGAACTGGCATAATGTTTGGCGGTATCAACTTGCCAACCTTGGGCAAACAAAAATAAGTTTTTCTTAAAAAATCTTTTCCAGAAACATAAAAATCAATTTTGTATAAAAAATATATTAAAAAGTATAAAGAAATCACAAAACTAATTATGCCTGGAACCGGGATCGAACTCGAGCGCTTCTCACTACAAACTTTTTTAAACTAATCATCATAATTTTTATAAAAAGAAATACTCTACCAGTTGTTAGTGTTTTGAGCCGTTGGTAATTTCTTACTGAATAGCGCTGGGAAAACAGTTTAACAGCTAACGTTTGCATAGTATTTCCAGCCAATTGTATGCCAAAGTTTTTGTTTTTAAGGACCACTGAAGTTATTGTAAAACATATATTGGCGAAACCCTTTTTGGAAACTCTGGTAAATCGTCTTAAACAACTGTTGTGCCAGTAATATATTTACAATTTCTCGGTTAGCCAGTGCTTGATTTTTTGTACTACTATTAGTTTCTGACTGGGTATATCGAATTACATTAAGAAAGGTATAACAAATTCGTTTCAGTCCAATATTAAATTCTTTTTTGTTTTATTATATCAACTGTTATAATAAAAAACTATTTTGGCAATGGCTGTTTACTTAGATTATTTGTTTATCAAACAAATTTTTCTATATAAAAACAATATTTTTGAACAAAATTAATTAAGTTTCAATTTAAAAATCCAAAAGTTAACACGAAAAGCTAAGAAAATGTTGTTAATTTTATTTATTTTTGCACTAACTTGTTCAACATATATTCAAGCATTACCAACTGTTGATATTCTAGCTGAGGATAGAACTTTAAAAGACGCTGCTGGAGAATATCTAGGTACTGTATCTTGTTTTAATTGAAAATTTACAAAAGTCGTAGACACTATTAAAACAATAAAGGTTATATTCTTACGGCAGTGCATTGATAAAAGGCTAATTTCAGTGTTGAAAAAAATAATAGGGATGCTAGTTTGTATTTCAAAAGTTGGATAAAATCTATGCTATAAAACGGATTTTTTTTATTCTCAAACGTCGTTGGATTGCATATAAAATAGTGGTCTTCAATTATATAAATAGTGTTCCGCGGTTATCTGCATTAAATTTACACTATTTGCAAAATAGTAAAAATTTATCGGCACTTTCTTGTAAAAAATACACACAGAGAAGTAAAGTGACAATCGAACTAAAAAGTGAATTTTTGTGGTACAACCAATAAATTCGGTTAATAAAACCATAATGAAATTTGATTTCTGAATATTTTAGGTGTTGCAATTAAACTTCAGTTGTATTAACCGAACTTTGTTGTGAAAAACAATATTTACTTGTAGAAACCGTTTTTTTTATCGTAGTACACGAATTTTAGTCCTAGTAACCGAATTTCAGTTGGCAAATGGCATAATATTTTTCTGTGTGTAGTAGCTATAAAAATCAAGTCAAATTTCTAAAACTAAACGATAGTGTTGTTTTAAAAAAGCTGTCTGCCAAAAAGTGTAAAAAACAGTAAAAGCTAAACAAAAAAAATAGTTTCAAAAATTTTTGATGCATTTTCGTACTTCGTTTGCTTCAAATTTGTAGCGCAATAATGGTTAAGTTCAATGAATGCCTGCCAAGCAAAAAATTATATATAATTATATATAAGATCCGGGAAGTTGATTTTTATCAAAAATAAATATTTCTATGTAATTTGGTTCAAATTAGAGGCACCACCAGAATAAAAAGAAAGCAAAAAACGTTTGCAGGATTCGGCTAACTTTTAGGAAGTTGTTTCAAAAATAATATTTTTGGACCAGGGGGGTGCTTTAAACTTAATCAATTTGTTCTGTTTCTAGTTTTAGAGGGAAAACAGATTCTCTAGGGGAGATATGTAATTTTGATTGAATTTAAAATTTCAGAGTAGAGAAAACATGAAAATTGGAAAGCATTTCCACCACAAAATCTTTATCATGTAAATTACAAAAAAAAAATATTGTACGATTAGTTAAAATTATGCTATATAGCTGTACTTTTGACGTCAAAACGTCTAACTAATATCAAGCCAAAATATATCACCTCAAATAGTCTATAAATACTACACCCAGAGAACTCCTGTTGTAAATATTTGTAATTGTTTGTAGTCATTTGTAGAAAAAAATTTCAGTTTTGACTACAATTGTAGTTCCTTTAAAAAAAAAAAAAACAAACCACATCGAATTACTGTATTACGATTTTACATTCATTTTATATAGTAGTTTTTTTAATTTATAAAAAATAAAACAAATAAATGTTTGTTTATTTTTTACTGCATTTGTAGTTAGTTTTTACTACAAATGTGGTTTATTTTTTGAACATTAGAAAAACAAATGACAATGATAGTTGAATTTGTTGAAATGTAAGTCGTCCTTTCCTTAAGTGAAATTTCATTTTAACGGGTAGTAACAAAAATAAGTATAGTATACCATTTTTCTCAGGAAAGAATCCTCTTTAATTGTGTATATTAAAAAAAAAAAAAAAATTAAAGAATAAAAAAATCGATTTTTCCGACCACTCTAATGGCTATCAAGTGCAATGTAAAAGCGTAAAAAGCTGCTTATAAGCCTAATTTTTCATGTAGAATCAATTCGTGAAGTCAGATTTTAAATATATTTAGCGGTTTTTGTTATACAATGTGGCGCAAAAATAACCTTCCGATGTTTTTTGGCTGTAATTTAAAAAAAAATTAAAAACTTTGATTCTTCTTGTGGATTATTTTTATTTGGTATTTTAATTTTTTTTACATCAAGTCGAGAATATGATGTCATGTAAATGGCCGCCGCCACAGTTGATTGTCATTTGAGCCCTTTTTATGGGATTTTCCATCACTTTGGCCAAAACTTCCGGCGATAGGTCCTCACATTCTTGACGGATATTGTCTTTAAGAGCTGCAAGAGTCTGAGGCTTGTTGACATAAACCCGCGACTTCAAAAAGCAACACAAAAAGAACTCTGGAGCGGTCAAATCAGGCGATATTGCTGGCCAGTGCAAATCGCCAAAACGGGAGATTAGGCGCCCGGGAAATACATCCTTCAGCATATCGGTTGTGGCACGTGCAGTATGTGCCGTTGCACCGTCCTGTTGGAACCACATGTTTTCCAATCCCAATTCATCAAGTTGCGGCAAAAAGAACTCATTGATCATTGCTCTGTAGCGCTCACCATTCACAGTAACCATTTGGCCTGCGACGTCTTCGAAGAAAAAAGGTCCGATGACTCCTTCAGCGAAAACAGCACACCATACAGTGACTTTGAGCGGGTGTAATGACTCTTCGTGGTTTACACGCAGATTTTCAGTGCCCCAGAAGCGTAAATTTTGCTTATTTACGTACCCCCTAAGATGGAAATGGGCCTCATCACTCATGATTATTTTTGATGAAAAATCATCTTCCTCTTGGTGGTGATTAAGGATGGCTTGAGCGTATATTACACGCGATTGGCGGTCATCAGCTAACAGCTGATGCACCGTCTGGACTTTGTACGGAAACATCTTCAAATCTTGTACCAAAATTCTCTGTAAAGACCGTCGACTGATACCCATTTGCGTGGCACGTCGTCTGGTCGATGTCGACGGCGCTTCCATGACATCCTCGGCTACAGCAGGAATATTCTCTGCAGAACGGCTACTCCGGAGTCTACCACGCCTGGCAGCATCTCGTGTTGTGCCAGTCTCTTCGAGGCGAGTGGCTAAACGTCGCAGTGTTTCACCAGTAGGCGTTGGACGGCCAGGAAATTCACGATGTGCCAAAGTCACCGACCGATTATTGGTCAAATAAATAGTCACCAATATTCCGCGTTCTGGAGCAGTGTAGCGTAACATTGTTTATTAACGTGTATTTCGCATGTGTTTACTACACAAATGTCAAAACAGAACTGACATTAGGGGCCAATCGCAAAATTTATAGATAGGAGGATTACTTTTGCGCCACCTTGTACAAAAGAAGGTACCCAAAATTCGCGATTTTAGCCGCCGCGCGGGAATTGAAGGAGTTGGGAGTTTTCAAAAATAAAAACGCCATTTTTTTTATTGTCACAAAAACCTTCTAAAAAGTTATGATATCCCAAAATCAAAAACAAAAACCAAAAAAAAAAAACACTGTATGGAAAGCTTAACTACTCATTTTTGCAAAACCGTTCAATAATTTAAAATCGGATCAAAATTTACTAAATTAATAATATTTATGCTCCTGAATTGTTGAAAAAAACGTTTGTATCCATAACTTCAGATTTTAAGGGTGTATTCAAAATCCTAAAAATTAAAAAAGTGATTTCCTCAACTAAGCATACAACCTACACTAGGTAATTTTAAAAGTATATTTAATTTTTGCTATTTGTAACATCGTGTTATCAACGTTGGAAACTCAACGTTTAAACATTTTCACATTAACCTCTTCGCGTTATTTTCTAAAAACATTTTCTAACATACGTTCAATCATACACTTAGAATACTATGTCGATAAACCCACTGTAAATGTAGTTAAAAACTAATGAAATTTCATTTAAAGAAAGTACGACTTATATTTCAGTAAATTCAACTAACATTGTAATTTGTTTTTTAATGTTCAAAAAAATGACCCACGATTGTGGTAAAAATGAAACACATGTTAGTAAAAAATAAACAAAAATTCAAATTTTTTAATTTTTTTAAATAACAAGAAAACTACTTTAAAAAATTAATGTAAAATCATAATACAGTCATTTATGTAGTTTTTTTTTTAATGAACTAAAAGGTTAGTAAAAAAATTTAATTTGTTCTACAAATGACTGACATTTACATTAAAAATAAAGAAACTGTATTACAACCCAAACAACTACATATTTTAAAGTCAACAGGTCTTCGAGTGTACCACAACTATTATAAATATTAGCACATTAAGTTTCAGTTAAATATAGATTTGCTTTAAGTACTTAACATTAATGGGTAAAAGCGAAAATACAGCTAATAATATAAGTTCCAAAGTAGTTTAAAATTTTTGAGGAAATCCCATACATTTTTTTATTAAGCCGGACTGTTTTTATTTAAAGTCTTATATGTTTATGTTTTTGTTTTATTCTAAGGTTGGTTTGTTCCTCTAATCGGAGGTGGATTTCAATGGATTACCAGAGACGAATTTGAATTAGAATTGGCTTCAACTCAAACTTTTAATGTGGACATAAAAATTTTATTGTATACTAACGAAAATCCCACTGTTCCCCAAGTAATTCCTTATAATGATGCTTTAGCTTTGGCAGCTTCCAATTTCAATGAGAATATACCTACACGTACTGTGATACATGGTTGGATGAACGACTGGCAATCTCCCGTCAATACTGAGATAATTCCCGCTCTTTTGGCTAGTGGTGTTTATAATGTTTTTTCTATCGATTGGAGTTCTAGTTCAAAAAATATAATTTATCCGATTGCCCGTAATGCGGTTGAATCTGTTGGTATATTGGTTGCCAATTTTTTTGACTTTTTACATGAACAATTTGGTATGAATTTTTCGGATCTTCATTGCATCGGTCACAGCTTGGGTTCTCATGTTTGTGGATTTGCTGGAAAAAATGTACAACTTGGCACAATCAATATCATTTATGCCCTGGATCCTGCACTGCCTTTATTCTATTATAATAATAATAATACTCGTGTCTCCATTAATGATGCCAATTATGTTGAATCTATTCAAACCAATGGTGGCAAATTGGGTTTTTTGGATCCAATCGGTGATTGTGCTTTCTATCCAAATGGTGGTAAGAGTCAACCTGCTTGCTCTTTTGATATAATTGGAAAATGTTCTCATTTGCTTGCTCATACTTACTTTGCTGAAAGCTTGACTCGTGACAATTTCCTCGCCAGGAAATGTAGTTCGACTAACAATGCGATAAATAATAAATGTGATTCCGAGTATAGCAGCACTCGTATGGGTTCTGCTTCCAATTATGGTACTAGTGGTATTTTTTACGTTCCAGTTAAAAAAACTCCTTCTTATGGCATGGGGGTTTAATTTATTTATGCAATAAAAATTGTAAAAAATCAAAATAGTTTTGAATATTGAAGTAAACTACGTATAAAAATTAAGTCAATTACTATTTATAATAAAAGAAGTTGAACGATTTTGAAATAAACTATTTATCTATACTAAATTCAATTTTCAAATAGACTTTTATTTTCATTTGTAGATGGTAGGATGCTTGAACATGGTTTATTTTTAAAGCATTCTTATTGGTTCTTAGTGTAGAAACGGTAGTATAATGTCATTACTTTTCGAACTACCAGTAATGACGTCCATATTGGTAAGCATACAGGTAACCACATATTCTTCTATTTCTTGTAAGGTGTTTAGTAATGATATGACATTATTTTGCGCGACAGCCCCATATAAAAATAATGAGATTTGTAATTACAATTGTAAGTACTTGCCATTACCAGATATGTACTTACACACAGAGAACACTTTAGCTATTTGACAACTGAAATTCGGTTATTACGACTTAAATTCGGTTATTAATAGTTTCAGACAGTTGGCAATACTAAACATTAGTTGTCACAACAAAGTTCGGTTAATTCAACTGAATTCTAGTTGCAATACACAAAATATTCAGAAATCAAATGTAAATATCGTTGTACGAACTGAATTTATAAGTTGTTATCATTAATATATACTTTTCTATTCGGTTGGCACTTTATTTCTCTGTGTGTATATAACCACTTATTTGGTAATGCATTTGCACACTGGGACACTATTAAGCATTTCTAAATTGTATTCTTCCAAAATATGTTAAAAAAATATTCTAAAAAATACCATCAAAATACATATAAAAGTGAATGAAGGAACCCCTTATAGGACGAAAAATATTCCTTTTTCATGACACATTTTAAATTTTTAATAAGAGAGATGAGATAATTTAAAACAAATTTCAATGGGAGTTTAAGAAAAGTCATGAGAATCACACGAACAAACTTTAAGCATTTTCTTATAATAATGAAGAACATATTCTCATAAAATAAAATAGACGTCAAGGAGAAAAGAAGGCAAGAATGGAGCAAAATTACTGATTAATAGGGTTTTTGTTAAAGTTCTGCCTATTATGGAGGCTCTAGCTTTTCTAAAACTTCGGGTTCGGATGAGATCTTTAGCGAGATCGAAATACTAGTATTAACCTAGCTAATATGTTTGATTTGCTTTATTTTTGTAAATATATGGAGGTTGAAAGCTCGTTATAAATTGAAAATAACATTAAAATAATCTCGATGTATATAAAAACAAAAAACTTATAAAACTGTAAAAAAAAATTACTTAAGCCAGAGTAAAATTAATTTTTTTTTGTATAATTAGAAAATGTTTGCTCTTCAAAGTTTAGTAACGTCATGATGTTTGTTAGAAAAAGACCCTAACCACGTGCTTGATTACTAAGAAGACAATAATGGAGCAACATTGATGATTAATAGGTTTTTTGTTAAAGTTCTGCCTATTATGGAGGCTCTTGCTTTTCTAAAACTTCGGGTTCTGATGACATCTTTAGCCAGTTCGACATACTAGTATCAACCTAGCTAATATGTTTGATTTGCTTTATTTTGGTTAAATAAATTGAAAATAAAAGAAAAATGAAGATTTTGAAATTCAAAGTCAAATATTTTTTGAACTATAAAAGCTACAGTACAGTTTTGTGAATGCTTTTTCACGATTGGACCAGTAGCTTAGAAGACCCATACTTATTACCATGTTTTTTGTGTTTGGAACCACTGTGCAACGGAGAAAATCCGTTCACTATCTATGGACGTTGGTTTTATTGTTAAAATATCCTGAACCTTATGGAAAGTCACATATACGATTTTAAGCAATAATTATTAGATTTTAAGCAGGGTTGGCATTCAATGCCTTTTCATAATAATGGCGTTGGCTACCACAATTACATTAGGAACGAAATGGAAATTTTAAAACAGCGATTCCATTAAGAACATGTGTGTTCTTGTATAACCGGTCCTATTTCGCAATTTTACCGGTTTGATTTTGAAATTTCTTGAACTAAAGTTAAAATAACGCAAAAACATAGATTTATAATGTAATTTTGTAGATATAACAAAATTTAATTTGTAAAATGTTGTAATAAACCGCGTTGATATTAGAAGACACCTGACACTATTGGAATTGTAGATACAAAATTTTCATATTGGTATTGAGGTAGGCGTGGCAGGCAAAAACCGTTATAATGAAAAGGTAGTGTTTGCCAACCATGCTTTTTAGCCAACGAATATATAGACTAAAGAAGAAGAAAGATACTCACCATTTGTTAAATTTTATATGCCAACTGGTTTTAAGAGAAATTGTTTTTTAGAGGGTTTTTAATGCATATTTTATTTTTAGTATATAAAAACAAAATTTAGCGTCTATTATACAAAGCCTATGCACAGACTTAACTTTAACTTTAAAATTTAATTAAAATTGCTTAAAAGCATGAAAACTAATTACTTAAATCCAGTCTCTTTTGTGCATTTGATGACAGTAGACAAGTTACGCATAAACAATCAAATAACAAGATTAAAATTCTTTACGTTAATGTGTAAAATTCACACCACTTAAGAGAGGCTACTGTGTACCAAGTACTCTTATAGTCCTACATTCTCTTTATCGAACATGAGTTCGATAAAGAGAAAATTTAAACAAACAGATGATTCTGTTTTACCCACATATAAAAGAGCTGTTAATAGTTCAAATTTTTTTCAACCATTACAAACGCTAATGGATAATGAAACAGATGTTAATGATATGGATGATTCCACTATAAAAATATCGAAGTTAAAAATTCCTCCAATCACCACACAGTGGGATAAATCACAAAATTTGTGGAAATAATTCGGCCATTTGTTAACTTGTGGTCCGATTGCACTGAAATTTGGAAACTTGCATGAAAGACATAAAACGGAGTTTAAGTTTTGATTTAGAACCTTCCAGACCCTTTGGGGGCGGCAAAATGGCTGCCCAAAGTTGGGTACTTTTTTCATAAAAAATTTTGAGTGTTTGCCATTTTTTTGTTTCTTATCCGATTTTCAAAAAATTAACATATTAGTAATCTTCTTGTAAAGATGAACAAAAAACATGCTTACATGTGTGGGTTACCTCCAATAGTTTCCGAGATATTCCGATTTGAAAATGTGAAATTCCAAATTTTGTCCGACTCAGGTCCAAAGTTTTTCGAATATCGGAAGAAAATTGGGACCAATTTTCGTTTTAAAATAACGGTTATTTAGCCAATAAAATTCTTGATTGAATAAAAAAAAATAGTTCAATATCTTGTTCAGTCAAAAATTACATTAGTTTAAAGTAGAAATTAAAAAAAAAGTAAATTTTGGCGATATTTTCCCCAAAAAGCACCAAACTTCTTATCGCTCCAGACAAATATTTTTCTTCTGAGCATATAAAGTATGTATACTTTTCTGGATGGTCTTTTTATACAAATGCGAGTTGTGGCAAAAAAAATTTTGATTTGTAAATACTTTTCCCCCCATCCGCTTCCAAAGTTGTCATATTTTTGAGGTAAATAACAACTTTAACTCACAGTTAAAATTTGTGCACGATTCCAATTGGGTAGTGGAAGCCGGTTTTAGATACTCCAACAGATACCTAATGTAATGTGTGTAAGTCATTTCCAATCCCCGCTTTAAAATTTGTGCCCGCCTCCAATTGGACCGGTTTTAGATACTCCAACAGATACCTAATGTAGTGTGTAAGTTATTTATAATCCCGCTTTAAATGACGACATGGCAGCAAATAACGAAAAAATCCCTTTTTTGGAATTTTTTTTTTTTTGTAGGAATTGTGGGATTGTTTTCAGAAAATCATAATTTCTGAAATTTTTTTCGATTTGTTGACCTTAAAGTCTAGTTAAATCCAAAAAATCATTGGATTATGTCTATTAATAAATATTTTATTGAATAGTGAAAATTTTCATTTAAGCAAAAACTGAAATTTTTACCTTCATATTTGTATTACCCAAGTTTTTGTTTTACCAAGATGGCTAAATTCAACCTTTTTTAAAAAATCGCAATCTACAGGTAATTTTCTTTTTAACGATACCAAACACTTTTATGTTATGTTCAGGTGTCGAAAGAAGTTTCTCAATATTATATAAAAACAATATTATATATGGGGCGTTTCATCTCAAGTGACCCAACTTTTAAAATCGATGTCTTCCGATCGGGATGCAATTTTGCACCAATGTTAGTCCTATTAAATAGTAGTTTAGACTCAATTTTTCAACACGATCGGTCAAGAATTCTCTGAGTTAGAGGGGTTCAACGTTTGTTCTTAGTACAATTTGTCCTATATAGTTTAGATAGATATTTCTTCAATCTTTCGAAAAAATATATTAAAAATCGAAAACTTGTTTGAATTTTGTTTTAACTATTTTGTTTCAAAATCAAAAACTTTTTTGACTTTTTTTTTCAAAATATGGCCATATTTTTTGTTTTTGTTGCTCAAAAGAAAGCTTAGAGCCTTTAAGAGCTTTTTGGTCGCTTAGTGGGATGCGAGTATGATATCTATTAAAATAAAATAAATAACTCAAGACAAAGGTTTTTGAACTTTTAGCATATGCACTATTTTAAATTATTTCCTCTTTGAGTGTAAGTCTTTGCAAAACCTTAAAAATAAAAATTCTAATGAGAAACTAGACAAATTAACCTTTCCGACGGTATGTTACATACCTAATTAAAATTTCATACCCTCGATACTGTAATACACACAATATTTTATAACCCCCAACATATTTCCACCCCCAACAGCGGTTCTCTGCAACCTGAAAGAGTTATTCGCAACATTTCAATCTGAACACGAGGATGTGCGAATTGGGCTCACAAAATTTACCCAACTGAGGCCAAAACATTGCGTTTTGGCTTGAAGCAGCGGAACTCACACAGTATGTGTTTGCATTAAAAATGAAAATGTTAAACTGATGTTGAAGGAAATCAACTTAAAGTACTACAGAGTATTCGCCAGAAGATTTGCACGATTACCGCGATTGCCTTAAGTTGACTATGTGTATTCTTTTGATATCGAGAAACAGGCCATTATTATTTAAGTATATTCGTTTATCTTTCATGTAGAGAAGAAATCTTAAAAATTAAATGTATAGTTTTTAAAAGATAAACATTTAAGCCGTGCCTTTGCTCAACATTTTCAAAGTTAATGCTTTTAATTTTGAAAAAATAACAAATTGTTGTATTTTCTGTAGAAACATGAAGCTACAAATATTTTCGGTATATCGCTAAGAGTTAAATAGTTGTTAATCAATATAATATTATATTTTACTACATTTACATTTACTGAAAGAATTATCCTTCATGATCTTAATGAGAAAATAACATAGCATCTTTTCGAAGATTCAGTGAAGAATTTCATTATATGCAAGAAATTTTATTAATACTAAGAAATTTTTCATAAACTTTTTTTAAAAAAAATTCATAGCTTCATAAAAAAAATTCATTTGATTTTATAAATTGTCTCTTCAGAAATCTTATGAAACTTTTTGATAGAGCTTTAAAATTATTTCAGACTTAATTTTTTTATTTTTTCATAAAACTTCATAATTTATTTAATTTTAAGACTTAATTGTCAAGTGTTCAAAATATTTCACAAAGTGCTTTACTATTTCGATGTAGCATTTTAATAAATTTGGGCTTCAATAAAACTGTTTAAAAAATCATATGAAACGTTAATTTTTTAAGACAATCATGAAGAGTCTAATTAATTCACGTAAACTTCCTTATATTGAAAAATTTATGAAACTGTTTCATAAATTCTATAAACTCTTCATTGCGGAGAAGAAGATTTTCGTTTTATGAAGATTTTCATTAATTGTAAACACATTTCATAAATATTGCGTTTAATGAAACCTGTTTCATAGATTCTATGAAAAGTTTCAATATACGAGTTCCAGGGACAATTTTCATTAAAGCTATGAATAAATGCATTTCAGAAGGGAAAATAATACTCTCAGTGTGCACAGTGCACTGCACACCAAAACATAAAAACTCATTTTAATCACGAAAACAGCCGATTCAATTATTTTAATTGCTAAAATTGCACCAACAACGAAAAGTGACTCATATGAGTCAATATGAGTCAATTCAATATTAAATTAGAAATTGATAGCAATTTTATTGAATTATATCTCAATTAAATTTTAATAAATTTGATTATGAGTTTTATTTTATTTGCATATGGAAAAATCTACGGAACCGTACGCTTCCATGTAACTCGGGATTTTAACCATTATAAGAATAATATAGAATATTTTTGATGGTACGAATATCGGAATTTTTAGGTAACGGATTTGACGAATTTGAATTTGATTTGAAATTTCAATATATACATATATACTGTTAGTGTAGTCTACTAAATTAAAAACTAACATAATTAACCCTAATTTCGCTTGTAACTTTTACAAGTTTTTCAACTCCTTTAGGTATAACTTTGTCAGCATAAAAGAAAATTACCTAAAATCTGTGGTGGATGATAATTTTGATGTTATCTCCTACATGTTGAAACTAATATTTGCGATCAGTAAGGAATTAATAGTAGCTATCCAAAATTTGTAACTCTGATTTTTCATTAAATAGAAATTACTTGATCCAGAGAAAACTAAAAATTGTATGTAAATAGAACTTTTTTGGTCTTCAAAGTTTAGTGATACTTCATGATGATTGTTAGGAAAAGACCGTAGCCACGTGTAGAAAAATTGTTAATTAATAGGTTTTTTTGTTAAAGCTTTGCCTATTCTGGAGGCTTTAGCTTTTCTAAAACATCGGGTTCTGATGAGATCTTTACCCGAATCGAAATACTAGTATCAACCTAGCTAATATGTTTGATTTGCTCTTTTTTGTAAATATACGGAGGCTGAAAGGTCGTTATAAATTGAAAATAACGTAAAAAAAATCTCAGTGTATATAAAAACAAAAAACTAATAAAACTGTAAAAAATTTCAGAGATTCTTTAGTTTTTGCGTTTCAGCATCAGCGTCATTGGACATTTTCTATATTAGCATATAAATGACAAATTAGCTTATAAATTGACGTAAAATCTTCAGAAATTAATAGATATGACAATACAAATCTCATCATGTCTATGCGCGAAGATCTTAAATTTGTTTATTTTTTTTTGAAAGGCACATTCTCAATTCCAGTAATAAATAGTTGCAGTCTTACGTGATCGGTAAATAGCAGTACCACTATTATTGTGTGTAAGTGCTAAATGGAAAGTTTTTCATATATAGCAAATTAACAATATAAAATACTTTGTTCAATTGACACATAAATTAACCACTGACGAGTCCCAGGAGGGTGACGAAACTACGGCAGTCTGGTGTATCCTTTGTGTCCGTAAAAAATTCTTCAATAAAAATGTCTTCTTCTTCTTCTTTCTGTAAAGAGACAAAAATTAAAATTAAAAATTAATTACGATTGTCATTATCTGACGGTTGCAAAACATTTTCTAACATGAAATTTGAAGAAACTTGCTTAACGGAGACTCAATCTCTAACCTACGCTTGGTATCCTACTATTGTATGTGAATAAAGCGCTGAAAAAAACGTGATAAGTACTTGTAAAAAAGAGATAGGAATAAGAAGAAGAAGCACTCTAATTGAGAAATGAATTGTGCATTGGTATTAGTTAAATTTGTCTCTTCTGATCGAAACAATACTTGTGTGTACGTAGTGTGACAAAACTGCACTTTAGCCACAGTCATCGCTGTGTCGACCGTAGTTCAACTCGATAAGAGGTGAGATTACGATGCATAGCTTGATGCTAAGGCAGTGAGTTCGAATACCAGTACGACGCCAAAAAAGAAAACAAAAAAAAAAAAAGTTTTTCATATAGAGCAAATTAACAATATAAAATACTTTGTTCAATTGACACATAAATTAACCACTGATGAGTCCCAGGAGGGGGACGAAATTGCGGCAGTCTGGTGTATCCTTTGTGTCCGTAAAATTTTTCAATCAAAATGTTTTCTTCTCCTTCTTCCTGTAAAGAGACTAACTAAAAGATCTTATTATTATTTTGGTATCCAGAGCTATTTAAGGTTAAATTTTTGGCGTAAAATCGAATCTCGAGTTCAAATTTCAAATTTCTCTGACATAAATGGGACTCTAAATCAGCTTTTTGGAAACTTATGTTAAGAGTTCGAATTTTTTATCATTACTGCAAAAGCCGCAAAAAAAGGGATGATATCCCAAAATCAAATTGTCGTGCCAAACTCTAATAAATATCGTAAAAACATTAAACAATTATAATTTCTTTAAATACATCTGTGTCAATACTTTATTTTTTATTCATGAGGGGCTTAGGTACAAAGGGTTCAAGTGACTTCTGTTTACTATTGAGAAAAAATAGCTTAAAGTTAAGTTGCAATAAAACATGGAAGATTTTATCTGGATTATAACTTTTTTAACAAGAGAGTTCCTGAGATATATTTTAATCTGAAAACCTACGATATTTGAAAAAATATCCAACTATTTCAAAAATTTTTTAAGTATCAGTAGTAAGACTTTTTTCTTTTCCTGGTATCATTTTAACACCCCGGCGACAAAGATTAACTGATGAAAATTTTGAAAAAATTGTTTTACTTAAAGCTAATAAAACTTTTCTTAAAAATACGTTATGCGTTCCAAATAATGACACAGGCATTGCAGTGGTACTAAAAATATCCCTTTTCAAGTGGTACTAAAAACAATCCCTCTTCATCCATTTTCAAGAACCCAAAGTGGAATTTATATTTAAAGCAACTTAAACTAAAAATAGAGCTTCCCAGCAAAACTTTGGTAATGGGTGCGATAAAATAATACATTACCGTGTAATGTGTACTCCTTGCCTGTATCATTATTTTCCAACAAAAAGTAATGAGTTACCGATAATTGAACACTCATTGATTGATACCTCATTAAATTTTTATATAAGAGAAAATATCGAATACGAAAACTTTAACGTAAATACTGGGTATCATGCATAAAACGTGAGCTTGAGCTCGGACTCGATTTTTTGAGTAAAAGGTACTTGTCGTATGCATAATAAAATTTGATGCATTTGCTTTTACTCACTGCTCACGTTTGATCTCGTCTTGCTCAGTTTGAACTAAGTTCGATGAGCTTGTGCTCATTTTCATATGCATAAAAACAAACTTTTGCTCTCTTTCGTGAGCTCTTGCTCGAATTTGGTTGAGCATGCTTTATAGTTGACTCGCGTATACTAAAAACGAATCATGGCTGAATATTTTGTGCCACAAAGAAATACAAAATCTTATCAACAGCGTAAAACAAATTTAGCATGTGAGGATAAAAAATTATACAGGTTTGTATTCTTAATTATTATTTTTTTTTATATAATTAATAATAAAATGATAAATACATAGGTTTGATGATAGTAGCATCTGCTGGTTGGCTAATTATTTTTTTGAGGAGTCAGATGAAACACGTGGTGGTGCCCTCAGCTACATTGATAAAATTCGACTATATTTAAGATTTTGTGCAGATCCTGGATTCCAAAATGGTATAGCCACAGATATTGGAGTACATCAATCAACTGTGTCGCGAACTATTGCGGAAGATGCGAAACTAATATCTGCCAAAGCAAGCGAGTGGATAAAATTCCTGAAAGATGCAGATGAAATGAAAGATGCTCAACTGAAATGGCAATCAAATTATTGCTTTCCATTTGCAATTGGAGTGATTGATTGTACTCATATAAAAATTAAAAAACCCACAAATCAAAGGCGATGAGTATATTTGTAGAAAAGGCTTCCACTCTATAAATGTGCAGGCAACTTGTGATGGAAAAGAACTTTTTACAAGCGTTGACATATCCTGGCCTGGTTCAGTTCATGACTCACGCATCTTACGAAACAGCGAGGGTATGTAGAATAATGCAAAATGCAACGAACTATGCATTACTTCTCGGGGATGAGGGCTATGGAATATGCCCATGGCTAATGACACCATTCCGGAAATCAACAACTGACATAGAAAACAAAATTCAACAAAGTGTTTACAAGGGAACGTGTCATTATAGAACGGTTTGGGCAATTGACGCAAAGATTTTCGATACTTCTTACTTATTTTTACTTATTTTTAATGCTTGGTAATTGACCTTTTTCTAGTAAATATTTATTTTGTTTTATTTTTTCCACTAAAAATTTAGAAATGTCGTCAGTTTCTATTTTATTATTATTATTTGATTGTACTTCTACTTCACTTTCACTTGACGACATGTTTGCAATTAGACGTTTGATCTCCATTTTTCATAAATTCAAATGAATTCGGCAAAATGATTTGCAATTCATTTTCAATTCATTTGACTTGAATTGATTTTGAATTAATTCAAATGAGTTAGAAAAATGAATTGCAATTAATTTTTAATTCATTTGAATTGAATTGATTTTGAATTAATTCAAAGGAATTAGAAAACAAATTGCAATTCATATTAATGAAATGAAAAATTAATTGCAATTAATCAAAGTAAACAGGATGTTTGGAGTTTGTTTCTTTAAATATTACTTATTTTGGTTTTGGCATACGCTAAACGACAAAACACGTTTAATATTCGAGAGACAGTTAATAGTTTATGAAATTTTATGACCCACGACCACCCAATGGCAAACACCTTAGTAATATTTATGTAATATTTATTTTACAAAATGGAGGTGTCTTTTAGAATTAAAAAAATAACTTCAAATAACAATTGAAAGGTCGAATAATATACAACATTAAATGTAGAACATTAAATATAAACCAAATGAATAAAACAAAAATATATAATCTACACTCAAAAAATAAGTAGTAGAAAGTTAGTAAAACGTCTTGTAAATCAGGTATACTATTTTTTAGCAAAATTTTTTGCTAAATTCGTGTTTTCAGCTAAAATTTTTGTTATACTTATTCAGCACTTAACTGTTTTATACTAATGCTTTACTAATATACTAATGTTTTACTAATTAATTTGTTAAAAAAAAATTGTATTGATAAGCACATTAATAGTGTGGACGGCAACCAGATTGAAAGATATACGCAGAATGAAGTAGATGTCGCGGCATGTCAAGATGTAGTAGAGAAGAGGAAAATGATACTAAAAAGTACAACTCTAATAAGACATATAAAAAAATCAACAATGGAAGTTTTTGTATCTCTTTTTTATACATAAAACAAAATTGAGGATTAAAACAAATTAAATTTTGGATTGTCACCGGCTTGTGAAAATAATTGTCTATTAATTAAATAAAAGACAAAATAAAATATTTATTTATTTAAACTTTTATATTATATATAACTTATAGATTAATAATAGTGTGGTCAAATTGCAAACAAACATATACAGAAATGTAGACAGAGTAAAGCGAAAGACACACATCTTAGGTAGATTTTTATGGTTCCTTTTTCTTATTGCAAAAAAGGGTTGTTTTTTTCGTTTGGTTTGTTTTTGTTTATTTTTTCGTTTCGTTTCTATTATTATCTTCGGCAGAAGCGTCATTTAAACGATAGCATCATTTAGACAACCATTGATGTAAGTAAATGAAAGAAAATTTTTGTTATGTTATATATATTTATTTCTTTATATTTTCAGATATTAAATTAATTCGTGTCGTCAATGTGGGAAAATGAAAATTGTTATATTTCGTTATTATAGTAAATTATTTTTAAAAGAATCACAAAAATATGTTTTATGATTTTCAGCAAATAAATTAACTAAATTACAATTTTTCTACAAATTTTTTGCGTTTTTTTTCAGTCTACTAAAATTCAGCAAAAAATTTATTAATTTTTAGCAAGGCTTTTTTATTTCTACTCTACTAAGTGTTAGCAAAACTTTTGCTGAATCTACAAATTTTGTTGCTAAAAATCAGCTCGCTGATTTTCAGCAAAAGATTTTGCTGACACTAGCAACTTTTTTGCAAGCATCCTCCTGACTAAGCAAAATTTTTTGCTGACTTTACAAACTTTTTTTTTGAGTGTATGTAGTTCAGATACAATTAATTATGCTCCATAAACATTGTCACCATATGACTTTTTGAATGAAATACAGTTTTTTTTTTGCAAAAAAATCTTTTTCAACACAGACTTATTGATCCGCCCTCGTACATCAACTAATTATACTATTATTTTAATTATAAAATAAATGCTAATTAGATCGTTACATAAAAAACTTTGGTTCGATTTCAAAAACAAGGTGTCGCATTTTTCAAAGAATGTTTAGGAAAAAAAGATGTTAAAGAGGAAAAAATTAAAAAAAAATTGAAAGTTCGAAAGATTTTGGATACCATTTTCACATTTATTTATTAAAAGTATATAAAGGGTCCGCCAAAAAACTTTTTTTTTTTGAAAATGCTATAAAAAAAAACTACCGAATATTTTCTCAAATTTCTTTTTTTATTTGAAAGTACAATCCTTCCGGTTAATAATGGAAAATAATTTCTTTTAAATGGCTGCCTCAGCTGGCCATGCAAAATTCGTCTCAATGATGTCTCCGAAATGTTCAATTGTTGAGAACGACGGTGAATTGATGCTGATGGCGCTTCAAGCACACTTTCTGCCACAGCAGCAATATTCTCGGGTGTACGCACTGTTTTTGGCTTTTCACGCTTTGGTTTATCGATGAGGATGCCAGTTTCTTTCACTTATTTCACAAGATAACGAACATACGGACCATATTCGTTCAGCGGAAGGATAAAACTAATTATCTGTCAAATCAGACATGAGCTAAGTGTTACCATTCACAAAATAAGCACTAGTTGAAAAAATTTTCATTTTTCATGGGAAGCCCAACGTCTCTTTGTCCTTCTATCGCATTTATTTGCTGACGTATATAAAATTAATAGCTTAAAACAACTGCCATAACAAACTGCGACGTCACCTATCACCGGTGCATTGAAGCGCCGCTCATGCTCACCAGCCGGTGTCTTGTCAGCTCTTATCACAACCGTATAATCATCTGTCGGCATCTGGTCTAGGGCTGTTTTGAATAGACGGATGAGGCTGTTGTGTTCTTGTAACATAGCTTGAAGATTAACATAGGTTTTTTGTAAATATCTTCGGAACTACATGGCCAATTTAGAGTGTGATATCTCGTTTGGAAAAACATGACAACGGCTTTCAAAAAAAAATAAAATAAAAAAAGCAAAAAAAATAAATATATGTATATGTCATTGGTGGTACAATATGAAAATTGGATTTTGCCACGCCCCTCCACCCACAGACCAAAAATCAAAAATGAGACTTCACAGTGTCACCCGCCTGAATATTCTGACGATTCCCTGAAAATTTCATCAAAATCGGCCCAGCCGTTTTGGAGACCATACGTTACATCCTGTTTTATATATGTTATAAAATATAAACTGAATTATAACGAATTTTGATTTACTCGAATAACCCGATTAATCTATCAAAATTGTTCGAGTTATTCGTTACTAGAAATTGGTCATTTTAATTTACTCGAACAATTGTTTGATTAAATTTCATCGATTAATCGAGTAACGATATACCTCATATCTACCTTACTGAGCTGAATCCTTATTTTAAAAACTAAAATTTACAATGTATAGTTTATATACCTTTCCAAAGTTTAATTGTTATAATGACATTAATGCTATAGTTTTGTGTATAGAAAAAATAAACTTATTTTAAAATTGATTTTTGTTGTGCTTTTTTTAAGGTTTCTTAAACTGGTGCTAACTTTTGGGAAGTTCAGTGACTGATTCCAGACCGGCTATTTAGCAACCCGTCTGCAACAGTACACACAAATATTTACATATTTACTAGACTTTGATAACGAACAAATGTTTATTGCTTTTAAAACGTAAATAAAAAATAATATTTATCTAGAAAAAAAAAATGAATTTAAATTAAAGTATTAAAAGTTTGTCATTATATTTGTCAATTTTAAAAATCTGTAAACTTAGAAAAAAAAGTCTGATATAATTTTTATTAAAAATAAAAACTTTGGTTTTCCTTTTTATTTTTGTTTCGTTTATAAACAAAAACAGGAGAGTAAACTAGACTGTAGTAAACTAGTTAGGTGAAACAATATTCAGCCGCACTTTCTTTCTTTGTACTAATTTTTAGTACAGTTTCTTATTTCCGTAACATTTTTTGCTATTCTCATTTTACAAATTACTGAATTTTGTACTAATTTTTGTTGCTGATTTAAGCAAAATAATTTGCTAATATTTGAAAACCAGTCGCTGAATTTACCAAAAATTTTACTAATAAAAAAAAAAAATAATATATATATTTTAAACAAATAAGTTTTTTATTTCAGGGATAAAATTAAAATAATTTTGATGTATTATGAAAAAAGTGTAAAGGATTGAAAAACAAAGCCGTTTTATTTTACTTTCTAAAAGTTCTATTGGATGTACTAAAATTTAGAAAATATTTTTGTTGATTTTAGCAAACTAAATTGTTCATTTTACTACAGTTCAGCAGACATGTTTTGCCAAATTTAGCAAAAAATACCCCAGGGCATAAAATAGTTACATTTCCCGTAATAACAGCAAAACTTTCAGTAGCCATTACTGATCTTTTCTCTCAGTATAGTTTTAATAAATACAGAAATTAAATTTTTAGTAATATATTTGAGCTAATTTTTGACTAATTTTCAGGCCTGTTTTCTGACTTGAACAAAATTAATGCTAAAATAATTTTAAAACTGAAATATTGATTTGAAAATTATAAAAACAAAAAAAATCTATAAGTACCCCAGTGAGAAAAAAAAGCACCACAGGCACTTTAACAGATGTGACACGTGCTGGCAAACAAGTGCTTTCCCAATTCTATCATGATAACATCATTATACAAAAAGGGAAGTCTGTTCAAAAAGTGGTTTAAAATCACAAAATGTTGTCGAAACCATGAAATAGGTGATCTGAAAATAGATTTTCTAAAAAAAAACATAAAAAAAGCTTAAAATGTAATTGATGGTTAACAGTAGGCTGCTCAAATATGTCAGAACTGGCATAAGGTTTGGCGGTATCAACTTGCCAACGTTGGGAAAACAAAACAAAAGTTTTTCTTAAAAGATCTTTTCCAGAAACATAAAAATCAATTTTATTTAAAAAATATATTAAAAAGTATAAAGAAATCACAAAAA
Organism: Delia radicum; assembly: GCA_021234595.1. Classification (NCBI taxonomy): domain Eukaryota; kingdom Metazoa; phylum Arthropoda; class Insecta; order Diptera; family Anthomyiidae; genus Delia; species Delia radicum. Next base: position 163,598,903 of record CM037851.1, on the reverse strand, counting down.
AAAACTGTGACTGTAGCCGGGATCGAACTCGAAACCTTCTGAATACAAACGTAAACTAAGCATCATAATTTTTATAAAAATAAATACTGTACTAGTTGTTAGAGTGTTGAACCTTTGGAAATTTCTTACTGAATATCTCTGGGAAAACAGTTTTTGCCAACGTTGGCATAGCAGTTGCAGCCAATCCTTTGCCAATGTTTTTTTTTGTTTTTTTGAGGACCACTGAAATTACTGTCAAACATTTTTTTTTGGCGAAACGATTTTTGGAAACGCTGGTAAAACGTCTTAAACTACAGTTGTGCTAGTAATATATTAACAATTCCTCGGTTAGCCAGTGCTTGATGTTTTCAACCACTGGTAATTTCAGACTGGGTATATTGAATTACATTAAAAACGGTATAACATATTCGTCTCAGTCCAATATTAAATTCTTTTTGTTTTATTAGATCAACTGTTATAATAAAAAAATATTTTGGCAATGACTGTTTACTTAGATTATTTGTTTATCAAACAAATTTTTTTTTATATAAAAACAATATTTTTGAACAAAATTAATTAAGTTTCAATTTAAAAATCCAAAAGTTAACACGAAAAGCTAAGAAAATGTTTTTAATTTTATTTATTTTTGCACTAACAAGTTCAACATATATTCAAGCATTACTAACTGATGATATTATACCTGAGGATATAACTTTAAAAGACGCCTTTGGAGAATATCTAGGTACTGTATCCTGTTTTAATTGAAAATTTACAAAAGTCGTAGATACAATTAAAACAATAAGGGTTATATTCTTACGGCCGTGCATTGAGAGAGTCTAAATTTCAGTGTTGGAAAAAATAATAGGGACGCTAGTTTGTATTTCAAAAGTTGGATAAAATCTATGCTATAAAACGGATTTTTTTTATTCTCAAAAATCGTTAGGTTGCATATAAAAAAGTGGTCTTTAATACTAACTATGTAGGTAAAGGCCACTGCAAATGTAGTTGAAACAAATGAAATTTCATTTAAAGAAAGAACGACTTACATTACAGTAAATTCAACCAACATTGTCATTTGTTTTTTAATGTTCAAAAAATGACTAACAATTGTAGTAAAAATGAACATGTGGTTAGTAAAAAATAAACAAAAATTGCATTTATAGTAATAAAGGTGCTAAAGTCCTAAAAATTAATTTTTTTCATTTCTTTAAATAACAAAAATCTACTGTAAAAAATGAATGTAAAATCAATCATAAAGCAGTCAATTGATGTGGGTTGTTTTTTTTAAAGTAAGTAAAAAATTAAATTTTTTCTACAAATGACTAACATTTACATTAAAAATAAAGAAACTGCATTACAACCCAAACAACTACATATTTTTATAGCAGAAGTTCCCTGAATGTATATAAATAATTTTCCGCGATTATCTGCATTAAATTTACACTATTTTCAAAGTAAAACCATAATGAAATTTGATTTCTGAATATTTCAGGTTTTGCAACAAAACTTCAGTTGTATTAACCGAACTTTGTTGTGAAAAACAATATTTAGTTGTAGAAACCGTTTTTTATCGTAGTACACGAATTTTAGTCCTAGTAACCGAATTTCAGTTGTCAAATGGCAAAATATTTTTCTATGTGTAGCAGTGATGGAAATCAAGTCAAATTTCTAATACTAAATGATCGTATAGTTTTAAAAAAATTGTATGTCAAAAAGCACACAGGATCATACAAATGGTCTCTGCACTCTTAGGAGGACGGATGGCTCATACACGGAATCTCCCACTGAAAATTGTAAACTCTTGCTCGATACTCACTTCCCAGGATGCGTTGACAACTGCGGGTCCGCTGTGATTCAGAGAATGCCGAACCTGACAGGTAGGTACATACGCCTGGCGGGTGCCATCTTTCAGGAGAACCGGGTAAAGTGGGCGATAGATGAATTTTCTTCATTTAAATCTCCGGGTCCAGATGGGATCTATCCTTGTTTCTTACAGAGAGGGATGGACTTAATTGTCACACAACTGGTTAGGATATTTAGATCGAGTCTATTATTCGGACATGTACCGAGACCATGGAGAGAGGTTAAAGTGGTCTTTATACCGAAGGCGGGGAAAAATTCTGAGCAGCTACCTAAGTCCTTCAAACCAATTAGCCTGAGCTCGTTTCTCCTCAAGACAATGGAGAAAGTCTTTGATCAGTATATTAGGGACACTTACCTCAGACGAATGCCGATACATGAGCTACAGTTCGCGTATCAACGGGGTAAGTCTACCGAAACTGCTATCCATCATGTTGTCACGACAATAGAACGGGCACTGGAGGCGAAGAACATTGGCCTTTGTGCATTTATTGATATACTGGGCGCTTTTGACGACACGTCCTACGATGCGATTAGGGTATCCATGGCTAGGAAGAGCATTCCTCCAATCATAATTAATTGGACATTGGAGATGCTCCGCTCTGGGATAATCACGTTCGGAATAGGGACTACTTGTAGGACCGTGAATGCGACCAGAGGGTGTCCTCAGCGTGGCGTTTTGTCGCCATTACTATGGACACTGGTCATTGATGAGTTACTCGAGGGTCGGAACGACTTGGGTTTCAGGACCTATGGATACGCCGATGATCTTGTCATTTCCGTTGTGGGCTGGGATGACAGGACCATCTCCGAGCGTATGCAACAGGCTCTGAACTCTTTCGTGGTGCCGGGAAAAGGGGTTGTCTGTCAATCCGTCGAAGACAATCCTGGTACCATTCGCGAGAAGGAGAAAACTTAACCTGTCTATGCCGGTCGTTGGGGGTGTGACGGTTGGCTTCTCTAGCAGTGTTAAGTATCTTGGAGTGACTCTTGATAGCTCCTTTACCTGGAACGAACATCTTGACCACGTCTCCAAGAAGGCCACCAGGACATATTATGTCCTCAGATACCATCTGCACAAGAAGGGTCAATCGGACACTGATATGTGTAGGTTTTGTGAGATGGTGTCTGAGACCTCGGAGCATGTTCTCTGCGAATGTCCCAGGCTTTCGTGATAGGAGACTTAGGTTTCTAGATGATCGCTTCATTTCGCCTTCCGACATCGCAAACATTTTGCTTAATAGGATAATTGGCTTTATAGGTAGCTTGAATCTGTAGGTAACATAGGTGCATAGTGTCTTCTGATCTACTATAATCTAATCTAATGCCAAAAAGGGTTTAAAAAAGAAAAAAGCTAAAAAAAAATAATTTCAAAAATTTTTGATGCATTTTCGTACTTCGTTTGTTTCAAATTTGTAGCGGAATATGGATTATCAAATTCAACGAATGCCTGCTAAGCAAAAATTTATATATAATTATATATATAATATCCGATAAGTTGATTTTTATCAAAAATAAAAATTTCTATGTAAGTTGGTTCAAATTAAAGGCACCACCAGAAAAAAATAAAACAAAAAACGTTTTGCAGGATTCGGCTAACTTTTAGGAAGTTGTTTCAAAAGTAATATTTTTGGACCATCAAGGGGGTGCTTAAACTTAATCAATTTGTTCTATTTCTAGTTTTAGAGCGAAAACAGATTCTCTAGGGGATATATGTAATTTTGATTGAATTTAAAATTTCAGAGTAGAGAAAACATGAAAATTGGAAATCAAAATCTTTATCATGTAAATTACAAAAAAAATAAAAATTGTATGTTTAGTTAAAATGATGCTATATAGCTGTATTTTGGAAGTCAAAACGCCTAACTAATATCAAGCCAAAATTTATCACCTCAAATATTCAATAAATACTACACTCCGGGAACTCCTGTTGTAAATATTTGTAATTGTTTGAGTTGTAAAACAGTATATTAAATTTTAAGTTAAAAACAGTAATTTGTAGAAGAAATTTCAGTTTTGACTACAATTGTAGTTTATTAAAAAAAAAAACAAACCACATCAAATTACTGTTTCACGAATTTACATTCATTTTATACAGTAGTTTATTTCAAAAAGTAAAACAAATAAATGTTTGTTTGTTTTTTACGGCATATGTAGCTTACTTTTTACTGCATATGTAGTTTACTACAATTGTGGTACATTTATTGAAGAGTAAAAAAAAACAAATGAAAATGTAAGACGTCCTTTCTTAAAGTGAAGTTTCATTGGTTTTTAACAACATTTGCAGTGGTCTTTACCTACATAGCATTCTAAGTGTATGAATTGTAACTGAAAATTTATCAAATAACTCCGATTTATTTTTTTGGTCAAAAGTATTTAGTGTGATGTTGGTCTACCATTTAGGATAAAATGAAAACTATTAGCTGGTAATTTCGCTGCCATCTCCACAAATAAAATTCTTTTACTCACAGGCTATTAAAATCCATTAAAGTCGAAATTTATGGCTGACAAAAGCAATAATTAAGTTTGGATGCCTTAAATAGATGCAGCTTTATAGCAATTAAATGTCAATTATGAAATAATCTATATAAATTTTCGGTATCAAAATCAACAAAATATTTCTGTGTAATGTTAAAATATATTTGAGAGAAGCAACTTCAAATTTTCATCTAATTTCGAGATATAAAATGATATTCTTTAACTCTTTATATCCCAGTTTGTTGTTCCGTGTATAATATTCTTTAAATTATATTTATTCTTTAAATTAGGCAAAATAGATGCAAAAGAGCATTGAAATCAATTAATTATCAATCAATTACTTATGTAATATAATTATTCGTGCAATATAGCGGAAAATTTAAAAATATCACATAATATTAGCAACGTTCCTATTACTTTTTTAACAGCAAATATCGATAAATTTTTACAATTTTGCAGTTCTAGTTAATTAAAAGAACAGAATAGCGAAAAATTATTTGCATAATGGAAGATCACTCTTTTATACGCAATCTAACATTTTTGAATATAAAAAATCAACTTTTAACAAACTATTGAACTACAAGCAATCGTCCTTATTATTTCAAAGTATGAAAAATACTTTGGAAAGTATGAAAAATACTTTGGGACAAAATCGCAGGCCAGAGGTTGATATGATTATGTGCTCTCAAAATTGAATAAACAAACTTACAAAGAAATAGTTTTAACTCATTGTGACTGTTTTGTTACTAACCCCATTGGCTAGTTTTTAAGTACTCACAGAAAAACTTTTCGTTTTTTTTATGAAATTCGAATATGATGAATTCCATATCAAAACCTATAAAAAAAGGCACATTTTGAACCCGACCACTTCAGAATTTAATGAAATTTTGCATACAGCTACATTTTACCTATACAAGCACAACCTCGTATAAAAATGCTAAAACTATTACAGGAACTCAAAGCTTCCATTCTGTTGTACCTTTAGATGAAACTTCACTAAAAGTTAGCAATATTCCGAAAGTCAACAGTATGCCCAAAATTATATATTAAATATAAAAAATGAAAATAAAAAAAAAATTTACCAAGGGTAAATCCATATTTTGTGGGTGTCTGAAAAATTTGATAATACGATTCTTGTTCTAATCTATTAGAATTACAAAAAAATCTGTATACCTGTTAAAGTATAGCTACTTAATTTTTTTTTTTGTTACACAATGATATCAAATTATAAGGAAGTTAACAAGAGATGCATTTAATTAAAAAAATTTAAAAAAAAAGAAAAAAGAACGCCATTTCAGTTTTTAGATATGTTGTATATATTAAATAGACCCTTCTAAAAATTTTTTTTTTTGGAAAAAAAACACTTGGCCTTTGAAATGTTTTCCCAGTTTAAAGATTTATTTTTGGCAAAAAAAAAATTTCAGTGTAATATAAAATTTTTACAGTTTATGTTTTCGAAAGCTAATTGAAATACCTTTCTAATGGTACCAAATCTTTGAAATCGGTTCAGACATTCCGTAGTAATTTCAGCTTGAAAGTACATGTTATCGTGATTTTTCAAAATTTCGATACCTTGCCACGCCCACATATTTTCAAAAATGCAATTTCTAAATATGAGGTTGTGTTTGTATAGGTAAAATGTAGCTGTATGCAAAATTTCATCAAATTCCGAGGGGGTCGGGTTCAACGAATATCGGTTTTGATATGAAATTCATCATATGTGACATTGAAAAATAATAATAACATCGGGGACTTAAGGTTTTAACTAGGGGACAGAACATATAAAATATGTGGGTTCGTATTAATCAACTTTTAAAAACTTTTTTTTACTCGTTTTTATTATTTATGATCAATATTGCTTTATCTGCAGACGAATTCATAAAAAAGACAATATTGTCAGTTTCTGCGTTTTTAATCTGTTGACTTCTGGAATTAATAAATGGTGCCATTTTAGATTTTGAAATCAATCTAGCCTAAGGATTCAAAAAATTTAAAAAAAAACTCATTAAAAACCTGAAAAAGCTGAAAAAGCTGGTTAAACAAAGTAAAAAATTTAAATAAATTTAACAGTTTTTTTTTGCGAAATATTTATAAAATGAAAACAGGGAAAAAAAACTAATAGATTTCCAAAATTAAAGTTGAATTTTAGTTAACTGGAAATAGCAATTTACTCTGCTAAAGTAAAAATTGTACTTAATATTTGTAGACAAAAACCAGCTAACATAAACTGTAAAAACTTCAAAAGTTTTGGTATATTTACCTCAAATTAAGTTCAATGCAAATGACAGCATGTTTTGCTACAATCAACAGAAATGTTTGGCTAAAAAAATTGTACACTGCTGATTTCAGAAGGGCAGCTAATTTATTCGCAGTAAAAAATATAAAAAAAATAAATGTAAATCTAAAAAAATCTAAAAATGCATTGAAAATTTCACATTGTTTAAATTATTTTTTGTTTTTGTCTAGCAAATGATTTAGGCTGATTGTAACTTCAAATTAACTAAATTTTAGTTCAAATATAACTAAAATTTTTTTGGATTATCTGGATTTAGTTTTACTATTCTTATCTTACTAATATTTAGCAAAAAAAGAAAAAAAAAATCTGCTAATTTTAATTTTTTATATTTTAAGTACACTCAGGGAACTTCTGCTTTAAAAATATGTAGTTGTTTGGGTTGTAAAACAGTTTCTTTAATCATTTTGTCAGTCATTTGTAAAACAAAGTAAATTTTTTACTAACCTTGTAGTTCATTAAAAAAAAAAAACAAACCACATCAAATAACTGTTTTATAATTTTACATTAATTTTTTACAGTAGTTTTTTGTTATTTAAAAAAATATAATAAGTCAGCAAATCTTCGAGTGTACCACAAATATTATAAATATTAGCACATTAAATTTTGTCAACTTTAATCAGTTAAATATATTTGCTTTAAGTACTTAACATTAATTGGTAAAAGTGAAAATACAGCTAATAATATAAGGTCCAAAGTATTTTAAAGTATTTTTTAGGAAATCCCACATATTTTTTTATTAAGCCGGACTGTTTTTATGGAAAGTCTCATATGTTTATGTTTTTGTTTTATTCTAAGGTTGGTTTTTTCCTCTAATCGATGGTGGATTTCAATGGATTACCAGAGAAGAATTTGAATTAGAATCGGCTTCAATGCAAACTTTTAATGTGGACATAAAAATTTTATTGTATACTACCAAAAATCCCACTGTTCCCCAAGAAATTCCTTATAATGATGCTTTAGCTTTGGCAGCTTCCAATTTCAATGCGAGCAATCCTACACATACTGTGATACATGGTTGGATGAACGACTGGCAATCTCCCGTCAATACTGAGATAATTCCCGCTCTTTTGGCTGTTGGTAATTATAATGTTTTTTGCATCGATTGGAGTTCTAGTTCAAAAAATATAATTTATCCGATTGCCCGTAATGCGGTTGAATCTGTTGGTATATTGGTTGCCAATTTTCTTGACTTTTTGCATAAACAATTTGGTATGAAGTTTTCGGATCTTCATTGCATCGGTCACAGCTTGGGTGCTCATGTTTGTGGATTTGCTGGAAAAAATGTACTACTTGGCATAATCAATATCATTTTTGCCCTGGATCCTGCACTGCCTTTATTCTATTATAATAATAATAAAACACGTCTATCCATTAATGATGCCAAATATGTTGAAGCTTCTCACACCAATGGTGGTAAATTGGGTTTTTTGGATCCAATCGGTGATTGTGATTTCTATCCAAATGGTGGTATGGATCAACCTGCTTGCTCTTTTGATATAACTGGAAAATGTTCTCATTTGCTTGCTCATACTTACTTTGCTGAATGCTTGATTTTTGACAATTTCCTCTCCAAGAATTGTAATTCGACTAACAATGCGGTAAATAATAAATGTGATTCCGAGTATAGCAGCACTCGTATGGGTTCTGCTTCCAATTTCGGTACTAGTGGTATTTTTTACGTTCCAGTTAAAAAAACTCCTTCTTATGGCATGGGTGTTTAATTTATTTATGAAATAAGAATTGTAAAAAATCAAAATAGTTTAAATATTGAAGAAAACTACATATAAAAATTAAGTCAATTACTATTTATAATAAAAGAAGTTGAACGATTTTGAAATAAATTATTTATCTATACTAAATACAATTTTCAAATAGACTTTTATTTTCATTTGTAGATGGTAGGATGCTTGAACATGGTTTATTTTTAACCTTTAACTACTGAGGTGAAATATTTTGGCATATATGCTGTGGTGGTGGTAAATTTTACCTTTTTAATTTTTAGAAAATTTTGCGGTAAAAAAAGATTTTTTTTTTATTTATTTGCTTTTAATTGGAATATATGCAACAAGACAGACAAACACGTGGAGTCTTTCGCTTTAACCGACTAGGGCAGATGGAGTTACGGATTCTGGTCCTAAAATGCTACTTATGTTATATCGAAGTAACTTAGATAGTCGCTGGTTATGCTCTTGCCTTTGCAAGTGTGGTAAAACCAATTGTCGGCCAAAATTTTTTAAAATGTCTGCTCTTGATTTACCATCAAACTCGTCACAAGATTGGTATAATTGGGGTAAAAATATTTCAAATGAAAAAAAACGTATGCCCGGGACGAGTGGTAATTTTTACACCAGCACGTATAAATATCCGCTTATACGATACCCACGACGATCAAAACACAACTGAATAATAGTAATTGGATTATGAGAAGATACAAAGAGAATAAAATTGATAGCGCTCAACTGAAGAAAGTAAATTAAAAAATAAATAAGAGAGTGTAAAATTTACCACCACCACAGTAGTTAAAGGTTAAGGCATTCTTTTTGGTTCTTAGTGTATAAACGGCAGTATCATGTCATTACTTTTCGAACTACCAGTAATGACGTCCATATTGGTAAGCATATAGATAACCACATATTCTTCTATTTCTTGTAAGGTGTTTAGTAATGATATGGCATTATTTTTCGCGACAGCCACATATAAAAATAATAAGATTTGTAATTACAATTGTAGGTAATTTACCAAATATGTACTTATATACCCACTTATATAGTAATGCATTTGCACACTGGGACACTATTAAACATTTCTGAAGTGTAGTCTTTCAAAATATGTTAAAAAAATATTCTAAAAAACATATATATAACAAAATACATATAAAAGTGAATGAAGCAACCCCTTATAGGAACAAAAAATGCCTTTTTCATGACACATTTTCAATTTTTGATAAGAGAGATGAGATAATTTAAAAAAAATTTCAATGGGAGTTTAAAAAAAGTCATGAGAATCACACGAACAAACTTTAAGCATTTTCTTATAATAATGAATAACTTATTGGCATAAAATAAAATAGTTGCGCCCCGGTAGGCTAGTTGATAACGTGCTGGCTTATCAGTGCGGGGATCGTGGGTTCGATTCCCACCAGAGGTACTGCTCTGTTTTCTCTACAATGCACCGAAAGCCATAGTAGCTAGTGCTCGGTTAGGATAATAGTATATAATTTGTAATTATATGTTTATTAATTACTAAAAAAAAAACAAAAACAAAAACAAAAAAAAAGGAGAAAAATTAAGATTTTGAAATTCAAAGTCAAATATTTTTTAAACTATAAAGCTACTATGGCATATAAAGCATGTTTGTACTTTTCCTCGTAAATTAGATTACAAAAAGTCTAAAATCAGTGAAATCGGTCCACATTTGTAAAAGTTATGAACGACACAACTTTATTATTACTTTTAATTATTTTGTATAACAAGGACGTGTAAAGTTTGTGGTTTATTTCTGGTCTTGAATAAATCTGTAGGTCTTCTACTTGAAAATTTTGCGAACAAATAATTTGATTTTCATCCGCGGTAAATGTTGTTGTGTTTTTTTGTTTTAGCTAGCGTTTTAAATTTATTATAAGTTCCAACTTCAGGTTCATAAAAATCATGCATTTTCAGATTTAACATTATTTTTTTCAATTCGGCCAGAAAATGCATTTGGTCGGTATTCGGTATTTTAAAGCATTATGGACAATTTTGGCGAATGTAAAAATGTTTGTTGAGCTCATTAGATGCAATTTTGAGTGTCAAATTTAAAGAAAAGTTCGAAGATAAGCAACGTCCTCCGAAAGTTCGGCCAAATCGAAAATAATTCTGCTGCGAACTTTTAACTTTATAGCTAAAGTTCGACTTTTTATTTAAATTTTATACAGAAAATCGAATTAAATCGTCTCAATGAACATGTTTCCAATACGAAAATTTATAGTTTTTTGGTCGAACTGCTCGGTCGGACACTAATATTTATATGTTTAAAAATGGTCATTCTACTGTTGATGCCTTATTAAAATTTCATAATGATGTGGTTTCTAATCTTCGTAATCGCTGTTGTACTGTAGCGGTTTCTTTCGATATAAAAAAAGCATTTGAACATGCTTTTCACAAAGGCATCATTTCAAAAATGATTAAAATATGACTTAATGCTTCTATTGTAAAACTTTTTCAAAGCTTTTTTACTAATAGAACTTTTTGTATTCACTTCAGCAGTAGGTCGTCAGAATTTGGGAATATTAGTTGTGGTGTACCACAGGGCTACATATTAGCTAAACATCTTTATAATATATTTATATTTATACGCGGATGATTCTCTTCTTCATTCACACAATGAATCGCCTATACACGCCTTAGCACAAGTTTCTAGTCATCGTTTTTATGATGATTGGATAGTCAAAATTAATACCTCTACCTGTCTTCGCAATGCATGTGGAAAATGTAGAACTTTTGTTGTGCAAGAGAGCAAAAAGCTAAAGTTATTTCCTCATAGTATTCAAAGTTCCATTACCGACAATATAAAATATCTTGGAGTTAATTTTAGTAATCTTGTAAAATTTAATCGTCATGCCAGAATCGTTTTGAATAAATCTTATAAAATGTTGGGAGCATTTTCTAAAATTTTATACAATGAAATTTTACCAAGGAGGACTAAAGTATTATTATATAAAACGAGTTTAAGACCAATTTTCTTATATGAATTCAAAATATGGTTTAACATTTTCCCAATCATAAGAAAGGAAATGGAAATACTGGAACAGAAAGATGAGATGCTGTATACGGTTGAACTACGGATCACTCAATACACGATTTTCTAATCACTATATTTATAGTCAAGTTAAAATAACTTCAATTGGTCTTTATGTTTGTGAAAGGTTTATAGCAAGAATTAGAAATCATAAAAATAATTATAGTAAAAACATTAATGAAGAACCTCCAAATTTCAATATATATTTTATACCAAAAGCACTCCTGATACGCATAGAGGATAGTACTATTTTTGTGATATTTGTGTGTTGATCTTATTTTATGTTAGTCTTATTTAGTCTGTAATTTTAGTTTTAAGTTAGAATTAAGCTTATTTGACATTACATTAGACATTATCTCTCCAATTGTGGAAATCCCCATAGAAGTGTTGCCAGGTTTGACGATTTATCGTCATTTTGGCGGTTTTTAGCACACATGTACTAAATGACGATTAGACGATTTTTGTTTCCAAAATGACGATTTTTTGATTTTAATGTGCCAGCAAAACATATTTATTTGTCACCTTATCCATTTTTCGATTTATATTATTTAAGTAACATTAAAAAAAAGATCAAAAAATAAACTTTTGGATTTAATCTTTTAAAATTTAAAATTTAAAAGTAAAACCATTAAAAAAAAACTTTATTTTTTTATCGAAATCTAACATTTATTTGCTATTCAGATGCGAAATGAAATTTTGCAAAAATGTAAATACGAGTACTAGAAAAATTAATTAGTGTAATATTCAGGCGAAAATAAAAATAAATTAGATAAAAGAAAAAACAGCATGGAATTTTTTGCGAAACAAACAGAACTCGAATAAAACTGTAAAATACAAAATGAGTTTTTAAAAAATTAGGTGCTTAAAAAACCGGCCTTATAATATAAATAAAGTGTCTCAAAGTGAAACTTCAGATATTCACAATTTATATTTGAAAATGGAAAAACAGGCAGTAATAAACTATTTTTGATTAAAAATAATTTTATTTAATTTTATTAATTAATAATCATATAATTACAAATTATATAATATTACCCTAACCGAGCACTATCTACTATGGCCTTCGGCGCGTTGTAGCGAAAACAGAAAAGTGCCTCTGGTGGGAATCGAATCCACGACCCCCTCACTGATAAGCCATCACGCTACCAACTAGCCTACCGGGGCGCACTGAATAAAAATAATTTGTATTTAGAATTATCAAAACCGATCCCAAAATTAAAAATATGAAATAATCAAAAATTTCAGAATATAATGTTACATAGAGAGAATTTCTTTGGATGAGTTTTAATGCAATTTTTTCCCTTAAAATTTTCTTCACGATGTGAATGAAAATTTTTTTATACTTTATGAAAAAGCTTCATAGTTTTAATAAAACTGATTTAATGAAACGTTTTCATAAGTCGTATGAAATTTTTAATAAATAAAATCAAATTTTTTGTTAAACTATATGAAAAACTGCATTAATTTAATAAAAAGCTTTAAAAATTGCGTTAGTTAAATGAACATTTTGAATGGACGACTTAAAGTGTCATTTCATAGATCTAATGTGAAAATTCATTGATAATATGCAGAGAAGTCTCTCACTGTATGCCATCAAATGTAAAGCGATTTGAATTTGATCATTAATTTTAATTCGTTAATAGAAATTAACGTTGTTAAAGAATTTCCGAATTTTTAAAAAGAATTTAAGATTTAAAAATTGTGCTGTGCGCCCCAGTAGGCTAGTTGGTAGCGTGCTGGCTTATCTGTGTGGGGGTCGTGGGTTCGATTCCCACCACAGGCACTGGTCTGTTTTCGCTACAACGCGCCGAAGGCCATAGTAGCTAGTGCTTGGTTAGGGTAATAGGATAATTTGTAATTATATGATTATTAATTAATAAAAAAAAGTTACGCTACTGAAATGTTATTCACAGAATTATGTAGAAGTGATTAGCAATGTAAAACATAATGATTTTTATCAATATATCATGATTTTCGAAGTTTACACCATAGAAAAGTGACGTAAATCGTGTTATATTACAACGGCAGCATGTTAGTACTTGCAATGTGAATTACACTATTGTCTTTTATATTTTTTTTTAAACTTTATTCCACTTAAAGAAATATTTTTTTTGACGATTTTTTGAAATATGATGACGATTTTTTCTGGAAAATTTGAAGAGTTTATACTCAATAAACCAGGAAACACTGCCCGGGAGCGAGGACATACTGAACTTGTTTAAAATCTTATCGATGCTGTTTAAAATTACTGAAAATTAAGATAAGATGTTCTAGTCCTAAGTTATCTTCTTGTTTTATTGTTTTAATTTCTTTAATTGTCAGAAAAAAATTTTTCAATAAATATTAAATTAAATTATGTTTTATAAAATAATTACAAGTAGTTCTTAACTGGATACAATTTTAAAATGTTTTAATTAAAAAACTTATTGGATAAAGTTGTATCAAATCATATATAATTAAGATCATAATTGTTAGAAACATTTTTCGGATCAAACTATATTAAATTAGATACCATGAGAAACTAACATTAAAAATAGAATCTATTATATTTTACACAGTTTTTTCTTATTCTCTCATTTATTGTTTCGCATTCTCTTAACTGTGTTGCCCCGTTTTAACTATATTTTGTTAACAAACAACATATGATGAGTTAAAACGACAGAGCTTTTCTATGGTTCTCATATTCTTAATATTTTCGAATCCAAAATATCCATTCAAATATATTATTTTGTTATTGGCTTTAAAAGATTTATATACAAAAACTAAAAAACTATTGTATTGTTAAGGAGCGAAAAGATACTGGAGAAGAAATGAACCGCTACAGTGGTCTCTACTCTAAAATAAGTATGACAGCTTTTGTAGTCTCTATCGAACGGGCGTATTTTCTCTCAGAGCGACAATTGGTGAACGTCATGGTCGTCTTCTTTGCCGTCATGGTCGTATTCTTTGCCGACTGAAAACAGTTTGACTGCTTCTAAAAATTCAATATTCCAGGTACTGGATTTAATAAAAAAAAAAAAAAATTAAAAAAAAAAAATCTTTTAGCTTGAAAGTATTCTCAGATAACTGCGAAACTGATATCTATTAAAAAAACTTGAATAAATGAAAATGTGATTGAGAAAAACTGACCCCAAATCAGTACAAGAGTAGTTTCTAGATATCGTCGTATAGTCCAAGAGCTGTAGATTACCGCGATATATATTTTTTGGTACCACAGTTGTTTAAAGTTAGTTTACTCTATGAACGAGTATATTGCTTATATGGCAGAATTAAGTTTGCTAAACATTAAACTCCTTGAATACTATTATATTCTATTCTCTTTGAATACTTGTCTTTTGAAAAAATTCTCAGTTAATTGTAATTACCAGTTTTCAACCCTCAAAGAGCAAAATTTTATTTGGCAATGCAGTTAATGAACTACCCAGCAAAACTTTGGTAATGGGTGCGATTAAGTAATGCATTACCTTGTAATGTGTACTCCTTACCAGTATCATTATTTTCCACCAAGAAGTAATGAGTTACCGATAATTGAACACTCATCGATTACTTTGTAATGAGACCTCATTACATTTTACATTACTTCAAAACATAAAATAATGACTTACCGATCATCAATTACATAATGCTTGAATTATAAACCTAAAGTAATTATTAATATAAATTTTTGAAAATCTATTTATGGACACATTACTTTGTGATGTTTTGTAAGGTGTAGGGTAAATTGTATATTTTTGATATCACGAACGAAAACACGAAGCACAACAACTCATCTACATTTTAAGCAATAAAATATTATATGTATCGATAGCTCAGTTGGTAGAGTTCTCGAATAACTAATTGTTAAATACCAGAGACCCCAAGTGCGAATCCCAGCATGACCAAGTTATTTATGCAATAAAAAAAGTTATTTATTTAATTAAAAAAAAAAAATATCTGTAAAAAAAAATTATTATGCATTTTTTTTAATGAAAATCTATTTATAGACACATTACTTTTTCCCACCATGTAACCATATAAGTAACCAGTTACTTTACCCCCTACAAGGTGATGAATTACTTTAAGGCTCATTGCCTGTAAAATTCATCAGTGAAGTAACGTGTAAAGTAATGCATGAAGCCCTATGGCAATACATTACTTTACCCATGATTTGGTAATGTAGGGTTTTGCTGGGCAGTTCTAACTTTTGCAAAATATGAGTCTAATCTTCAATATTTATGTAAAAAATTATTGATTTTGACCTGCTAACTTATGCTTATGCTTAAAAATATATGTCATATTTGTATGGAATTAAAAATTTTCAAAGCATAACGTCTACACTCATAATAATCCATGCATACAAATACGAAATTATTGTCAAAACTACAAAAAATTTCGTAAAATGTGCAAATTTTCGTTTATTTTACAAAAAAGTTTGCAATTTTGACATTTTTTTCGTAGTTTTACGCATGGATTATTATTAGTGTATAAATATTTTAATTTTTTTTTATTTAATCTTGAAGAGTATGAGCAACATTGCAATATAATTAAATTCAAAATCACTCATACACTCAAAAAAATAAGTTAGTAGGAAAGTTAGTAAAACGTCTTGTAAATCAGGTATACTATTTTTTAGCAAAATTTTTTGCTAAAATCGTGTTTTCAGCTAAAATTTTTGTTATACTTAACTGTTTTATACTAATGCTTTACTAATGTTTTACTAATTAATTTTGCTAAAAAAAAATGTGCTGATAAGCACATTAATAGTGTGGACGGCAACCAGATTGAAAGACAAACGCAGAATGAAGTAGATGTCGCGGCATGTCAAGATGTAGTAGAGAAGAGGAAAATGATACTAAAAAGTACAACTCTAATAAGACATATAAAAAATCAACAATGGAAGTTTTTGTATCTCTTTTTCATACATAAAGTAAAATTGAGGATTAAAACAACTTAAATTTTGCATTGTCACCGGCTTGTGAAAATAATTGTCTATTAATTTAATAAAAGACAAAATAAAATATTTATTTATTTAAACTTTTATATTATATATAACTTATAGATTAATAATAGTGTGGTCAAATTGCAAACAACCATATGCAGAAATGTAGACAGAGTAAAGCGAAAGACAAAGACACACATCTTAGGTAGATTGTTATGGTTTCTTTTTCTTATTGCAAAAGGGGGTTGTTTTTTCGTTTGGTTTGTTTTTGTTTATTTTTTCGTTTCGTTTCTATAATTATCTTCGTCATTTAAACGATAGCATCATTTAGACAACCATTGATGTAAGTAATTGAAAGAAAATTTTTGTTATGTTATATATATTTATTTCTATATATTTTCAGATATTAAATTAATTCATGTCGTCAATGTGGGAAAATGAAAATTGTTATATTTCGTTATATTTCGTTAGTAAATTATTTTTAAAAGAATCACAAAAATATGTTTTATGATTTTCAGCAAATAAAATTAACTAAATTACAATTTTTCTACAAATTTTTTGCGTTTTTTTCAGTCTACTAAAATTCAGCAAAAAATTTATTAATTTTTACCAACGCTTTTTTATTTCTAATCTACTAAGTGTTAGCAAAACTTTTGCTGAATCTACAAATTTTGTTGCTAAAAATCAGCTCGCTGATTTTCAGCAAAAGATTTTGCTGACATTAGCAACTTTTTTGCAAGCATCCTCCTGACTAAAATTTTGCTGACTCAGCAAAGTTTTTTGCTGACTTTACAAACTTTTTTTTTTGAGTGTACGCCATGTTGAACATTAGTATTAGTATAAATAGCATCATAAATGTACAAGCATTTATTTTGGGGATTTTATGTAAAAATATTAATGCATAAATGTATTAAATTCATAGCGCATATATAAATAAATATTTACTAGGCATCTCCTCTGGTTAACATCGATTTAACCCGTTACTGCATGACAATCGGTATTTAAAAAAGGTATACATTTTGATAGAAAATGCTAAAACTGAACTTGTACATATTTGAGCGTTTTCTTATGTTTTAATGATTAATAATTTTATTGAAGGAAAACGATTTGTCACATATTTGTAACAAACTCATATAAAGGACAAAATGGATATTTGCCCCATATGTTATAAAATTTGAAACTCTCTAAAAACGGCTTGTTTAAACAACTGAAACACCCAACCCTTATAGCATGCGCACTGGATTAAAAATCAAATAGTTGCGTAGTTCCACTACAAGCAATCTACTTCCTAAAACTGGTCCTGTTTTGTGGTTAACGAAATAGTTGTTTTGAAAAATCTGAAAGAAAGAAAAGAAAAAATATCCTATTGATCCATATTACGGACTGTATAGTTATTATGTTTTAATTTTTTGTATAACAAGGACTTGCAAAGTTTGCTGTTTATTTCTGCACTTGAAAAAAAAACTGTGTCTTCTACTTGACCATTTTGGAAATGGTTAAATTTATTATATGTTCCAACTTCAGATGCATAAAATGCATACATTTTTAGATTTAACATTATTTTTAAAAATAAATTTTTATGTTTTATAAATGAATTACAAATTGGATTAAAATAAAGAGTACTGATCTCTAAAACATTTTAAATTTTTTTAATTTATTTAATAAAAATTTATTATATAAAATTTTATCAAATTATATATAATTTGGTCATATTTGATATACCCATTTTTGGGAACAAACTATATGAGATTATATCACATGAGATCAGCTTATGTACGCCATTTTTCGGAACATATGAGATGTAATGTAATGTTCAGTTATATGTGATACTATATACAACCATATATGACTTTATCCGAATTTCTTTCCTCGGGTAGATATAAATATATCTGATTTTATAAAATTTTAGCCGATAGTAGGTATGGTATTTTTGTAACTTGATGTTATGATAAAAAGTATTTAATTTGAAAACTAAAATTTCTAGAAATCAACAATTTGGAAGCCATAAATTTTGTTTACGAAACATAACGAAATTTTTAAAATTATCCAGAATAAATTTAATGCTTAGAAAATGTGTCCATTTTTTAATTTGAAATTATATAAAAGAAAGCACTTGGAAATGATTTTGATATAAAATTGAATTGGCTATATGTGAAACCATATGTTATAAAGTCTTAACTTGTAGATAACTTAATTTGATATTGAACTTTACCAGAATATGTATGGGATAATACGATATATAAAATTATAAAGTAATATTTCGAGTATGACGTCACATATAATTTAATAAGACTTAGCATGAGACCATATATAATCATATCGATCACTACATATATTTGGATTATTATTATTTGACTTATATAGTTATATATGGAGTATGATTTGGAGACATGTAATAGTATCAGTTACCATATAAAAAATACTCTCAATAAAAAATATCAGATGTATTTGTATATAAGGATATATGCCGTTATGTGACTCCATTCAAAGTCAAATATGGCTTAATCATACTATATAAGACTAGATATAACTATTTGTACACGGATTTTTAGATATAACATTATTTTTTTTTTTTATTAATATTTATAGTTAATTACAAGTTGTACTTAATTGGATTAAAATAAAAAGTACTGATCTCTAAAACATTTTAATTTTTTTTTTTATTTTTTTAATAAAATATTTATTAGATAAAATTGTATCAAATTATGTTTAATTTGATCACACTTGATATATCCATTTTTCGGATCAAACTATATGATATTAGATCGCATGAGATACCATGAGATCAGCTTACGCATGCCATTATCGGATCAGATGAAATGTGATGTGATGTGATTATATCGGAACTTTTTGCGTCGGGTGGTTAATGTTAAAAGATTTTTTGAGAAATTTCGCCTCATTAATGTAACCATCTTTAATAAAAACATAATCTAATTGTTAAAAGAAAAGTGTTTGACTTTATGTTTTTGATTTAAAAATCATTCAGCCGATATGTCAATTGGTATAATTTAATATTATTTTGTTGTTAGCGTTTCATCCTGGTTAGCCTTTATTGAGAAAAAGGTCATTCGACTTTTTATGTTCATTTAAGTACTAAAAAAACATAATTATTTTAGTGGTCAAGAGGGATGAGAAATCAAATAGAAAAAAGCGATATGGATGTAAGCGTATTTAAAATAGTTAACAACCATATGAGTTTTTCCATAACAACTGTACCGCTACAGAAAAACTGATGTCGGATCAATATCAAACACACAGGATACTATTCTGTAGTTGAGGCATTCCAAAAAATTTCGATTTGTTTTAGTCGTTTTTGGAATGCACGTATTTGGATTTCATTGACAGTTAGCACATTGAATTTTAGCGTTCCTATGATACATTTGCTGTTTCAAGTTCTTAAAAATTCAATATAGTTAGAGTTGTATAGCGGCTCGAAATGCAACATTTTTAACTAAGAAAAATTCCTAATGTATAAACTGCTCTAACTTTTTTAGTAAGCTTTACAAATCGTATCTCATATGGAAGACTGGATCATCTGCTTTGTTGTACATGTTAGAAAGTTACACAGTCTTCTAACAGAAAGTTTTTGAAAAACGACCTCTTCGATTTTTCTAAAACAATTTGTGGTAATAGACTATATTGAGTGGGTTTTCAATGGGTTCGAAAAATATTTAGATTTTGGTAAGAAGTTCTCGTATTATTTTCATAAAAAGTAAAAATTTAATTTAGAAACGTTGAGGTTAAGAAGAAGAATAAAAGTTTTTCTCTAAAAATATAAATTTCCTTCAATGCACACGAATTTTAAATTCGAAAACCGCAAGACCCATAGTGAAGAGTATACTTTTTAAATGGTCTTTGGCGCTCTGAATCTGAATTCAGAACTTCGCCAAGTCAACAAGTTGTTTTGGTATTCTAACCTGAAAATGCTAAAAACACGATTTTTCGTCATGTTCGGGAAGTTACTATTCCGCGAATAATTTTTCTTAAATCTACTCTTCGTGTTAAAAACGCTTTTTAAATTTAGTTGATATATTCATTTTTCAAACCGTTTCCCTCAATAAGCAGTACAACGTTCTACACTCATATGAACGAAATTGCTTAATTCTTTTCGAATGGTATATTACAGAGAATTCTGATAGCTTCAAAAAGTATTTTAAAAATGAAGATAGCAGTTTTAGAAATCACAACGAGTTTCAAGAAAGAGAAAATACTTGGGGTGTGGTATACTGTCGATATGACGAAAAAACGTGTGTTTTGCATTTGTAGGTTAGAATGTCTGAAAACCTTGATGAATTTGAAGAAATTCAGAATTCAGATTCGGATTTAGAGCGCTAAAGACCATTTAAAAAGAATACTCTAAACTATGGGTCGTGAGTTTTGCAAAATTTAAAACTTATGCATTTATTTGATGTGTATTGAACAATATTAACCCTTAAACGGTACATACGTGCGAATTCACACAATAACAATAAATAAATTTAGTGAGTACAATGCTATTCAAATTTGATTTCTAAATATTTGCGTGTTGCAACTAAAGTTCAGTTGTAATAACAGAACTTTGTTGTGAAAACCAGTATGCAGTTGACAAATTGCTATGTTTTTCTCTGTGTGTACTTTTAATGTTTGTCTTATTTACGTTAAATATGTCGACAACCTAGCAATTCACCATGCATAACCATATGCTAATTCGCCTGCATACAGGTGTGGGAGAGGCTTGAGAAAGTTGAATAGGTGCGTATTTGCACCAGTATACCGTTTATGTGTGTCACATGATGGTTTATAAAAAAAAAAAATAAAAAAGTGATTTTTGTGTCTTACAGAATTTATTTGATTAAAAGTCAAATAAATTTTTTCATAGCTTTTTAACTAATAAAAGATAAAAAATATATTAACCCTCAAACTGCACACAAATGCAAATTCGAATCCATGCAAATTTCAAAATACTGCAACTTTGTCTACAAGTATCATTCAAGTTTCTCTCCTTTACTTAAATTAAGTGGGGATCTATCCAGCTCAGTCTCTCTCAATGTGGCCTGTATTTGTTAGTAAACCGAGCAAACGAAAACACGTTGCAGAAATTCAAAAGTATAAATTAATTTTTATCATGTTTTTGAATTATAATTTAATAAAGTGTTTATTTATTTGAAATTTTTACGATAAAATAAGAATGATAAAATTAAAATACATTCAAGTTTAAAAGAAAATAACAAAATATAATCAAAATAAAAGTGAGTGTTTTAAGCAACAATTTTGTAACAAATATGTTGCAATTATTTTTTAGTGCAAACAAAATGTTTTCATTACCCTCGCCCGACTTCAGTAGGAAATCATAGAAAACTCTCAAAGTAAACTTTCAAAGTATAGCTACTTTATCCTTTTTGGTCACACAATGATATCAAAATATAAGGAAGTTAACAAAAGATGCATTTACTTAAACAAATTTAAAAAAAAAAGAAAAAAAGGCAACTTAGTTTTCAGATATGTTATATATACTAAATAGACCTTTATAAAAAAGAGCCTTTGAAGTGTTTTCCCAGTTTAAAGTTTTATTTTTGTTAAAAACAATTATTACAGTGTATGTTTTCGAAAGCTGATTTAAATACCTTTCTAATGGCAAAAAGATCTTTGAAATCGGTTGAAGTAGTAATCGCTGCTTGAAGGTACTTATTACCGTCATTTTTCAAATATTTCAATACCTTGCCACGCCCACAATTTTCCGAAAATGGAATTTTTAAAAAATAAGGTTTTGTTTGTATAGGTAAAATGTAGCTGTATGCAAAATTTCATCAAAATCTGAGAGGGTTGGGTTCAAAATGTGCCTTTTTTATAGGTTTTGATATGAAATTCATCATATGCTCTTTGGTTTAACTTTTTTTTAGAACCGTACGTGTGGTATGAGTGTTATTTTTTCTTCATATTGGAATTAATATCACTCATACGCACAGTGCATTTTGTTAGTTCTTTGAGTGATGAAAAATATATAACTTTTAAACGGCATAATGTTTTTTATCACTATTTTGCTATATTGTTGCTAACATATTTAGCTTTCCAGAGCTATATATTATGTCCTGTGGTTCCTATTGGGAACAAAGGGCTATAGAAAAACTGAATTTATATTATAAACGTGATACCACAAAAAGTGTTCAAGGAGAACAATAAAAATTCAAAATTTTCAGCGTATCAATTTTCAAACTTATTTTAACGTTATGCCAAAGCAATATGAGCCACATATCGGATAACATCCGCATAAATACATATGCCTATATCGTCCATTCCAGGAAAGATCAGCCAAAATCAGATCGATCAATCTATTTTATCGTATTATTTATTTTTGCCTTTTTTTTAAGAATTTTTCATATTGATAATCAAATTAAATAATTAAGGAATTTAAACATTTTTCGACACTTTGTAAGAAAACATTAAACAACATTTTACAAGTATGACTTTTTGTGTAAATAAATAAATACGCAATAATTATGGCGGTTTAAGTTTAAAGCTAATTATAATTACAGTATTGGCTAGCAAGTTACTTCAGTTTACAGATCGATTTCTATGTATTTATAAAAATACATTAAACAAAAAACTTTATGTCATATATTAGAACTTCCCAGCAAAACCACACATTAACCAAATCATGGGTAAAGTAATGTATCGCTATAGGGCTTCACGCATTACATTACATCTTACTTCACTGATGGATTTTACAGGCGATGAGCCTAAAAGTAATGGATGGACTCATTACCTTGTAGCTGATAAAGTAACTGTTTACTTATATGGTTACATGGTAGGGAAAAAGTAATGTGTCTATAAATAGATTTTCATAAAAAAAATTATTTAAAATTTTTTACAGATATTTTTTTTAATTAAATAAATAACTTCTTTTTTCATTTAATTAATTACGTGATTCTGCTGGAATTCGAACCTGGGGTCACTGGTATTTAACAATAAGTTAGGCGAGAACTCTACCAACTGTGCTATCGATACATCTAATATTTTATTGCTTCAAATGTATATGAGTTGTTGCGCTTCGTGATATCAAAAATATACACCTTACCCTCATGCTTACAACAAATCATAAAGTAATGCGTCTATAAATAGATTTTCAAAAATATATATTAATAATTACTTTACGGCATAATTTCAAATATAATTGTTTTATGTTAAAAATCGTTCTTTATGAAAAATTCCAAAAAAAATATTATGCATTTGTAAATGAAGAATTTTTCAAATTTTCTCGTCCTTTATCAACATAATAAACAAAATATGAACACAATCATGAACACTTTCTTATGATGTTTATTTTTAAAAGCCATTTGCATTTGGTCTATAAAGCATTCTTACAATGACGATAAAAAGTGTCAAATTTTTTTAAATTGTAAAACTGTGAAATTTTCATCTGCTTATTTTTCATACCGGATGTCCTTATGAAAGCATACGCATTTATCTACACGTAGAAAAAAGAGCATCAGGCAACACTCATAAGATGATACTTATAATAATATTATGAGTATCATAATATTATTATGATAATCATAATATGATTAATCAGAATAATGTTTATGATTGTTACAATCATAATATGATAAATTTTGTTGTCCCCAATCATGTTTAATCATATTGTTTCTCTGCGTGTATGGTCTTGTGGTGTGTATATAAAATTTTCATAAGTTTGTTCAACAAAACACTGACACTTTTTGACATGTAAGCATTTTTTATATTTAGTATTTATTTTTCGCAGTTGTAAATCTAACAAAATCTAATTCAGTCAGTCAACCATCCAACCATTCATATTGTCAAACATATTTGTCGATGAAACAATGACAAAGTGTGTTACAATTTTATTTTCACAATTTCCTTCTACAGTATTTATAAGGACATGAATATTTAGCCTTTGGGTAATATACAAATTCATCTTCATAAAGAAAAGTATTTATTAGTTGCGTTCGCGAAGTCAACATTGGAATCCTGCGGGATACTTTTTTTTTTATAAAAAGTGTTCGTGTACTAAAAAGTTGGGCAAACGAGAGCAGTCAAGAGAAAGTAATATTCTTCTTTTTGCAGAAGAAGAACCGATTTTTTTTACGTGTAAATTTTTGAAAATTTTTTCGTTGTAAATTTTTCGTAATTTCCCTGCAAAAAATAACCTGGATTTGGTAAGCAGTAACTACATTTGTATGCTGCCAAAATAGCGCTTCACCGCCTTGCATGCTATAAAGCAATTAGGGAAAGCATTCTGTCGTGCTTCCCAGAATTGCTTCTAAGAGCACATGAAAGAAGCGCTTTAAAAGAGACATACCAAGTGGGACATCGCGAACAAAAATCATGACTTCTTTATTTGCTTTGGAAGCGCTTCGTTATCAAATAATGCCTTCCGGAAGCGCTTCTGGGAAAGCACTATTTTTTGCTGGGTTGTTTTATCAGCTGTTATATCATCAGTAGTGTTACCAGCTGTTGTTTATTAAAAAAAATTGTGCACTTCCGACAACTTTTTTAACCCAAAAACCGCATAATTTATCATAAAAATCGTCACAAAGAAAGCATCTAGTGGGCAATTATTTATTTCTTGTGCTACAAATATGGTTTTTGGCGTTCGCTTAGTTTTGTGTGTTTTTGTCTTGTTCCGAGATTATTTTTATGTAAACTCTAATTTTCCAGAACTCTAGCCAAAAAGTAAGAAAACAAACCTATTGTTAACTACAGACAATAGGAGAATAAAACTCAATAAAAGGGAAAGGAAGACTATTTAAGCTTTTATAGCTTAGAAGGTATTTAAAACATCTATGCTCGTGCTTTATTTCAAATTAATATGCCATAAAACAATTTATTTCTCTTTTTTTATCACTTAAAGATAATGGAATGTAAAATTTATTATAATATTACATTCACGTTTTGGCATTCATTAAAAAATATATCAGAAAAAATATGAAACTAATGGAAAATGTATTATTAAATATTTTTTCAAAAAAAAATTCAGTTACGTTGGTTTTTACATTATTTATAAAAAAAAAACAAATCTGTAGGAGACACCATTTGCATACAAATAATTTATTATTTCATCATAAAGAAATCAAATTTCTAAAATTATTTTAAATATTGATTTGTTATCAATTCGTTGAAATGTACAATAGGGCTATAACTTTTTGTTTTGCTACAATAATAAGAATCCGATAAAAAAAATGTTATATCTCAAAAACAACATCAAAACTCTCTAATATAAATCGATATTTATTTTTATTCTAGTTTATCTCAAATGGGGGTATCCAGTTAATTCCGATTAGATACCTCAAATATACACTTCGGTTCACTTATTTAAAGGCACTAAAAATTCCATATTCAGCAGCCTGTATCTTTTGCAATTTTTAAACCGATTGCAGAACTATAAAATGAAAATGGAAGCTAGACATCTTGAGATATAAAAAACATCCTGGCAGCAGCAGTTTCTTACCTAAAGATCTTTTTTGAGCAATTTATCAAAAAAAGTTAAAAAATTTGCTATTATTTTTTGGTTCACTTGGATAAAGGCATTTTAATTAAATTTAATGAAGAACGGTTTTTCTTGTTTTTTAAATTAATTTTACTTTATTAAAGAGTTTTTAGTAATGGGTACAACCACCTTTGTTTTAATAACTTCTAATATACGGGTTTTCATTGACAGATAAAGCGAATTAATGTAATCCAACGAAATTTGATTTCAAGCATCCTTAATGGCCTGAATTAGTGACTCCTTGTCATCGAATTGTCTTCCTCCTTCACAGACTTTACGAGATAACCAACCCCAGACATTTTCAATAATGTTTAGATCAGGAGAATATGGTGGCCAATCAAGAATATTTACATTCTGGCTTGAAATGAACTCCTTAACTACTCTCGCGTTATGTATAGGAGCATTATCCTGCTGCAATATCCAAGATATGGGACCAATTAGTTCACTGAACTTTGGAAAAGCCGATTCCAATAACGTTTAATAGCTTGCACCAGTCATTTTTGCACTTTGAAATTCAAGATCGATGGTGCCATAGTACGTAATAGCACCCCACACCATAACGCCGCACCCTCGGCTGTGATGTCGGTTCAAAAATCGCTTTTCTTTCCGCAGTTCATGGAAATAATAGTTGTAGCCATCAGGCCCATCTAAATTAAACTTCTTTTCATCCGTAAATATTACGGTTTTCCAGTCATTTACATGACCTCTTTGCTGCACATCCCATACCATGTAGTCTCTTGCGAATTGAAGCAGCTTTTCCTTACGCGGAGCATTAAGTGGCGGCTTTTTTTTAGTTTCAGGTATTTTAGATACTCACAGCTCTTTATTACTCTGCGTACTGTTGACTTGCTCGCTTTCACTTCAGCTTGAGCTCTTATTTTTGATAAGGATAAGGCAGAATTAGATGAAATTCTAATGATTTTTTTTTCTCATACGCAGATAAAGACAATGAAACCCTTCCTTTAAATTTTTTTCCATACCTTTCGGGGTCCTTAATGTAATTGTCAACAACTGTTGGGCTTCGTCCAATTTTTTGAGCTATTGCGCGGTTAGAATAACCTTCAGAACGGTAAACATCGATTTTAATTTTTTTCGATAAATTTAAAATTTTTTTTCTTGCCATTTTGACTTGTAAAATTATTAAGATGCAATAAATTGTAATAAACAAACGCTCCCTACAAAAATCATCTCTTACTTTAAAAATTATAAATAAATAATAAAGTGCCTTTATTCAAGTGAATCAAAAAAAATAGCACAGTTTTGGACTTTTTTTAATAAATTGCTCAAAAAAAAGTTGTAAAGGTAAAAAACCACTATTGGCATAATTTTTTTATATCTAAAGGTGTCTAGCTTCCAATTCTATTTTATAGTACTACATACAATCAGTTAAAAATTGGAAAAGATACAGGATGATGAACACAGATTTTTTTGATGCCTTTAAATAAGTGAACCGGAGTGTATTAGTGGATTAATAAATTAGATCTCAAAATTGAATTCAAAATTGTTTTATCCAATAAACAAGATCCTGATGGATTCCAGCAATTTACATGGGATTAACTTAGATTTAATTGGATCATCCAATAAGATCAGTAATTTTTGGTTGATCGAATAAGATCAATAAAATGAACGATCCACTGATCCAAAGTGTCAAATCTGTGATAGGTAAAGAAGAAGACACGTCGCAAAACTGGTATAAACGATGACTTCGCTTTAGTAAAGAGTTGCAAATTTACCAAAATATCCAATCATGTGATTATTTAAATGGTGGCGAAACTTTGCTGGTTTATTCTCGATATATAGGGGGCGTTTCATGTCAAGTGACCCAACTTTTGAAAACGATGTCTTCCGATCGGGATGAAATTTCCACCAAGGTTAGTAATATGGGATAGTAGTTAAGACACAAGTTTTCAACAAGATCGGTCAAGAACTCTCTGAGTTAGAGGGGGTCAAAATTTGACACTTTGGCCAAACATGTGTTTGTTCTCATACATGTAACTTTTTACCTATTGTTTTTAGCAAAATGTGCCCTAAATAGTTTAGATAGCTATTTCTTCTTCAATCTTTCGAAAAAATTATTCCAAAATGAAAAACTTTTTGACTGTTTTTCAAAATATGCCCTTTTTTTTGTTTTTTTTTTGCTCAAAAGAAAGCTGCGGTATATTCCTTTTAGAGCGTTTGGGTCGCTTAGTGGAATGCGGGTGGGATATCTAAAAAATAAATGTTTTGTAACTAAAGACAAAGATTTTTAAATTTTTAGCATATGCACTAGGGCGGGTCGATTTAAAAATCGCTCAACGTTCAATGAAAATCGTATTCTAGGGATCAAAATAAGAAACTTTGCCGAAGGAACCATACCTCTAAAACGAATTCTGATATCCTGACTTTTGACCCGTAGGGTAAAATTTTGAAAAAGCCCACTTTGATTTTTCAAAATTTTTTTGGAATGCAACAGAATGCATAATTAGAGTGGTCCAAAAAAATATTTTTACAAAAAAAAAATTAAAATATTTTTTTTGTTAATTTTTTTTTTTTTACAATGAAAAAATATTTTAATTTTGTAGTTATCCGTTCAAAAGTTATTAAAGTTTAAAAATTTAATTTTTTAGTGAATACAAAATAATTTATTGGTTTATATAATAATTTATTGGATTTGAGTCGCCTATAGGCACGGGAAGGAGTTGGAATTAAAAACAAAAAAATACGCCATTATTTTTATTGATACAAAAACCTTCTAAAAAGTGATAAAAAAAAATAATAACCTTCATCTCACCCTTGTGTGGAAAACCACACAAAATTAAACTTTTTTATACATTTAAAAAAAAAAAAAAATTTAGCGATGATCATGAAATTCCTTGATATTTCCTGCCGCATCAATTTAGCACAGAAAACACATTAATTGATTCAATTTTTTTTTTTTATAACGAGATATTTAAAAAGTGAAGTTGCTTACCCTGGTGTGTGGTTTTCCACACATATGTAATATCAGTGAATTTTAACCTAAGCACATAAGTTTTTGTCGTCAAATGTGCATTTCTTTTGATATTCGTACAAACTGTATTATAAAATGTAAACATGTTCTTCCCCGTCTATGCACTCTACAGACAAATTTGCTCCAATTCGTGAAATATGCGACAAATGGTGTGAGCTATTGGCTGATTTTTTCAACCCGTCTGAGTGTGTTATTATTGACGAGCAATTGCTTGGTTTTCGTGAAAGATGCAAGTTTGGACAGTATATGCGTTCTAAGCCTAACCGATATGGATAAAAATTTTGGCTATTAGTTTGCTCTGAAACTTGTTACGTTTGCAAAATCCAACCGTATTTAGGTAAGCCAGTTGGTGGTTTAGCTGAAAAAAAACAAGGTGAGCGTGTAGTTTTGGATTTGGTTCGTGGACTGAAGGGTCATAATATAACAATGGACAACTTTTTCTCATCGTACGAACTTGGTGAAAAGTTGTTATCCCAAGAGCTAACAATGGTCGGTACAATGCGCAAAAATAAAAGAAGAATTCCACCAAAACTTTTAGAATGCAAAAAAGCTCCCCTGTTCCAATCAACATTTGTATTCACCGAAATACAACACTTGTATCATACATCGGCAGAAAAGAAAATTCCGTAGTACTGCAAAGTACAATGCATCCTTCGAATGATGTAGAATCCGACGGAAAAAAAGTTGATAAAAATAATTCAATATTATAATAAAACCAAAGGCTCGTTTAAAGACTTATTTTGTTTTCATTGATCACGAGCTTTAAATTTTGTATCTTATAGGTGGCGTGGATACTGTTGACAAAATGTTGTCTTGTTACAGTTCTAAAAGAAAGACGAATCGATGGCCGTTGGCAGTTTTCGCGAATATGGTGGACATCTCAGCATTAACGCGTTGATTATATTCAAATATGTGAAACCAAATTGGCAAACCAACAAATCAACAATGCGTCGTGTTTTCTTGGGTGAGCTTGGAACATCCCTTGCAAAATCATACATGACAATGAGAAAAGGCGTGACATGAACCGAATCAGCGCCATCTTAGCTTTTTGCAATTAGCAACAATTCAATAAATGAATTAATGGGCGACCGGAGTAGCTTAAAAGCCCAGTCCACATCGTCGCTGTTCCGTGAAAGTTCAGAATCTCGGGAGAACTCATCACTATCAATCGACGTTCCTACAAAAAGATCCAAAAGTGTTCCTCCGAACATCGAATGAAAAGCTAGATGTCACATTTGTTATAGCAATAAGTCGAAAACTAAGAACTATGTATACCAAACAATGTATTGCTTCTGCCTAGAGGATGTATGTAAACATACTCATAACCGAAATGTTTGTGTAAAAAGTATTGAAAAAAAACTTATTTGATTTAATACTTGACAAAATATAAAAATAAATATGTTATTGATGGTAAACCATGATTTTGACTACAAAAAAATTATGTTGCAAATGCAAAATATGTAGACATACCGTATGTGTGGAAAGCGACACATGAGGGTAAACAACGTAAGTTTTTTTGAGGGTGAGATGAAGGATAATTATATCTAATACACATAGAAATCATTAATGATCATATTTTAACTTGAAGTGTTAATCTGGGGTCTTACGTAAACATATTTACAAACATTTAATGTGTATATGTAATATATAATTATACATTAAGTTATATTCAATATATTCCACCATATATAAGCATATATCTTATAACACACAAACATATTTTTTATGTGATGACATTTGAAAAATAATGAGCACAAATTACGACATTTTCAACTTTACCTCTTCTGATTTAAGTAAAACTTGGCAAAAATATTCTACCAGTTAACAAGAAGTTTACGAGCTATTTAGTTTTTCAAAATTCTTTATAGTAGTGTAATTGTTTGAATTATCATAACTTTTGAATTCGTCAATAGAAAATTACAAACTTTATGTAATTTTTAAGACCAAATCCTCTTCTTGAAATAGTTTTGCACAAAAATTTGTTTTTACCCGAAAAAGATAACGAAATTGAAAGTAGTCCTTAATTAGCGAATATCTACAAAACACATAATATTTTTTTTTTTTGAATTTGATATAGCAATAAACTCAAAGTATCACTTACAACCAGTGTTGCCAACTTTTGAAGAGCAAAATCGCAAAAATAATTATAAAAAGCGAAAAAATTATGATCTGATCTGATTAAATCTGAATAAAAGAGTTAATTTTGCCTTTATAAAAATAAAAATTTCGGTTCGATTATTATTTTTGGTAATTTTTTGGCATAGTTTTATTTTTTTTAGATTATTGGTAAAACTTAAGTCACTTTACTGCGCTGTTAACATAAACCTTTAAGGTTTGACTATGAACTACCAACTTAGTGTATTTAAAAAATTTTTATTCAAAGGATTTGAAATAAAAACTAAAAAATTTAGCAGATTTTGCGAAAATTAGTTTTTAGGGGAAGTGTTTTGGTAATAGAGTAAATCTAAGTTATTTTTGGACAATTTAGGTTTATTTACTAAGCAAATACTTGGAAACACTGGTTGACCATAAAACAATTTTATAATTGAATTTCGTGCTAAAATAAAATAACTACTGAAAATTCTATATTTAGTCCATTATTTTCTTTAAATTTTTGCGAACATATCTATCAAACTACATATAAGAAATAAGTTTTGCGAATTGATTTAACAGACAAGACCAGTTAAAATGTAGCGAAAAAATTTAAAATTATGATTGTAATTTCCTTAAGACTATAGTTTTTATTACAGTTTTAGGGCTTTTTTACAATGTTTTGGCCTTTAAAACGAAATTTAGTGCTTTTGTATGTTTTGGCACCATGAGCAAACTTTTGGCGTTGTGTGATATTGAAAAGCACAAAAAATAGTGCCAAAAGCACCAAGTTGGTATCACAGCTAACAACATATAAAGCTTTTAAGTAGGGAATCAGAAGGGTTAAAAATAAACGTAATTTTTCCGAATGTATCTGTAATACTTAATATAAAATATTGTATATTCATATAGCACCCTACTAAAAATTTCAATAATTTTTACCTCACATGGGAAATTTGATATACATGTTAAACAGGATACTACGACTTTTATTTCTGTGTAAGATGATAATTCAAACAATGCATATTTTTTACACATTTTTTAAAAACCCCAAATTTGAGCAGCCACTAAACTCGAACTATAACGAATTAAAATGAAATAAAAAACATGTAAACTTCATATTAACTAGGAGAAGTTTAATGAACGTTGAAAGACCATTATCTAAAAACTGTGTCGAAAGTTTTTAAAACCTCTCTACATAGCTTATATATAGTGACACATGATTGCTAGGGCAACCAAAAATAAGCTGGAGCTTGTTTTCTTATTTTAACTGATATAATTACACAGTGCAACTCGAAAAAAAATAACCATATACGGACACCACTACGTGATAAAAGACTAAAAAAAAAAGACCCGTGTCTCCCAATTTTTCAAAAAGTCATCTCCTTTTTTGTTTATGGGCCGCCAAAGATTTGGGGCCTCGGTATCATTTTCGCAAAAAAGTGATCATTTTCTCAGGCTCATATCTTGCAAACCGTTCAGAATTTCAATTTACTCTCTATGGCAAGTTGTAGCTCTTGTCATAAAAAACAAAAATTGCGAACATATAAAATCAAAAAACCTTCACCATCCAGATCAAAATCGATTTTTTTACCTTTTTTCCCGTGTTCAGGTCCATAGGTAGCAAACCGTTAAAAAATTCAAGGAAATAATCAACTACAAAAATTTACCTAAGATCTCAATAAACAAATTTCTAGAACATATAAACTTCCTAGAGATGATTCTTAACACTGTTTAGGTAGCGCGCAAAAGTGAAAAATTTTTAATTTCATTTTTTTTCCTTTTTTCTCCTGTTCAGGTGCAGAGGTAGCAAACGCAATTCCCAGGAAGTTTATATGTTCTAGAAATTTGTTTATTGAGATCTTAGGTAAATTTTTGTAGTTGATTGTTTCCTTGAATTTTGAACGGTTTGCTACCTATGGACCTGAACACGGGGAAAAAAGGTAAAAACAAATCGATTTTTTTTAAGTTTTTTGCGATTTTGATCTGGAAGGTGAAGTTTTTTTGATGTTATATGTTCGCAATTTTTGTTCTTTATGACAAGAGCTACAACTTTGCCATATAGAGAAATTCTGAACGGTTTGCAAGATATGAGCCTGAAAAAATTATCACTTTTTTGCGAAAATGATACCGAGGCCCCAAATCTTTGGCGGCCCATAAACAAAAAAGGAGATGACTTTGGGAAAAATTGGGAGACACGGGTCTTTTTTTTAGTCTTTTATCACGTAGTGGTGTCCGTATATGGTTATTTTTTTCGTGTTGCACTGTGTAATCGTAGACCTCTATGGCTTTTAAATGTTCTGTGCATTATAGTACAAAGCGCCTATATATCAAAGGGCGTGGTATTTAAAATAAAAACTTATAATATTTACTATTTTTCGAAATTCATCTAAAGGTTAGAAAATTTTGATCAGATCTGAAAATGATGTCTGTCAAACTAATATAATAGTATTTTAAACTAGGTCCAAATAATTTTCACCAGACCGCAGAACCCACATAACATTTAAATTTCTTGATTTTACACAATATATATAAATTATAACAGTCTTGATCTGACTGTCTAATTGATCAAACGCATTACGCTTAGTCAATTGTGTAAAATACATTATCTCTTTTGTGAGAAAAATCAATAAATAAAAAAACCAAATAAATTGTTTAAAGCAAAAACAAAAACCCATTGTAATTCTTGTGTTCAACTAATACTTCTTACTTAAAGAAGTAGTATTAATACGTCATAGTTAATCCACTTGTTTGTCTGCTTGAATTAAATAAAACACAAACAAAAAACAAGCAAGTGATCCATATATCATAAACTTTATTAACTAACAAAATTAAAAAAGAATAATGATTAAAACGAACAAAAGTAAATTCTTAAATATAAAAACAATTGGCCCTAAATATCTCATTATGAAGAGAATTAATAGTAAAGAAACCCTTTCTAACGTTTCCCCCTTTCTCATAAAGAAAGTTATTGATTCTCTTTGTGGCAGTGAAGTTGAACAGTGTAAAAAACTAAGAAGTGGAGAAATTTTGATAAAATCAAAATCGTTCACCCAAGCAGCAAAACTCATTACGTTAACGGCATTGTCACCTTCAAGTGAAGTCGAAATTACGGAGCATTCGACTCTTAATTATTCCAAAGGCGTAATATATTCGTACGACTTAAAAAAAATCGATGACGAAGAAATTCTTGAAGAATTAAAACCACAAAATATTTGCGGAGTCAAAAAAATCCTCAAGAAAGACACTGACAAAATTCTTAAAGAAACCGGATTAATTATAATCACATTTTCTTCAATATCATTGCCGGAAGAAATCAATATTGGATATGAAAAAGTCAAAGTTCGTCCGTATATTCCCCTACCGCTTAGGTGTAAGAACTGCCTCCGTTTTGGACACCTCTCAACTACTTGTAAAAACAACAAAATCTGCCAAAAACTTCCACATTGAGGAAGAGGAAGAGGAAATTTGCAAGTTTGAGAAATCTTGCATCCACTGTAAAGATAATAACCAAGGTAACTGCAAACATGGATCATACGATGAAACATGCCCCATATTTCTGAAGGAAAAAGAAATCCAAGCAATTATAACGTTAGAGAAAGTTGACAGGAAAAAGGCAACAGAAACGTACACAGAAAAAACTAAAAACGGGTTTCAATTAAAAAATTTATAGAATCAATTAATAATTTAATTGATTTTGCATCTATCACGGCAATGATACTATCAATTAAACCTTTTATTAAAATTAAGAAGGAAAAAAAAATATAAATAACTTCTACAAAAAAAAATATGATACTCACAAAAAAAGTGTGTGATCTATACGTTGGTATGTGTGTTTTTTTGCAATGCTGAGTCTGTTTGTATATATGCTTGTTTTGTTTGTTAACTTCAAATGTATTTGATATTGTATACTGAAAATTTTCTATTTATGCATACAGTGTATGAAATAATAATATGATAATTGCGCCTAAAATAAAATATCTATTTATATATTTAAAAGCCAATTAAAATATTGATTGATTCAATTAAATATTTGTTTAGAAACAAATTAAATTCAAATCAAATCTTTAATTAGATATTTTAGGTTGATAATTTTTTCTGTGTATAAAGATCGTCACCAACAGAAATCAACTTATGCCTCAACTATCAGTGATGCATCATTAATCCAACAAAAAATAATTAATGAACCAACCAAACAAATAATCGGGGAGAAAACTTCACCCAGAGAAATAGTGAAACAAGGCCAGATCGGCAGTTAAACGTCAAAATACTCGCAACAACAAACAGATACAATCTACATCAACCAAAGTAAAAACAATTGAAGAAGAAGAATCTGATGAAGAAGCTATGGCTTTGGATTAAAACTTTATCAATTTGTCCAATATTATAACGAAAATATAAGCATTTATCCCAATTACATTTTTTTTTTTATATTTTTATATTAATGGTATTAAAAATTCTTCAGTGGAATTTAAGAGGATATCTTATAAACTATAATGAACTAATTCTGCTTATAAAAAAACACAATATAAAAATAATATCAATCCAAGAATCTCACTTCAGCTCCAATCCCTCAAACATTCCAATCCCAAAAAAACTTCACCTTCCAGATCAAAATCGCAAAAAACTTTTCCTTGTTCAGGTCCATAGGTAGCAAACCGTTCAAAATTCAAGGAAACAATCAACTACAAAAATTTACCTAAGATCTCAATAAACAAATTTCTAGAACATATAAACTTCCTAGAGATGATTCTTAACACTGTTTAGGTAGCGCGCAAAAGTGAAAAATTTTTTAATTTCATTTTTTTTTTTCTTTTTTCTCCTGTTCAGGTGCATAGGTAGCAAACCCAATTCCCAGGAAGTTTATATGTTCTAGAAATTTGATTATTGAGATCTTAGGTAAATTTTTGTAGTAGATTGTTTCCTTGAATTTTGAACGGTTTGCTACGGGAAAAAAGGTAAAAAAAAATCGAATTTTTTTAAGTTTTTTGCGATTTTGATCTGGAAGGTGAAGTTTTTTTGATTTTATATGTTCGCAATTTTTGTTCTTTATGACAAGAGTTACAACTTTGCCATAGACAGTAAATCGAAATTCTGAACGGTTTGCAAGATATGAGCCTGAGAAAATGATCACTTTTTTGCGAAAATGATACCGAGGCCCCAAATCTTTGGCGGCCCATAAACAAAAAAGGAAATGACTTTGGGAAAAATTGGGATACACGGGTCTTTTTTTTTAGTCTTTTATTACGTAGTGGTGTCCGTATATGGTTATTTTTCCATGACTTAAAAAATTATTTAAACTACGTGGGCGGATCAATAAGTCCGTGACTTTTCGAACTTCCCTCGTAGTTATATGAAATGCAACACTGCTCCCATCAAGTACGACCTGTTAATAGACTACTGTCAAATTTTAAGCAAGTTCCGTCTGTTACTTTGCGTTTAAGAGCTGTTCAAAGCATACATCCTCGTGGATTTTTATCAAACTGGAAAAAAGTGAATTACAAGTGCTCATTTATTATTTTTTACTTGATAAATACTATGGGTACTCTGCATCATCGATTTCAATGATAAAGAAGTCAATACACCCGAAAATGTCGAAAAAATCCACGATATGGTGTTGGCCGATCGAAAAGTAAAACTGCGTGAAATTGTTGAAGCCATAGGCATTTCATATGGCAGTGTGGTTTCGATTTTAAATGATCAGTTGGATTTAAGAAAGCTGTCTGCGTTTGCTCTCAATTGACCATAAATATAATCGTGGCCAATAAGGTGATGGCAACAGTTTTTTAGGATACACGTCGATTACGTTCAAAAGGGAAAAATAATAAACGGCGAATATTATGCCAACTTTATGGACCTCCAAAAATCATATTTTTTGGAAGATATACAAAAATTGGAGGAACGTTGGACGAAGTGTATTGAGCTAAAATGAGATTATGTTGATAAATAATTTTTTGTTTAAAAAAAAAAAAAAACTGTGTTTCATTCAAAAATTCACGGATTTATTGATCCGCCCTCGTAGTAGTAAGTCATTATTATTTGTATTAAAGTAATACAGAGCTGATGTCTGGTGTCATTACTGGTAGTATAAAAAATAATGATTTGTTAGCTTCGTTTGAACACTGGGGAGACAATATTTTTGTTTATAGAAGATCCAGCATCAACTTATAAATAATCAATGCTATTCGAAAACTATTTGTCATTACTAATTTTTTACATTATGCTGCGCTTTAATATCATTCAATATTTGGATACCAAATCCAAGTAGGTATGTAGGTAAATTTTCGTTGGTAATAACTTGAGTAAAACGGAAAAAAAGTATTATACCAAGTTGGAGTAAGATATATTGTTGCTGCGGGTTAAAATTTTCCTTTGTAGTAACTAAAAAAGAAATATTTTATAAAAAATCTACTAACCTAATGTTCACAAAAAAAAAAAAAACAAAACATCCTCATTTTTATTTTTCCTTTAAATACAGCCAAAGAAATTTAAAGAGTTTTAAAATGACATGAAATTATGAAAAATAATAATTCATTCCACTTCTAAGTAAATTAATGTTTATAAGAGTGGGACGAGCATTGGGGAGTTTATTAAACATTCATAATTGAATAAATGGAAAGAATAATTTTACGAAATAAATTAGATTTTTTTATTTACATTATCTATCATATGCAGATATGTGTTATTTCAATTAAATTTTTTTTTTGTCTTCATTGTAAGTATATTATATATCGTCACCTGAAAGGCAAAAGAGCGTAACTGAAAAAGTTTCCAAAACCGGGTTTATTGATGATTATGATTCGTTTTGCTAAACTACACAAAATTTTGGACTGCTGCGGTAAAAAAACCGGTTTTCTAACTAAATTTTAGCTTTCGGTCGTTTTTTTTTGTTGCTCTGTAAAATATTGAAGTACTACGCGCCAAACTACATTACTCCACAAAATTTCTGATTATGTTAAAATATATGTGAACGTTTTATTTTGCTTATCCACTAAAAAATTAAATGTGTAAGGTACGTTCTTTTGCATTTTAAATGACGATGCACAGTGGGATATATCACAACGTTTTTCAAAAATTTTCAGCTATTTATTACTTGGCGGTCCGATTGCAATGAATTTTGGAACATGCATAACTGGCGTAATACCAACCCCAACGGGACCGCAACATGACCACCCAAAATAGGGA
Source organism: Delia radicum (assembly GCA_021234595.1). Lineage (NCBI taxonomy): Eukaryota > Metazoa > Arthropoda > Insecta > Diptera > Anthomyiidae > Delia > Delia radicum. The sequence goes on along the minus strand of CM037851.1, from coordinate 163,560,847 downwards.
ACTTTTTGCATATAACATTTTGAGTGCTTGTCATTTTTTTGTTTCTTATCCGATTTTTACGAAAATACCATTTTTGTAAAATATTGGTTATTTAACTAAATATGTGACCTGCTCCACGAAAAGGGACCTCTGCGCCGAAAATTTTTTTTTTTACTTTTTGAGCGATTCTTATAGGAAAAAAAAACGCTCTTTCAAATGCCGCAAACCGCAAGTTTCTATGCATTTTAGTTTTTTTACAAATCACCTGTAAAGATGAACATAATTAATGAAAAAATTTAAAAATGTGATATAAACAGATAATATATAATATTTGAAATTTCGATACAAAGAGGATTTTGTTTCAGATGAGGGGAGTTTCATTACTTTATAATCTTTGAAACGAGGCATACGTCCGGGTAATGGAATCGCTAATTGATCTGCCGTACTTTTTATAAAATCTACTACTTTAGTGATTTCTTCCGGGTGCAGTGCTGCCGGATTAGTGCAGGGTTTGTTGTTCGATGCGTGAATTCTCATCACAACACCATGGCGATCGAAATGTGCGAGTAAACTCTTATACCTCTTCAGTCCACGAACGTGTAGAAATAGAAATATTTTGCGGCAGATGGGCAACTGATGAAAGTAAAAAAGTACGTGACCTTTTGAGCTGTCTTGAGTTGACTTACGTCCATACTTGATTTTCGCCAATATATCTTTATAGGCGCAATTGAAATCGTCATGCCCTTTACCAGATCGAATTTGGCTTAGAATAACTAAATCTTGTTCATCTTTCTGTAATTCCAAAAAGTTATTTCTTGCAAAAACCATTCGTTCTTCCGGAATTACAGTATTGCATCCATTCGTACAGCAAGGTTTTTCTAAAAACTGCGATAAAGTTTGCTCTTCCGCAATATCTTGAAGAGATAATTGCAGCGCTTCTGAAACTTCTGGCGATGAAAATGCATCCGACACATCACTGACTATAGGTAAACATTCTTCCAAACAATCGCTGAAGTATTGTACTTCAACACTCTTAAATTCGTCTTCTAGACACATTTTCTTACGTTAACTAAGATTTATTTTAACCTGAAATTAATTAAATAATAGATAAATTAAATAATAATAAATAACAGATTCAATTCTATCGGCTTAAATCCGAAACATTGATAATAAATAAAACGGCTCTAGTAATTTTGAAAACAAAATTAGCACAAACATGTTTTTGACTGTTAGAAATAAGTTTCATAGAGGCAACATTGCATAGTGAACATCGTACAAAGTACCAGAGAGTCGAAATACATCGCCAGATGATCAGTTGAAGGAAGAGTTGCATAACCATGCGCAAAACACGGAAAAACGAAGCGATTTTTTTAAACGCGTTTTTCTCAATAATTCTTTTCGGCGCAGAGGTCCCTTTTCGTGGAGCAAGTCACATATATTATTTATTAATTTAAAAAAAAACTAAATGCAAGATCTTGTGAAACTAAAAAAACAAAATTCGCTTAAAGCAGAAATTAAAAAAAAAAAATCAAATATTTACGATTTTCCCCCCAAAAAGCTAGAACAGTCTTTAACCTCCAGATAAGTATTTTCTTTCTGAACATATAAAGTGTGCATACTATTCTGAAAGGCCTTTGAATATAAAAGCGAGTTGTGTTAAAAAGATTTTAGTTTTATATATACTTACCCCCCCCCCCCCCACCCTCCAACAGTCGCTTATAAAGTAGCGACATTTTAAGGCACATGTCAACTTTAACCCACGGTTAAAAATTGTGCATGCCTTAGGTAGCGGAAGCGATAGAAAACTTAAAGTCAAATGTCCACAAACCCGACACCATATTTCTTCCTAAACATAACCTCTTTCCGTGATATCAACACAATGCAGTGCATTAGAAGGGGGCATACCGTGAGTGTGTGTTCAACGCAAAAAAACTCTCTTCCAATCCCCGCTGTAGATTGAAAGAGAGACTGCAGATTGGAAGAGAGACATATAGACATAGCAGCAAAAAATGGAAAAATTCCATTGTTAAAATTTTTTGCCATACCAAATGCTTTTTTAAAGCTGGAATTTTATAACATTGCATTCAAACCGGCATGAAATTCTCATTTAGTTGGCAAACTTATTTATACTTATTTGAACAAATTCACACAGAAATTAGTTTTTTCTTTCTTGATGGTCTAAAAATTATTTTCCAACAAAAACGGAAAAATCTTTTTGCCGGCCGATTAATTTTTTTTAAATTTTGCTTGCCTTTAGGGGCACTTCACCGCTTTTGATAAAAAATTAAGGAACGTTTCACATACGTGAGCTGATTGGATATTTTTTATTTTTGATATAAGACACGCCCCCTTAAGAAGCGAAAGGTTTAAAAGTTATTTTTGTATCTTAATTTTTTTTTAAATTCACTTACCTGTTCGGGACAAGTCATGTTTCACTAGAAAGCTTAAAAAATCTCCTTTACTATTAAATATATACATTTATATAAACCAGAGATAAGAGCGTGTTATTTAACTAAATCACCGAAAAACAAAAAAAAACTCTGTATTTTGTTAATTTAAGCCATTAATTTCACTTTTTATTTTACGTTTATTTTATTTTTCTTTGACATAATAAAAAATTTACTTCTGTTTAAAGCAAGGAAATATTATTTGCAAGGCTTACAAGTTAAATTTTTTTTAATTGAGTTTTCTCAAAAATTATTTATCAATTCCTACAAATTATATGTCAATGGAAAGCTTATGAAATCTTCTTTCATATAATATATAAACATTTTTATTTCCATGGATGGGAGAGTTTTACATCACTTTAAAGTTAAAATTAACGACCAACATAAAAGAAACTGAAATATTCAATTATTAAGTTTTTATTTTGCGTTTAATTTATTTTTCTTTGTCATAATAAAATTTACTTTTGTTTAAAGCAAGGCAAACATATTTTCAGTAGTTCGTTAATGATAAAAACTCTGATTCCAGAACTTCCCGTTAAAATATTTAGGTAATTTTTACTTTTAAAGTGAAATACCACTCTCCAATCCCTTTAAAATAAAAATGTAATTTCTTAATACGAAAGAAGATTTTATAAGCTTTCCAATGATATCCCAAACATACGAGTATAAATAATTTTTGAGAAAATTTAAATTAAAAATGTTACTTTTAACACTTGCCGCCTCTAAATTGGGCGTGTCTGACAAAAAAAAATTAGATTCTCAACTCACCTCTACTATCTTTGCTAATTTTTTTTATTAAAATCTGTGAGGTGCCCCTAAAATAAAGACATGTCAAATTTTGAAAATCTTTATTGGCCGCGAAAAAAAGCGTCATCTAGAATTTTTTCGTTTTCGTTGGCAATTAGTTTTTAAACCATCTATAAACAGAATCCGCTTTGCGATTGGAGTAATACGCAAATTTTATTTAAATCGACACAGTGAAAGACTGATAATAAGAAATAAGTTTTGAAGGTTTTGTGTTAAGGAGTTATAAACATAGGAAAAGAAATGAAATGTAGATTACAAAATTTTTAAAAAGAAACCCAATTAGCCCTATTTGTAGAACAAACTCTTGGGAAATCCTAATAGAAAGGCAAAAATTTCAATTTTTGTTAAAATTTATATCTATGATTTGCTGTAAGCATTTCCACAATTCCCAAAAATAAAAATAACATCCAAAAATGTAATGTTTTACATTTTTTGATGCCATATCTTCATTTAAAGCAGGGGTTGGAAGAGACATACCCAATAAATTAGGTAAATGTTGGAGTACCTACAACTGCTTCCGCTACCTAATTGGAGGAGTGCACAATTTTTAACAGTGGGTTAAAGTTGATATTTGCCTTAAAAATGTAGCAAATTTAGAAGCGGCTGGGGGGAAAACTTTCGAGAAATCGAAAAAAATGTTTAACACAACTCCCTTTTATATTAAAATGGCTTCCAGAATAGTATGCACACTTCATATTTCAGAAAGAAAATATTTATCTGGACGTAAAAGACTGTTGGTGCTTTTTGGGTAAAAAATCGCAAAAATTTTTTTTTTTTTTATTTCTACTTTAAACGAATTTAGTTTTTGAGAGAAACAAGATATTGCATTCAGTTTAATTTAATGAAGACTTTATTTAGTAAAAAACGAATATTTTAAAAAGGTTCAAAATTTAAACTCGATATTAATCCACTTATGCCTGTTTCAAAATTCATTGCAATGTGACTACTAAGTAAGAAATGGCCGAACTTTTTCCAAAAATTTTGTTTTATATCCCACTGTGCGCTGTGTTCAACAATTATCCTTATAACACATAAGGAGTTTATACTTTTGAAAACGCTTTTTAAATGAAATTTAAAACTTTAAAAACAAACTTGTTATGAAAGTAAATGAATTTAAAGAGAAAGAAACGAAGAATTTAGTAACTTAAATTTTATTTTCTTATAACTAATATATACGACTAATATCCAGGGCAACGACTTTCATGCTCCAAAAAAAAGAAAATATGCGAATAAAATATGCAGTATAAAATACAAAATATGCGCTTGAAATATGCACTTAAAACTAAATATGCACTACAACCCCAAAAAAAAAAATCACTAAAAATTCAAAAATATTCAATGGTTTTTAAACTATTTTTTTCTTTTTTGAATAATAATATTTTCTTGTGTGGCTAAGTATGCAATGTTACCACTGATAGGGTCAAATGCTTTAATACTTTAATTTTTAAACTTTGTTAATAAACTTTTTATAAATATTATGGCTGGGGTTCCAATATGTTAGGCTATAAAGTATAATTTAATTTTTTATTTTTAAGATTAATACTCAGTTTTTTATTACTATGTAATACTGTTATTTGGCCTTGTGGGCTTTAGTTTTATAGATGAATTATAAATTAATAAATAAATAAAAAATTTTCACTCAAAATCAAAAAATTATGCACTTAAAAATTTTGGATTTTTAAAAATCGATTTATTTCTCGAAAGCATTGTCCTTTAAATAAAGTCCAATATCAATGTCCAACAAATGATAAATATATGCTATGTTGAGGGTTACAAATAGAAAATGCAAACCCGGTATTTCACGTCCCGGGAAACTAAGAATTTTTCTAAAGTTTTATTAGTTTTTTGTTTTTATACACATCAAGATTATTTTTATGTTATTTTTAATTATCAATTTAGCTCCATTATTGGCTTCTTAATAATCAAACACGTGGCTATTGTATTTTCCTAACAAGCATCATGACGTGTTAATAAACTTTTAACACCAAAAGTGTTCTATTTACATAAAAAAAAATTTGTTTTTACTCTGGCTCAAGTAATATTTTTTGCAGTTTTATTAGTTTTTTGTTTTTATATACATCGAAATTTGTTTTATGTTATTTTTATTTATAACGAGCTTTCAACCTCTGTATATATACTTTGAATTATAAATATAAAGTCACTTTAGATTGCTTGCAAAAAAAATTTCAATTGAAAGTGTTTTTTTCCAAAACAGTTTCAATTACCAAATGGCGTTTTTTGATCGAACTCTACCCAGCAAAAAAACACTGCTTACTCAGAAGCAGTTTTGGAAGGAATTATATAATAACCGAGTGCTTTCGAAACAATTCCAGAATGCATGATTTTTGTTCGCGATGTCGCACTTATTTATGTCCCTTTAAATCAATTGGAAAGTGCTTCGTTCATGTGCTCTAGGAAGCAATAAATTCACGCTCATCTAAAGGCTCATCGAAAAAGCTCATCTAGCGGCGTTTAATTAATAGCGCTTAGGAATTTTTTTTTGTTTGTGTAATATTTTTTTTAGTTGAAAATGGATTAAGCTACAATGTTAAAGAAAATTTTTTTTTTTTAAATATATTTATTTATTTTTTTTTTTTTTTTTTGTGAAAGTTGCAACTTTTTTAATATTTTAGACGTTGTTTCTTTCATTCAGGAAAACATGATAAAGTTAATATATTTAATGTTTCACATTCTTTTGGGCTAAAAATATATTAAACTTTAATATTAAAAACAGTTTTTTTTTTAACATTTGTTTACTAATTTTTTTTTAATTTTTTTTCTGTTGAAATTACTATTTTTGGACTTATTCAGTCTTCATATATTTCAGTTGTTTTCATAAAAAAAATTTAATTATAATGCAAAAAAAAAATAACAATAGAAATAACAATTTTTTATTAATCCTCCTTTGTATTTATTCGCGATGTTTTTCGCGTATGGTGCTCACGGAAATTGCGGTAATCTTTGTTCCGGGCTTCTTACGCTTCTTCCGACATTTTTCCTATTGGAAGTGGTGATACTTTAATTATATCGGCTCCATGTATTAATATTTTACATATGGAACACGGTATATAAACCCAAGGATACTGTGTGATAAATAGTTCTGCGGTCTGTAAAGCATATTGCCTAAAATATTCAATATCGATTTTGTGCCCGCAAGCAATCGAGCGTAAAATGACACTGAATCTCTAAATTAGCTCCTCATTCACTCCGGTTATTTCGGATACTAATTTTGGTTCTCTAAAAATACGCTTGGCTGTATTGCCGGTATTGGTGTTGCCGCAACCAGCCATTTGGATATCAGCAAGCAAAGACATTTTACTTTTTAAGCTTTTTGAACATACAATTTACATTCAATACTACGCGCTCACTGTGAGGTGTTACCTTAACAATTTGGTAAACTTTACTTATTTTCGTTTTGTTGGAACATGTTGGACTTCCACGATTTGTCATTGGATTAACTAATAAAAGTTGTCCGTCTAAACACTCCTTGTTGTTTTCTTCAAATTTGTGGCTGCTTCTATGGTTCAATTTCCATTTCTCAGCCAATTTTGCTGCAAACTTTCTATTGTTTTGTTTATTAGAAGGATTTCCTTAGCACCATACATGTTGATATTAATTATATTATTAAATATATGATTTTTAACGACAGAAAATTTTTAGTAGGCACGGGCTCGTTGCGCCATAGTAAATAAACTTCTAGTCTGAGCACCGTCATTGTTCCTAAAAAGTGCAATATCATGTAAAGTTGCAGGTGACTGTAGATGATTTGGACCTTTAACAATCACAAGACAACATAGTAATAAAAAAAAAAAATATTCTAGCGCGAATACCCACGAATATCAGAAGTTCCGGTCCACGGAAGTTTTATTTTGGTTCTTTTCAAGCAGTTAGTGGTACAGTCAATTCTTAACTATATTTTTTTATACGACAGTTAAGCACAGGTCCCAAGCAAACAATTTTTGAGTTAATACATACCTCTAACTATAAATAAAACCACTTTTCTTCCACTTAATTGAGACAAATCCAACTTTAGAGAACATTTGGAAAAATGCAAAGAAAACACGCGTTAAAGCTTAGTGATGCAGCGGCTGAAACATATGTTGTGTTTGACAGCTCACAGCTTCAACTAGATCATGTCAATCAAAATAGAATCGATATATAAGTTCAGTGGGATATTAGTAATCGGTAGAGATACAATTTTTGCGCAATTAAACACTTTGAAAATTGAATTAAACGACGCTAGATCGACCATTTCGCCCACAGTGCTTCGTCGGAAATGAAAGCACTTTGTTTGTGTATTGACAAAATGAATGCTTTGTTGTTTGCGTTCTTAACTGCTTCGTTCCATGTATTATTTACTGCTTCAAAGGAATGCTATCAGGGAAACACACAAAAATGACTTCCCATTTGTTTTATTGTATTTAAGACGGTTACGAGCTTTCTTTGAAGCATACAAATGTAGTTACTGGCTTACCCAATCGAGGTTATTTATTATTTTTTATAGTTTCATTTTTCGTGAATCTTTTTTCATTATTATAATCTTACAATTTGTTCCTTGAACTTTTTTTAATAATATAATATTTAAAGGAATTTGTATTAAAAAAATCAATTTCTGTCAGGCCTAAGCAAAACTAAAAATTCTGAGAAAATCCACGGATTTATTATGAAAACTTATTTGTAAATAAACTACTGGCAGAACACTTGATCAAGACATATTACTAGCGTTCCGAAAACTGTTTCGCCAGTATTTGTTATACAATAATATCAGTGGTCTACAGAAAATATCATTGGCAAAGAATTGTCTGAGACCACTAAGCCAACGATGGTGAGGCATTTATTTAAAAAAAATGAATATATTTTGTATAAAAAGTATGTAGTCGGAAGGTTCCGAGTTCGAGCCCGGTTTCAGGCAAATATTTTTTTTTTGTGATTTTTTATACTTTTTTTTACAGTTTTTCATGTAAAATATTTTTTTTTTTGTTTCTGAAAAAGCTCTTTTCAGACCAACTTTTTTTATTTTCCCAACAAAACTGTTTTTAGAAAACCTTATGCCAGTGCGGACATATTTGAGCAGCCAACTGTTAATTTACTTTCGTTTTAAGTTATCAAGTATTATATTATATGTTAGAGCTGTCGGTTGCCAATCAGGCGCCCAGGGTTCGAATCTCGCCGGCGCCAACAAATTTATACATGAACGTTGTTTTTATTTTATTTTTGAAAACGAATTTTTTTTCCGGGTGAATGCAATAACCCCCACTGAAATAACCCCCACCGCCGAAATGAAATAAGCCCCACCAAATTTATAAAAAATTTAAAGTGGGGCTTATCTCATTTTTGGTGGGCAAAGTTTCATTTTAATACGTGGGTATTATTTCATTTTATTACCCACCACATTTGGTGGGGGTTAATTCATTTTCATTGGTTGGGATTAATTCATTTTGGTGGGGTTTAATTCATTTTAATTCTAATATCAATTCTTGATTTTTGAATTAATTCCTACTTTTACAGTACTAGTTTTATTTTGCAAAGGTGAATTAATGCCTACTTTTACAGTACTAGTTTTATTTTGTAAAGGTGATATTAGAAAGTACGAAAAAAGAATATGTTATTTCAATTAAAAAAACACATTTCTTCTTATTAAAAATCCATTCGTGCCCATATCACCAGGTTCCTTAGTTGGCAAAAAAACTAATAATTTGCCCTTTTACAGAATGTTGACATAAAGGTGTATCCATATTTTAGAAGGACACGGTGGGGTCCAATAACACCAACTGAAATAAAACAAAAATGGAAATGAAGTCAAATTCACAGCTTGACTTTATTTCCAACAAAAATGGAAATAGAACCAAGTTGGCTATATTTCCTTTTAAAGAATATAGTGTTATCCAATTTAAATCAATATTCCATTTATTTAATCTCAACGTGAAAAAAAAATTTAAAAAGAAATGTTTATTGTTTTGTGTCGCGGGCAGGAAAACTTTATTGAGCGAAGCCACCTGCCGCGTCCTACTGGAGGAAAAAACCCCTAAGAATGGCCGCAGGCCCACACAGAAAAACTTAAGCTTGCGAAGCCATATTTCATTATTTGCCTCGTATTGACAAAATGTACCAACTTTGACCCCTTATATCTTCTTTATTTAAAGGGTTAAGAGGTTAGGTTATATCTTAAATGAAATCAATTACATGAAGTTTTTGTAAAAGTTTTATTTTATAAAATAAAAATATAAATCTCATTATCTCATTTTCGGTGGGCAAAGTTTCATTTTAATACGTGGGTATTATTTTATTTTAATGCCCACCAAATTTGGTGGGGGCTAATTCATTTTCATTGGTGGGGAATAATTAATTTTGGTGGGGACTAATTCATTTTGGTGGGCACAAATTCGGTGGGGCTTATTTCATTTTCGGTGGGCACAAATTCAGTGGGTCTTATTTCATTTCGACGGTGGGGGTTATTTCATGCACCCTTTACCAACTATTTAATGATTTTACCAACATTTTGCCACGGGCAGAAATTTTGTTTCTCCAGTGCTTGTCGGACACTTTTTGACCAGACGGACCTTATGTCTAATGATGTTATCATTTTAGGCTTGAGAAAGCACTTGTTGCCAGCACTTGTACCACTGTTAACATTGTAATGACGTGTTTTCACTCGGTGCTGAGATAGGCTCAGTCGAGTCCAGGGTTCGTTATAGAATTATTTATTTTGTTCAAGGACCAAAGGAAACACACACGATTTTATAAATTTTTTTCTATAAACGTTATAAAACGTATCACTTTATTTTCTATGAAATTATTCTTAAGTACTAGTCTCTGATCACAAGCTTTTTTATTTCCTTTTCTTTTATAATTTTATTGTTTATTGATAAAATAATATAAATTTACGTTCCGACACACGACATATATCCTTATGCTACGACATCACTTGGCCACGTACGATTCCGACGGATCACACACTCAGTTCCTATTAGTTGAGGAAAGCCAACCCAAACAGTCCTCCTAACTACGGGATAGGCAACTATTTTAATATTTGAGGAAAGTCAACACAAACAGTCCTCCTAACTACGGGATAGCCTGAAAGACGAAATATAAGAAAAGTCAACCCAAACAGTTCCTATATTTTGTCTTTTTAAGTGGTTTTAATTAGTTAGACAACCCAACCTACTTCATTGACCGCCACAGCCAGACTGACTTGTTTTCTGTGTTTGCTCTGCTTTTATACGAAAATTCTCAACCATCAAAACACACATGCTTGCCTACACTCACTCATACACACAAATTAGTTTACACAACAGAGCCGGCTGTGTTAGTGCACGCTTTATCATGCACATGTAAGCCGCCGAACTATTACAACATTAACGGAAAACACAATTTAACTATTCAAAATTAATATTAAATAAAATACAATTTAATATAATTGTGTCGTACAAAACGAGGGAACGACTTTGTTCCTCACAACATTAATAAATGTTTAGTAAAGCTGAAAAAAATTATCAGATTGTCTGTCTCTCTAATGACGACATATTATTTCGGCTTTCATTTTGCCAAAAAGACGTTAGAATGGTCTTATGCAAAAAACATATCTTTTGTACCGATATAAGCAAATCCTCCAAACGTCCCAAAAGCACGTACAATTTAGGACTTTTGGGGTATTTTTTGCCAAAATGTGTATGCAAATGGCTGAGAATCCAAATGCACTAAAGAATTGAAGTAAAAAATTTAAAGCAGTGTAAAATAACTGTACATGAATGTCGTCCAAAGCAAGATTGGAGCTATCAATCATTATATACGCCAAATACAACATCGCGGTCCTTTGGCTCTCTATAAAAATTTAATTAATAATTTATAATGAAAATAATTAAAAAAAAAATAGTTTTTTAACTACAATCGCTTTAAAATTGTCCATTTACTTAATTGACATAGCTTATAAACATGCATGAATGTCTTTGCTGTGATAATTGCTTAGATCTTCTTAATTTATTTAAATGTATCTATATTTCAAGTGGTTTTTTTTTTTTTTTTCTTTTAAAAGATTGAATTTTTTGCTTGAAAAACTTTTAGTATAAAGGTATCTTTTCATTTATAAAAAGATTCCATAAGGGATTTTAAAAGAAACATCAATAACAACATGTTTTTTTGGGGATAGGGAGGATGGTTTAGAAAAGATTATAGTTTTTCTTTGACTAGTTGTTGTTATTCAGGTATAAAAATAATACGTTTAAAGCAAATATATGTTTCTTAACGTCCATCAGTGTCTAACAAGATTATTTCTTGAAACATTTAAGGTGGAATTAGTCTTGGCGTTCCGTACCGTAACGAATCAGCTGTTTGGATTGTGGTTTATGTCTAGTAGCATAAGCCCTGAACAGAACAGATGGTTCGTTACGTCACGGAACGGTAAGACTAATGGAGCCTTTAGGGTTTTATTTCTCTTGTTGTTGGACCAAATTCAGTCACTTCAGTCTTTAGGTTTTCGGTAGGTTTTAATACAAAAAAGTGGTGTTAGCGTTTCTTATGGTTTTTATTGGTGAGACTTTTAATCAAACTTATTTAGGCGCAACTAATTTAGGCGAAGCAAATTTAGGCGAAACTAATTTAGGCGATAATGACGATGAAAATCTATATATATAAAACTCATTTTCTGTTTGTTTTCTATACAAATTTGCAATTCTCAACGGATTTTCCTCAAATATGGCATGAATAATCCTCGGACATCAACTTAGATCGTGGTATAGTTTATGTCGACCACGCCCATTTCTAAAAAAAATTTGACAAAAAATCTAAAATTAAATTGTATTCACCTTTTTCAAATTTTCTAGTTTTTTTCGAAAAGTTGTAACGGATTCCTTTGAAATTACTCACATATATTCTACGTTTCACGAGGAAGGCCGCAGTAAAAGTTTCATTACCATAGCAGACTTCAATACTTCAAAAACGTCAAAGTCAAAATTTTTTAATTTGAAAGCATCAAATCGAATCAAAACATTTTAGGAAAACCATTTCGATTTTAAGAATTTTTTCCCCCGTATAATATACGTACTGACTTTTTCGCGATGTCTGTGATTTAATTTTTTTTAAATTTTATTTTTCCTTACCGTTTTTGGCAATAACAAGTCCATTACAAAAAAAAAAACAAAACAAAAAATTTCTTTAAGGAAAAACTTTTTCGAAATCATACACTAAAATCAATATGAGACATCTTTATTCAATAAGTTCGCCAAATCTCCATCGGGTGGCGAGCAACAACTGTTCTAAGACTTTTCATCTTGCGCAATTACAGTGTTGCCAAGTTGGAAGCCCTTCATCTTTCCTCACCTTTCATCTCTCCACTATCCAATTTCCAAAGAAAGCAACACATTAAAAAATAGGAAGAATTTCCTGAGTATTGCTTAACTTTGAAAAAAAAATAGTTCATAAATTTCAAATGGGATCTTTAATTTCCTAACTGATGATGCAAACACCCAACAGAATTAAATCGTCTATTTCCTAGCTTAAAATTTTTTCTGCATTCAAAAATCACACCGGGCACTTCAGCTAGTTAATTATAAAATCTGATATAGATTATTTATTTATGGATTTGTTCTGTTTTAATTAAATTCTTAAACATTTTGTTTAAGAAAATGTTAAAAACTTGTGTATGGAAATAACGCTTTAACAGGCATGTTTTTGGCACAAAAAATAAACAATAAGTTCTTCTATCAGTTTTTTCTTAATCGTTTTTAGACGTTTTTGGCTGAAAAAGATTAAGAGTGAGTCTCGTAAACTAATGCATGAAAGTTGACACATTCAAGAAAGTTGACACATTCAATTTTTTTTTTTTTTAAAGAGAAGCAACACTTAGGAAATTCTTCCTATTAATTAATGTGTTGCTTTCTTTGGAAAGGCGATAGTGGAGAGATAAAAGGTGGTGAAAGATGAAGGACTTCAAACATGGCAACACTGTAATTGCGTGCGATGATAATTCTTAGAACAGTTGTTGCTCGCCACCTGATGTAGAGTTGGCGAATTAATTGAAGCTTTTTGTTTCATAGCCCTGATTCATTATTTTACTTTGGTGGGGTAACCCCCCGATGAGTGACAGTTCTGAACTTCACGGCCGTGTGAAAAGGTCCCTACGGACCTTTTTTGTAAATCATGTTTTTTCATATAAAAATTTTTTTTTTGATTTTTTTGTTTTGTTTTATTGTTTATAACTAAATTCTACATACAAAAATAATTTTTTCAATTATTTTAATTTTTTGTTTTTATTATCATCCCTAATGTCTTTGAGTTTAAGGTCTTTGTGTTCAGAGCAAGTAAATTATGTGTTGAAACAATAAACAAATTATAACGATACCTAAAAACATGCATTTATTAGTGAAATTCAGTACAAGGTCCATTCGGACCTATTCAAACGTCCGCGTACTATTCTCACTAAAACCTCAATAACTCCTAAAGTAATGATCCGATCGGCTTGATTTTTTTTCTAAAAGATGCGCAACAAAATACTCTTGGAACATAGAGTAACTTTGGGTGGGGCTGGGGGTTCTAGTGGCCGAAGTAGGAGTAATTTCAGTTTGAAAAGGCAAAAAGGTCCCTAGGGACCTTCTCATTCATCGGAGGGTTAAGTGCTATGGGAACACCGAAGGTGGGCGCAGCGATACATAAAGGGTCCGCCATTTAACGTTTTTTTTCAACTAGTGCTTATTTCGTGAATGGTAACACTTAGCTCATGTCTGATTTGACAGATAATTAGTTTTATCCTTCCGCTGAACGAATATTGTCCGTATGTTCGTTATCTTGTGAAAAAAGTGAAAAAAACTGGCATCTTCATCGATAAACCAAAGCGTGAAAAGCCAAAAACAGTGCGTACACCCGAGAATATTGCTGCTGTGTGCGTGAAGCGCCATCCACAATTCACCGTCGTTCTCACCAATTGAACATTTTGGAGACATCATTGAGACGAATTTTGCATAAAGACCTTGTTATGACGCCATACAAAGTCCAATTGGTTCAGGAGTTCAAAAAAAAAAGTTATTTGGCGGACCCTTTATAAGTGATAGAAATAAATTAAAAAAAATTGTATCTAAAACTACTAAAAATTAGTTTAAAATGAAGTTGCAGAAAAAAACTTCTAAATTTAGCAGATTTTTTTGTCCTAAATATTAGTAAGATAAAAAAAAACAAAAATAAGTTTGTTTTACAATTATTTAGTTAAATTTAAGCTAAATTCTGGTTAGTTAAAAGTAACAAATTAATCTAATAAAATCAGCATAGAAATTGCTAAACATTTGTAGAAAAAAAAAAAACATAAAAAAAGTTGCAATTTTATGGGTTCTCTTAGATTTTTTTAAACGAACAAACATATTCTCCTTCTGTAAACAGCAATCTACAATTTTTAAGCAAAAATTTTTTAAATTAATGGTAAATGAAGCAAAAATTTCGTTGATATTACTGTTTTTGTCTGTTGTTTTTAGTCTAAAAATATTAAGTAAATGTTTTTGCTAATTTTAGCAGAGTAAATTGCTATATTAAATGAACTAAAATTCAAATCAAATAGACTAAAATTTTTTTAAGTTAACAGTTTCATTTTTGTTTTTCTTATTTTATTCATATTTAGCAAATAAAGGTACCAATTTTTGCAGTTTTTTCTGCAACGTTTTTTTAATTAATTTTTAGTCGCTTTTCTGCTATTTTGACATGTTTATTTCTATGAGTGAAAGTTATAAGATATTGCGACTTATAATTTTTGAAAAATGCGAAGTTGTTTAAAAACTTTTATTAACTTTAAATATTTTATGCATTCTTTGAAAGAAGACTAAACAATTTAATTATCTTGGGAAAGCGGAATTCGTTTTTAAATTTCCCTGGATCCTGGGAATTCCCGCTCCGTAAGAAATTTATAAAAGTGTTATTTTAATTAATAAAGTTTCCATTTTAAAATTCATTCATACGACAAAGAAAAATTATATAAAAATTGCGTTATCTTCGGTTTACTTTACAAAGCTTTTAATCAGAATCTTAAATTTTTTAACATTTTAAATAAAAATTACATATTTCAATAGTACATACAGCCTTTCCTTTATTGTATTTGTTAATACTACTATTAGAGTTTTTTATGAAAAACCATTTATTCACTGATAGAATTATCCTCTATCACATTCATGAAACAATTTCATATTATTTTTGTCTTAGATCCAATTAAGAATTTCATGATATTCAAGAAATTTTAATAATGTTTATAAGGAAATTTTTCATAAACTTTTTTTCATAATGCTTCATAGTTTCATACAAAAAATTAAATCGATTTTATAAATTATCTCTTGAAAAATGTAACGAAAATTTTCTTTAGAGCTATGAATTTATTTCAAAGACTTCATTTTTTTATGTATTCATAAAATTTCATAATTTAATTAATTTTTATACATTTCACACTCTAGTTTGAAGATTTAATTCTCAAGTGTTCAGCATATTTTATAAAGTGCTTTATTATTTCAGTATAGCATTTTATTAAATTTGGACTTCTATGAAATTGTTTACAAAATCATATGAAGCGGTTCATTGACTTAATTTCAATATATTTTCAAAGACATGATACTGTTTCACAAATTCTATAATCCCTTCATTTTCGGAATGTTTCAATAGTTTTATGAAGATTTTCATTAATTCATCATTCATCATTCCATAAACATTGACTTTAATGAAACCTGTTTCATAAATTCTATGAAAAGTTCCAATTGACAAGTTCCAGTGACAATTTTTAAAGCAATCAAGAAACTCATTACTGAAATGAAGATAATTATCTCAGTGTAGACTCAACCATATAGATAAGTAAAAAAAGAGAAAATCCTAAATCTCTCAGTAGCTGAGAAAATGTTAAATTACATAGCTGATAGGCTGAGATTAGTATTTTATACCCAAGAGTCGATACTTAATAATAGCGATTTCAAAAAATACATTCCAACAATTTCTTCGAAAGGTTATCGAATATAATAATATTCGTACTGTTGGTACCACTATGCACCCTTAAAACTAATTTAATTCATTCGTTGTGCAGTGGATATGAATTTCAGATTGCATTTTCATTGCTATCATAGAGTTTTTGAGGCATATTTTGAACATTTTCATCATTAAATAATGCATCAGGATTCTTAAAATATTTTAGCTGTGTATATATTGAGAGAATTATCAGCATCATATCAACTAGTTTTTTCAATAAATCTGTGAAGTGTGAATGGAACTCGACCATTGAAACTTTTCATTAAATGAAAGCAGTTTTTCAAAAAATAAAAGAGAAATACAAAACGTCACAGAGTAGAGCTGAAAGAATTCAACTTCTCACGCTTGCTCCATCGACATGGAATCGTGCAAAAATAATAACTGAGTTTGTAACGTCTCAACGAAAAGCAAGAATTGCTGAAAATTTGGTTGCTGAGCATGGGATTCTCACACCCAAAAACAAAATGAAGGGAAAAACTTTAGAGTACGAAACTGAAGCTCTAGTAACTCAGTTTTATCAGCGAGATGATATGAGTCGCCTGATGCCAGGGCTGAAAGAAAGTTCAAATGCAGAAGTTCAAATGGTTCTCTGCAACCTGAGGATGTCAAAATTGGCTTCACAAAATTTACCCAACTGAGGCCAAAACATTGCGTTTTGGCAGCGAAATGAACAGCTGAACCTAGTAACGCCAAGAAAGGATTGAAAAAAAAAATCAGCAAATATAGGCGATAAATAATCTGGATAAAAGACTGGGTAATTGAAAATTTTCAAAACTTAAACAATTCATCAGCTGCAATAAATTTAATATAAAAGTAGTTATGATATAAATTTTTATTTTTTATTTATTTAATTTCATTTCATTTATTATTACAATTCATTATAGCTTAGAACCTTGCAAAGCCATGTCGGCTTGTCCGCACGTTAGATACTTATTCAAATTGCAATATGTATGATTTTCGCGCATTCATTTCAAGCATATGAAAAATCCTTGATTAACTTCTTCCTCCTGTACTTGTTTGTATTGTTTAAAATATCCAGTGGAAGCATATTAAAAAATGTTGGAAGCATTACTGATAGATTAGTCTTTCCGTAGTTGTTCTTGTATTTTTGAATCATATATTTTCCATCGGATTTCAGTCTGGTGTTTTATACATGATTTATTTGTTGTAGAAATCTGCTATCTTTGTAGAATTCAATGGCTAACGTTGTCAAAACCAATATCATAAGAAGGCAGTAGAAATTATTGATCAAATAAAAGAGAAATACAAAACGTCACAGAGTAGAGCTGAAAGAATTCAACTTCTCACGCTTGCTCCATCGACATGGAGTTGTGTTTAAAATATTCTGTTGTATATCAATGTTTATTTCGTTTCGAGTGATGTTTGTTCTGATGAAGTTTGAGTTATTGTTGATATTGTTCATTGTTGGTCTGTTGATGTTGTTTCTATTATCGTTCTCTGTGTTTGGGTTGTGTCGTAGTTGTGCATTTATGACGCTGTTGATTGTGTTGGTGTTATGTTATTCCATGTCTGAAGTGGGATTCGACCAGAATCTGTTGTCGCAGTACAGCGTTGTTTGAACAGTTTCTTAAGTGATATACCATGTATTCAGCCTTTCGCATTTTTTTGCGAATTTCATCTAAATGCACCTTCCATTTAAAGTTCTGGTCCACGTGTACACCCAAGTAGTGTGTAGGAGTTCACAATTTCGATTTTTTTAGAGCATTTATCAGTTCTTTCATCTATTTCGCATAATTTGTTTTCACTGAAGACACTCTATATCGTGATATTTTATTTCTACTTCTGTATAACGATTATAGCCGTGTCGTCAGCATAGGTAAAGGTTTTACTTTTGGTCAATTCATCAGATCATTTGAGTACAAAATTTATAGAACTGGTCCCAGTTTTGAACGTTGCGGTAGTCCATGTTCTGTGTGTGACTCAGTGCTCAAATTATTTAGTAATTTAACATGTGATGAGCGCAGTGTAAGACAGTTTTCAAACAATTTTAAGGAGTTTCCTCGAATACCATTCTTTTCCAGTGTGTATCGTAATTTAGTATGAGATAGCGTGTCAAAAGCTTTGCTAAAATCTATAAATTGCGTTAAACAATGATGATTTGGAATGGAATGGATCTAATGTGATTAAGATTAAATTTTAGTAAATTATTTATCTTTTTTTTACTATTATTATATATTAATTTAATTATATCAAAAAATAATAAAAAAATAAAAAAAAAATAATTTTTCAACATTTCTATAGAAAAAAAAATTATTTTATTCCTGAGATTAACATATTGTGGGTATTACAGTTAATTTTAGTTAGGTATGTTACATACCGTCGGAAAGGGTAATTTGTCTAGTTTCTCAGCAGAATTTTTATTTTTAAGGTTTCAGAAATACTTACACACACATATTAAAAATTCAAAAGAGTGCATATGCTAAAAATTTAAAAACATTTGTCTTGAGTTACAAAACATTTATTTTTGTAGATATCCCACTAAGCGACCAAAAAGCTCTTAAAGGAAATATTTTGAAAAAAAGTCAAGAAAGTTTTCGAAAAGTTTTTTTTTTTAAATATTTTTTTTCAAAAGATTGAAGAAATAGCTTTATAAACTATTTATTACAAATTTTGCTAAGAACATTAGGTAATAAGTTACATGGATAAGAAAAAATCACCTGTTTTTACCAAAATGTTAAATTTTGACCATCTCTAACTCAGGGAGTTCTTGACCGATCTTGTTGAAAATTGTGTCTAAACTACTATCCATAAGCACTAACCTTGGTGCAAATTTCGGAAGACATCGATTTCAAAAGTTGGGTCACTTGACATGAAACGCCCCATATATTTTTTTCTCTTTCGTTTGGTATCAACAACTTAAGTCTAGCACAGCTGCTTGCCACCGTAATCATTTTCTCTTTAGGCAATAAGTTAGAAAATGCATATTTTGTTTGATATTAACGCAAAACTCCAGTTTCTGACTAAAGACCTTTTTGCCTAACTTCAAAGAAATTATATTACACTCTTTAAAAATGTTTTTTAATTTTCTTTTATACAGTTCGCCTTTAAGAAAACTAGTGATATAACTTTTAAATTTATTTGCAAATATAAAATAATAATATGACAAGCAGTCTATCGCGTATGTTCTGGAATTAGTGGGGAATTGAAAATGATAAAATTTTCAAATTCATAAAATTGAAAAATCGGTGTTCTTGTATTCGTACGTTTTGGTGTTTTCAAAGTTTATGTTAAGAAAAAATATTTTAGCTTTCAAAATCTCTAGATTTGTTGCACATACAAAATTTAAGAAGCCAAATTGCAAAAATAAATATGAATTTTAAGAAAATTTCTGATTTGGTAGAATAATAATAGGAATCAAAATAAAAGTTTATTTTTTATCCACCAGAAAGTTGATTATTTGATAAAGGGACATTTTAAATAGCTATTGGGAATTCATATGTAATTTCCAAAAAAAAAAAATGTATATATATTTTAGATGTTTGCTAGAGCACTTTTTTTATTGGTGAAAAATGCTAAAATTTTAAATATTTGATTGAACTTAATAAAAAAAATTCCAAGTGGTTTTTTTTTTCCTCAAAGAACTTATGTTTAAGAACAAAAAAATACATACTAATTACTTTCACCGCCGAACACTTTGGCGTATTCGATTCCCGTAGAAAATAGTGAAAGGGAATTCCCAAGAACACCAAGACATTTTAAATAGAATTATTTTTTGCATAATCGAGTGTCTTTGAAAAATATAAAAAATATAATATCACTTTTTTACGGTCGTTAAAAGAAGTTTTATATATAGATTTTTGTTCGATTTAAATTTTTTTTTTTGCAAAATAGTTAATACTTATTTATGTAATTAAATGAACATATATATATATCGTCACATATAATACAAAATGACGTATCATAAAAAAATCGAAAATCGGGGTTTTGATTGATTATGATTTATTTTATTTAACTACATGTCTCTACAAAATTTTAGATTCCTAGGTTCAAAAATCACGGTTTTATGACCAAAATTTAAAATGACGTCATCATCGTTTTCATGCTTTTCATATAACAATATAACGTATCATCACACTTGCATAGGAAACAACAACACAATAGCATTTGAGTTTTGTTGTGTTTGTTAAAAAAATCATTATAGTGTAAAAAAAATTGTGTTTTAATAATAACACTGTGCTCGAATCGGACACTTTTTTTTTGTAACAAACGGGGCACCCGGTGGGTAAACCTAATTCGAGTACGCTGAATCCTGTGGTGCTAACCGTTTTTTTTAGGTTAGCTCTTGTTTAAAAGATAATTAAGATTGAAAATTATGGTTCCCTCCCATACAAAGTAAATATTTAATATCATATATCTACAGTACTATAATAGTCTTAGTCTTAGAAATTTGTGCACGTTGATTATTTGATAGTGTTAATAGTCATGGGAAAAATGGGCGTGATCGGACCAGTGGGCGTGTCAGCTCCCATACAAAGTAAATATTTAATATCATATATCTACAGTTCTATAATAGCCAGAGACTTAGAAATTTGTGCACGTTGATTATATAATGAATAGTCATGGGAAAATTGGGCGGGATCATACCAGTGGGCGTGGCAGCTCCCATACAAAGTGAATATTAAGCTCATATACAAAATTAATATTAATATTAAATATCTAGGGTTCTATATTAGCTATATAGCCTTCAAATTTTGTACGAGTCCATCAATTACAAATATTGGTAGTCGAACTGAAAATGGGCGGAATGCGATATTCACTTTAAGGTGACATTTGTTGGAATTTGCAAGAGGAAGATAATGATATAGAAGAATCAGGAAATGAAAATTGAAAAAATCATGAAAAATTTATTTATTAAAAAAAAAAAAATTATAAATCACTTTAAAATTGTTGTAGTCAATTAAATTTTGTTGCAAATAGTTTATTGTTGATGTTGTTTCATAAAATGTTCTCAATTTCATACATTTAAAATCAATAAATGGTAAAAAAAAACTTAAAAAAATTGTTTTTTTTAGGTACTTGGAACCATAATTTCCAATCTTAATTATTTTTTAAACGAGAGCTAACCTAAAAAAACGGTTAGCACCACTGGATTCAGCGTACTCGAATTATCTTTACCCGCCGGGTGCCCCGCTTGTTACGTTTTTGAACTAGCACAGTGTAATTAAAATGTGTTCTAATATAGCAAATTGTTATAATGAAAATATAAATAGTTTCAAAAAACTAATAAAAGAGAGGAAAATAAAAAAAATTGTATGAATGGAAAGAAATATGTGGGTTTGTCCTAAGGAAGTTTTTGTGAAATAATGCCAATAGAAATGAAAGATGGATGCACATCAAAATATTGTGCAAAAAGTTCATATCGACATTGCTCACATTAAACTTAATGATATAGAAAGTTCAAAGGCGGGTTTATGCATACTGTCAAGCTTATTCCGCAGACAAATGCAAACGTTTCGTATTATAAAATGAATTGCAAGTTCATAACTTTACTATTTTTAATGTCATCACTCATGATTCCGATAACTACGTCTGGGATAAAACAGATGGAAATCTTGTTACAACAATTGCAATAAAACATTTAGAAAACGAAATAAATTTGCCATCACAACTAGTTGATCTAATAAGAATTTCACGAAAAACCCCATTTCCTCTCAATGTTCACCACCTACAATATGATTATTTTCTTGATTATGAGGCTGTTCCCAAGCGGTACACATCAATTAGACCAGGTAAATATACATTATCACAAAATACAACTATTTTGAAATATTATGTTTTTCAATTAAGATAAAACGTCTGGAGACACTACAGTTAATATGATACGTGTTTTGGCATATGAATCGAATGGAACCATTTATTTTTAAACCAGCGTAAAGGATGATTACCAGCTTCTTCCACAACAGACATCAAAAATATTCGAAGTTAATGAGGCTGGCCAATTGCATTCCCAAAGAATTAAAATTTCAAAAAAAATGGCAACATTTATTTGCAAGACCTTAAATCTTTGCTTCCAGCAGACTGCCATTCGTTTTATGATAATATTCCCTTTGAATAATTTGTTCTTTAAGTTTTGGTACCAATTTTTACTTATTTTCTTTGTTTTGTTATTACATTCACTTAGTATGTTATGTACAAGTATTAAAATAACGTTCAATGAATTGCCCTTTTTTCTTTAAACAATTACTTTTTATTTAAAAAATAAAACAATTTATAAAAAAAAGGAATTACACAAGAAAAACATCTTATTTTTATTGAGATTTCACTAAAATTTTAAAATTGTTTCATATTGCTAATGTCTGTTTCACTTTATGCTAAACAATGTTCTTGATGATACGTCATTTTGGTTTCACAAAACAGAAAAACAAAAACGTAAATGACACAACTTGAAAAATACTTCGAAAAACAATTTTTTTTCTTGTGAAATATATCTGTCGTTGTTTTTCAATACGACGCTGGAAGAAAAATTTTTTATGTCTCAAATACTTTTAATTTTAAATAGTTTTTTGCTTCTCCTGAAAACCTATGAAAAGTGATGATACGTCATTTTGCATTATAGGTGACGATACATATCTGTATGAAAGAAAAAAGTGAACGGCCTAATCTATTCTTTAATACCAAAAGTTGATGATGAATTGTTAAATCCAAATCTTGAAAAAATTTGTAACACAAGGTAATAATTTTGCGATTGTTGCGGTTTTTTGCTGAATATTAAGATATTTAACAGTTTCGGTCAATTTCTATAAATCTGACCTTTTGGCTGATAGTTTACATAAACTAAACTATCATTTGAGTACAGTAAAGTCTGTAGTGGTGCAAAAATTAAAAATTTTGCTAAAAATAAGCGCATTTTAGCAACTGATCTCGGTGCGGAACTTTTCTTCTCCGAAAAAAGTAAGAAAAAATGTTTTTTTATCAGTTCAGTTTTACCCACTACGTGGTGTCATGTATAAAAGTTATACCCCTACTGAGCATATACAATATGTAAATTAAAACGGTAACGGACACATTAATTTATATATTATGATTTTTTTATTTTTATTTTTTTTATACGAAGCAAATTGTAAAACATAAGATTACACTGATATAAAATATATTTTTTGTGATTTACTCTATTAACTCGATTAATCGACAAGAATTTTATTGAAATTCATCGATTAATCGAGTAACAGTGAATACCCTGATATATAGGCATTTATTCAAAAGCAAAATAGACATTACAACAAATGTCTAATTTTTTAATTTCCGGTAAAAACCCGCCACTTTTTTGATATCCCAGCAAAAAATAGTACTTACCCAGAAGGAGTTCTGCAAGGCATTATTTAATTGCCGAACACTTCCAAAGCAAATAAAGTAGGCATGATTTTTGTTCGCGATGTTTCACTTGGTATGTCTCTATTTTAAGCAGGTGAAAAGCGCTTATTTCTTGTGCTCTTAGAAGCAATAAATTCATGCCTTCTTAGGCAGTAAGAAGCGCTTTTCTTGTATGTTTACAACATAACTAAGTCCCACCCAGTATTGCTATTATTGTAAGTGCTAAATTAATGGCATTATTATTTTGGTATTCTGAGCCATTTAAGGTTAAATTTTGTAACTTTTCATAGATTTTTGGAGCAAAAATTGATATACAAACGAAAGGGATAATTCGATGCTTTTAGCATTTACAGAGAGCAATAGTAACGATGATCTCTATCATCTACATATGCCAGATTTTAACTTATAATTCTTTAAACTGTGGATGTGGCACTCAGTTTAAAGTTAAATTTACAGCGTACTGTGGAGTTAAAAGTGATGTAAAACCATCAAACAAAATCCCACCTTTTTAGCCTTTCTACATAATGATTGTTATCATAACATGTAACATGTAACAGTTTAGGATATGCTGGACCTCATAATTCTTGAAGCTGCGGGTGTGCCTTCAATTTGAAGTTAGCCTTTTAGCAATTTTTGGAGAAAAAAAAATGTGATAGAGAACTCAAACTTTATCCGATCCATGTAGCGCTTTCACATAATAATAGTAATGCTAATTTCTACCGTTCAAGACAAATTTGTCACCATAATTATTTAAACCATGTATGGGCCACTCAATTAAGTGCCGATTTTTTTTTTTTTTTACTTTTAATCTATTTTGAAGAACAAACTGATATAGATTTAATGCTTACATATAATAATAGTTATGCTAATGACTATCATTAAAATAAGATTTGACCCCGTAATTCTTTAAACCGCGCATGTGCGATTTAATTTTAAGTTGAATTTTTCTTAACTTTGGCCTCAAATTTTGCAAAAACTAGATGTGTTAGAAAAATTTGTAAACCAAATTCGGACTTGGCGCGGACAGGTTACTCGAAAACGTGTGGCCGAATTTCCAAAAAATCCAAAAATTTTAAAAGCGAAAATTTTTGGTGTTTTTCGTTTATAACCTTTTCAGTACTCGAAAAAAGTGTTCACGTGAAATCATTATTGTTTTTTTAAAGTATTTTAAATAAGCTAAAGCAGATAAAAATTGTTTGCCACTAATTTGAAATTTGAAATTTTTAAAATCTGAAATTGTACGTTTTCGTAGATTTTCACATACCGAAGTAATTAAAAAACAAAACTTTAAACCAGTATTGAAAAAAAAATTAAGGTTTTAGCATTATTTTCTTTAAACAACCGAAACCTTATAAAAGAACACTAATTTATCCGGAGCTATAAAAATAATTTGTATGGAGGATATCCAAACTTTTGATCTGATTCCGATAAAATTCTTTACGTATCATTTTATTGATAGATATTAAATTTTATTTAAAGAAATATTTTATAATATTATACACAGAAACAAATTAAGCTATTTGCCAAGTGAAATTCGCTTACCACGACTTAACACAAATTAACATTAGTTTTCACAACAAAGCTCTTTTGATTCAACTGAATATTAGTTGCAGCACCCAAAATATTCAGAAATCGAATGTCGTTGTACTAACTAAATTTATAACTTGTTACCATTAATATACACTTTTTAATTCGGTTGACACTTGATTTCTCTGCGTGTACGCATACACAAACAGAAAAAAAAATATTTGATTATAGATTTATTTTAATAATTTCACAAAAAAAAAGTGTTTTTCGGTGCTATAAAAAATATTGCATTTCCAAATATACATTGAAATATGTATTTAAATTTATTTACAAATGTCTCGAGGTAATCAAAAAGTTAAACTTTGAACCAGTATTAAAGAAAATGTATTTTTGAGAATTATTTTCATGAAATAACTGAAACTAATTTGGCGTTCAGTAATTTTTTCTAAATATTATCAAACTTTGGCGCACTCTACTGGCGGCGAAAGCAATCACATCAAATTAGTTCCATATTTAGTTAAGTTAGCTTTTTGTCTTTAAAAAAATATACTTTCAATCACAATTTAAGCCAACGTTTTATTTCTGATTTTTGTCTATGTGTGGTTTGTCTGTTTACTTAACTGAACTTGGTAGCGTATGAGTTATATTCAAATTTATTTGCAATATATTAATAAGTATACGCCAGGGTGTGTCGTAAACAAGGAAAATACTCGTTGCTAAATTGAACTTCAAATCTTTACCTTTAAAAACAGTAAATCAAGGTTTTACAATAAAACTTAACAACAAAAACATAATACCCAGGTGAAAAAGGTAATATATGGGAATATATGAACATGCTTGATTTCATGTATAAGCATAATTTTTTTCATATATCAGCATGTATGAAGAAGTATGCCATGTTTGGATGCATATCTGGGTTCATACATGCAAACAAAAATAGCATATATTGTAATGCTTGATATCACTTTTTTTTTTTTATAATTTAACCAATACTCAGGGGATGCCCCCTACTCATGCAGTGCATTGTATTGATCAGGAAAATAGGGTATGGGAAGGAGGAAAGAGGGAGTAGTGTTTGTGAATATTTGATTTAAATTTTTCTAAATTGTAAGTAACAGGGAAGATTTCTGCGGGAAGTTTGTTCCACATACGAATCGTTCGACTAAAAAACGAATTTTGTCTTCTGTAATGCGTTGTGCGAAACACAGGACAATCAACTACAAAGGGATGTGCTCTACTAGATAAGCGAGTATTACGAATAAAAACTCGGGCTCGTGGAATAAGTTCACTTATGTCAGATGAACATCTTCCATGGTAATATCGATAAAAAAGTATCACACAACCCACATTCAGACGATGCTCCAATGAATCCATAGAGTTGGATACACTACTGTCATTGAAATACATGCTAAGTATTGTTCCAATTTTAATATGTGAATTCATGTGTCCTTATATATTCACTTATACATCTGTGACTTCCAAAAAATGCAATTATTTATAAAGGGTCCGCCAAATAACTTTTTTTTTTGAACTCCTGAACCAGTTGGATGGCGGACCCTACATATTACAACAATAATTGAAAATTGTTTATGTATCATTGATTTAGCAATAAACAATTATTGTTTTTGAAAGTTAGATATTTAAGTCCCAGAATCTAAAACTGATGTTTGTTATTGTGTAAGACATCACCAGTGTGTATGTCATATCGGAAGGTAATGCAATATATTGGAAAAGATCAAAAAAGTTTTCTTTTCAAGTCATAACGAGCTTTCAACCTCCTTTTATTTACAAAAATAAAGCAAATCAAGCATGTTAGCTATGTTGATACTAGTATTTCGATCTGCCTAAATATCTAATCAGGACCAGAAATTTTCACAATAAATGTGAAAAATATTTCATAGTGTGTAGGCCACATTGTGCAATTTTTTTTTCCTCCACAACAAAATAAAAGAGTAGTGCCATATTTTGGGCAAAATTATTGTACATCTTATTGGACTGTGTAGGAAAAAATTACAATAATACTGGCAATAATATTTGCAATAGTATTGCAAAGTGTATGGGTAACTTTATAACTCTAAATAGCGGAGCTAATAAAAAGATTTGAGATTTGTTTCAAATTAGGTTTTATTTAAAATAGTTTTGTAATGTTCTACTATTTTCTAGATATAATTTCCAACTTGCATTACACATAATAAAATATTAAGTTTATTTTTTTTTGCAAAAATAAAGGGTCCGCCATCTAACGTTTTTTTTTCAACTAGTGCTTATTTCGTGAATGGTAACATTTAGCTCATGTCTGATTTGACAGATAATTAGTATTACCCTTCCGCTGAACAAATATGGTTGTGTATACGCTTGAACAACGCTGGGAAATATTGCGACATTACTTTGAAAATCATGGTAATGTTGCAGAATGTGTGCGAAAATTGCGTACGGATTTTGGAAGAAGAGAAGCCCCGCAGAGCTGATATCGTTTGACCACCTCGGAACTGCGATTTGACACCGTTGGACTATTATTTGTGGGGTGCCGTCAAAGATAAGTGTTACGCCAACAAGCCAGCGACAATTGACGCTTTAAAGGACAATATTCGTGAAGCCATTGGTGAAATACAGCTGCACACAATCGATAATGTGCTTAAAAATTGAACCGATCGTGTAGACTACTACATGGCCAGCCGAGGCAGCCATTTGAATGAAATTATTTTCCATTATTAACCGGAAGGACTGTACTTTCAAATAAAAAAAGAAATTTGAGAAAATATTCAGTAGTTTTTTTTTATAGCATTTTCAAAAAAAAAAAGTTATTTGGCGGACCCTTTATTTTGCAAATTTGTTTCATAAATACATCTGATATACACGGTGACATGGTTTTCTTCACCACTAATGGTGTACAGGGAATGGTGTATTTAAAAATCTCAACAAAAAAACATTATCATTTTAAAAATTTCAAAAAAAAAAACTTTCAGTTTTTAAATTGTTTTTACAAATTTTTAGTTAGTTGTTGTGGAAATTTCTGCCAAACAAAATTAAAAAACATATAAGAAATAATTGTTGCTATTTTAATAAGAATTTAATTGCTTTTTTATTTATTGATAATTAAATGGAAATACCTCGTTCCGGAATGTTACAATCTAAACAATAAACGAAATGCCGGAGTAACAGGGAATGGTTTTTGATTATTGTTGTTTGGCTCTTAGGGCCGATTAAATAGTTTTTTTATATAATCGGCCCTAAGAGCCAAACGACAATAATCAAAAACCATTCCCTGTTACTCCGGCATTTCGTGGATTGTTTAGATTGTAACATTCCGGAAATTGATTTGATTTGAATTTTATTTAGCAATAAAATAGAATAAAAATCATTTAATAGCTTTTAATTTAATCGGACCTCAAAGAGAAATAATAAAAATCAAAAAATTTTAAAAAATAAATATATGAACTAAAATATGTGGTCATGGCATATATGGCAATACACGCTCAATTTTCGGATACGAACATATATGACATATATAATAATTGTTTCACCGGATTTTCTGTTTGATTTATTTTGTTTCGTTTAAAATTAAATATTTTGACATTTCATTTGAAGTAAAACATATCTGACAATATAATGTGAAGGAAAAAATTGAAATTTTGCAAAACTGCTAGTTTTTCTTTTACATTGTAATAGCAAGTAAGAGTTATAAATAAATAAAAATATAAACTTTGTCATATTAATAAACAAACTATGGAGTTTTTAACGAAATAAAATAAATCCGATGTGTGGTAAAAATGGGGTTAATATTATATACATTTAATTTTAATTATATTAAGAGTTGCATTCGGCATTGCTTTGACAAACCTGATAAAAAGTTCTTACAATTGCATTGATTGATACTTAAATTTATTCATAAAATATAAAAATTAATTTATAATAAAAAAATCTGTTGTTCAGATGCAATCAAAAGTTTTTTTTATAATTACCGTTGCACGGTGCACAATGGTAAATTTTCAGAGAAGGCGGTCAAAAAGATATAACTTTTGCTGGAGTTGACGTATTTCAATTCATTTTCTTAATTTGGGAAGCCTAAACCTTAAACTTCAGTTTAAGATATTGATCGTAAAAATCTAGTATCAAGGGTGCCCCTAGGGGAATCAAATGAGACTAAAATTGGGGGGCTAAGAAGTGGTGTTAAAAATTACCCAATTTGATGTTTTTTTAATATATTTCTTATATAATTATATGTATCAAATGAAAGGTATTTTAAAGACGCATTAATTGGAATTTAAAACATATCCATGCGTGTCCGAAAATGTTTGATATTAAAAAAAAATATTTTTTCTACTACCACTGGGAAGTTGTTATTATTTTTATTTCAAACTAACATATAATAATTGTCTCTTAAATTTAATTGTGGTCCACAATTTTGAGTTTTAATATTCTAAATACAGAATCGAATTTACCATAAAGAACTTAAAGTTGTTGTGTTCATTTTCGAGATCATCCAACCCCAAAACCTCTTGGAGCACTATTTAAGCTAAAGCTAAAGGAAAGAGAAAGACTTTTGAATAAAAAAAAACCGGCAGCTTTACTTTGTCCGTCATTTTGAATTTCTAAAATCTAATTGCACAATCAGAATCGGTTGCCTCTAACCCAATTCAACACAAAGTTTCTATTTTATCGGATGAAAAATTACTTTTTATGGCGCCATATTAGATCCGACATTTTGAATTTTTGAGTTCAAAATTTTAGCTAGCAAAGCCAAAGGGAAAGAATTGTGAACAAAAATTGCATGTTGTAACTAACTTCAGCGGCTTTATTTAAATTTTTTGATTCCATTTTTAAAATCACCCACCTCCAAAATTTTAGGTAGCTGCGACTTCGGGAAAGACTTTTGGCCAAAACACCCACGTTCTGGCCCTGTATGTACTGTGTAGTTTTCTTCTGAGTAAGGAAGACTGAAAATACGAAACAAATTATATCCGCTAATAGTTTATTTAATGGAAAATTAAAAAAAAAAATTTAGCTGAAGTTAATATCTTTGAAAACAAAATCTAAACATTTGAACTTGTGAAAAATCAAAAAAAAAAAAATATATAACTATACAAAATACAAAAAAAAAAAAACTAAAAAAGTGCAGTTTGGATTACCCTATAGCATTGAAATAGCTTTTATTGATTTTATGGTTCCATTGGTTCTAAGCTGTTTTCTTTCAAATGAACGAATTGGTTTTAAAATTGGTTACAAAAAAATTCATTTTGGCTGCCTTCTCTGAAATTGTACATGAACATAAACTAATTTGTTAAATTTGTATCAAAACACCAGCGAAATGCAGAGTAGAGCACATTGCAAATGTATTCGATAGTTTTACTGATTGATCAGAATAACCCAAAATTTAAAACACATAAAGATTGGTTATATTTTTTTAGAAAGAGCTGAATTAAGTTAAAGCTTTTGCATAGCCAATTTATTAAAACAATATGATTTTTTTTTTTTAATATTCAAATCCATTTTTTTTACAAAAAGGTCCTGCTTTTTTCATCTTTATGAAATTATGTTTTTGTCAATATTAAGTTAAAATTTTCTGACGAGAAAACCCGTATACATTGTGCTTTCATATATCTTGGGTTCAAGCACGTTACTTTAATCTAATGTATCGCTCTATCGGTTTTGACCTAATACACACAGCCAAATAAAGTGCCAACTAAATTGAACTTTTTTTTTGCTGCAACCATATCCAAATGTGATTCCAGAAATGTTTTTATGTACTCAGTTGCATTAACAGATTTTTTTTTTGGAAAAACAAATATTCAGTTGTATCAACCAATTTCAGTCGTAGTTATCAAATTCCAGTTGTAAAATTATAAAATTATTCTCTGTGTGTACAGTTTTTTATATAACTTATCCAAACATTTTGTATATATCTTATGTTTTTTTTACGCTATTTCCGCCTAAAATACTTAAAAGTAAAAGACACAATTTCTTTTATCTGCGTATATTAAATAAACAAAGCATTGTAAGGAAGCTTAACTATATTGTTTTTATTATACAAAAGTCAGCTTGTGGGATGGCGTTTGAGTTTTTATAGTATATTCGTACTTGTATATGACACAATTTGTATTAGTACCCTGTGTAAAATTTAGAAGAAGTTGTACAATATCGATTCCTGAAGTGTCACTTTTACTCGGCGTTTTCATAGGACGGTGAAATAAAGCCCTTGTGGTATACACTCACAATATTTTGTTGTTAAAATCAAAGGAATATGTACTTTAAAACTACTAAACATATAGTTAATTATCGGCCTACTAACTTTTCTCTTAAATCAAATGTTTTTTTTCACTAATTTTTGACTATGGAAAAATTACCTAAAAATCTGTAAAAATAAAGATTTTATTTTATTTTTACTTTCAAAAATATAAAAACAATCTCTCTCAAATTCGTAGAAATAAACGATTTTCTTTTATTTTAACTAAAGGGTCCGCCAAATAACTTTTTTTTTTTTGAAAATGCTATAAAAAAGAACTACTGAATATTTTCTCAAATTTCTTTTTTTATTTGAAAGTACAATCCTTCCGGTTAATAATGGAAAATAATTTCATTCAAATGGCTGCCTCGGCTGGCCATGCAGTAGCCTACACGATCGGTCCAATTTTTAAGCACATTATCGATTGTGTGCAGCTGTATTTCACCAATGGCTTCACAAATATTGTCCTTTAAAGCGTCAATTGTCTCTGGCTTGTTGACGTAACACTTTTTTTTGATGGCACCCCACAAATAATAGTCCAACGGTGTCAAATCGCAGCTCCGAGGTGGCCAAACGACATCAGCTCTGCGGCTGATAATACGATCTTCAAAAACAGGGCGCAAAACATCGAGTGTATCTTCGGCTGTGTGGCACGTAGCGCCGTCCTGTTGAAACCAAATGTTGCCAATATCCTCCTCTTCAATTTTTGTGAACAAAAAGTCGTTCAACTTCTATTCTTCCAAAATCCGTACGCAATTTTCGCACACATTCTGCAACATTACCATGATTTTCAAAGTAATGTCGCAATATTTCCCAGCGTTGTTCAAGCGTATACACAACCATATTCGTTCAGCGGAAGGATAAAACTTATTATCTGTCAAATCAGACATGAGCTAAGTGTTACCATTCACGAAATAAGCACTAGTTGAAAAAAAAAAAACGTTAGATGGCGGACCCTTTATCAAAAATTAACTACAAAATTTTTAAAAAGCTACATTTTTTCCTTTTTTTTTTAACTATCGTTGACTCAGTTTGCAAGTTTACGATGCAATATTTGTTTTAGATTTTTTTTCGAAACGTTATTGAGTCTAATCTTATAACTTTTTCGTATTTAACAAGAAATGTCGAAAAAGTGGTTAATTTTCGATACTTTTTCAATCCTGTTTTTTTTTTAATTTTTCAAAAATAAAATCGAAAAAATCTACGAAATTTTAAATCTATGGAGTCGAGATTATGTATCAACAATGTGAAGTTTGTGATGAAAGAAAATGAAAAAAAAAAGAGTTTTCTTTGACAAGCTATAAAATTTAATACTTATGTTGTTTTAAAAGACTTTCTGTTGTTGCTACTACTTGTGTCGGTTATTTAAATACTGTTTAAAAAAAAATATCAAAATGGGTTGAATATACACTCACAAGAACTTTTCCATAAAAGTTCAACAGTTATTTAAAAAGTTATTCCGTAAAGTCGTTTCAATGGAAAATGTAGTTAAATTACCAAAGAAATATATTTTTTAACTTTTCTGTCTGTTATTCAAGAAACAAAACAAATGGACTTTCCGTATTAGGTAAAATATTCAGTTAAAATTTTCTATTTAAAACAAAACTTTGTTTTATCGTATTGAGTATTGAAATAAACGAAAAAAATATTGTTTTTATAGATTTTGTCAATTAATTTTTCAACAGTTGAAAATAAACTTAATTTAATGTGTATGTGTGTATGTATATGTATATGTATTTACGAAAAAAATATTGTGTGTGTACAGAAAAATTTGTAAACCTTTTTTTTAATTGTGTTTTCAGTTCATTTAGTATGTAGTTAAGGTAGTTTTTAACGTAATAATGAGTGTTTTCTTCACAATGTGACTGAAACACTTCTTAAAGTTCATGAAAAAGCTTCATAGTTTTAATATAACTATGTTTAATGAAACCTTTTCATTAGCCATATCAAGTTTTTAATAAATAATATGAAATTTTTCATTATATTTAAAGATAAACTGCATTAATTTAATGAAAAATTTCAATGGATGAGTTCCAGTGACAATTCATATATCTAATGGCAAAATTCACTGATATTATACAGATAATTCTCTCAGTGTATGTTTAGTAGTCTTAAAGTATATATTCCTTTGTTATTAACGACAAAATATTGTGAATGTATGCAAAGTGTCTTACACGAACTGAATTTTATGTTTTTATATAAGTCTCAATTACACTGTGCAAAAATTTTCCGGCCATCGACGTCAGCGTCAATGGTTATAACGGAAACGTAAATATACCATTAGATAAACCAAACCGCTAAAGGGTTTTGCAAAGTTGGGAAATTTTGACCATGTGTTCCACTACCAGTAAAAATTTACAAAAAAAAAAAAAAAAATTGATTTAGTTTTTTGAATGTAATTGTGCATATTTATTGTACAATTGAGCCCAATGTGGAAGGATATAATTTTTTATTTGTTTAAGGCGAAATAGGCGTGGTCAAATTTAAATACACTGCGATGCATAACGAAAATTACTAAAGATTTGTGCTATTTTTTCTTATCTTACAAACATTTTTTAAAACTTATAACTGTTTTTAAAAGTGTGATAACTGATCAGTTATTGTGTAAAATTTAAGAGATTACTTATTCGAATTAAGAGAAAAATTGTGTGATAACATTTTCTTAGTGTTTTATAACTTTTATTAAACAAAGAGGAATAGCAAATAAAGATAAATTTAAGAATTATTTTAGTTGTTTATGCAATTTAAGTCAATTTGCAATGAAATTCAGCGTGGTTCATATCTAAGTGATTTTATAAAAAAATAACAAATTTCAGCCTATTTAAAAACTGGCTTAGGTTTCCGGGAAATTGCTAGAAAAAATAAACCGTTTACCTATGCTTGTCACAAGTTTTGCAAATAATCCGAGTGCTTATGGCAAAAATAAAATAGACGGCACGAAAAAAGCTTTCGGACCGGCATAAAATAATCAAATGTGCCAGCAACTCAATGAAGAGCCTCAATCAGATAATCGATGAATGTAAGGTAAATGTCTCCAAATCAACCATAAGTAGGGTCTTAAAGGATTTCCAGATAATTACTAGCCAAAAGTTGCTGTCTGTGATAAGGTTATAACCCCACCACAAAACTGCCCAACTTGAATTCGCTAAAAGGAATTCACAAAACTATTCCGATTTTTTATTATGTATTTTTTTGTAACCCGGGGAAACATAAAAATATGTGCACACTAGGGTTACGGTTTTTTTTTTTGTTAATGGGTAATAATTTATTAATAATAGAAATTGCCTGTTCAGGTCATTTTGAAATAAAAACCTTCCGCATAAGGTGCATTTCCTTAAATGAATCTTTTTTCAAGTTTTTAACATTGAAGTTGTACTAGTTGACTAATAATATTGCACAACATACTTTAAATAACTTTTAACTTATTGTGTTCGTTAATTTGCGAATCGTTAGGTTTAAATCGCGAAACAACGCTTTAATCTATTTTATCAAAATCCGCGAAACAAGTCAAAAATTTAAATTGGATATGAACCGCAATGTAGGGACTTAGGCATTACACTGATGAATTTTAATTTTGCTGGCTTCATTATCCAGTAGGGGGTAAAGTAACTGGTTACTTATATGGCTACCGGGTTGTGAAAAGTAATGTGTCTACAAACAGGTTTGTATAAAAATAAATTTATAAAAAAAAATTTTTACAAATAGTATTTTTTTTGTTATTAATTACTAACGCGGAGATTCGAACCTGGGGTCACTGATTGTTAGGCGAGCACTCTAACAACGGAGTTATCGTGACATATATTAATGAGTTGCTTAGAATGTAAATGAATTGTTTTGCTTCGAGTTTTAGTTTGTAAGTTTTAGTCATGGTTACAAAAATTGACAAAGTAATGTGGGGCTAATCATGGATTTTCAAACAAATATTTTTTAATTACTATAAATGCAATTAATGTTTATCCCGATTAAAATAAATTTAAATAACAAATATGCAGGTGCTTGTGCAAATTTAAATGTAACTGACACTAATAGAAAACATATGATTTTCTATTGTTGATTTACTTGAATAAACGTCACTACATTGCTAGGTCTGTCAAAATAACAGAGTAGTATTTGGAAGATGACAAAGCCAATTGTGACAATATTTTGTTGTTGTTTTTGTTTTTTCTTTGATATTTTAAATTTTGAATCTCGCTGCTAGACGAGGACAAGAAATTCTCATTGAGTTTGTGATTTAACATAACAAATATCTCTAGAAATTCTAATAACAAAGTCCCCTGAAGATTTCCTTAGGCAGGAATGAAATCCGGATAGGGACACGCCTACATCAGATTGCTTTTCACAATTTGTTAAATAAGTTTTGGGACTTTAGCACATTTAATTACTATAAATGCAATTAATGTTTATCCCGATGAAAATGAATTTAAATATTTTTAATGTTACCTTACTTTTATTTTTCGTGCTTTATGTAATTGAAGTTCGGTAAGTAATTACTACATGTTTTTAAATAATGTAAAAGGTAATGATGTATGATTACAAGGTAACTCATGAGTGGCCAATTATTAGTAACTTTTTACTTTATATTGTGAAATAATTATCGGTAGCTCATTACTTTTTGTTGGAAAATAATGATACAGGTTAAGGAGAATATATTACAATGTAATGCATTACTTTATCGAACCCATTACCAAAGTTTTCCTGGGTACGTTTAAATTTAAGCTAAATATTCATTTTTAGTTTAATTAAACAAAAAAAAAAAAAATTATGCGGAAACCTTTTTGAAAACCGGAAAAAAAATAAAATTGTGTTACTTTATATTTTTATGGACTAATATACGACTTGGATAGCTAAAACTTGATAATTGCAAAAAAGTTATAACCCTAGTGCTCACAGAAATTTTCGACTTCTAATAACCCGATTAAAAAAAAATAATATGATGCTTTATATAATCATACGAAATTTAATGGGCCCATATAATTATATAAGTTTGCATTAGTTTAGTTTTAATTTGATAATATCAGATTAAAATACATCCGATACAATTTAATACGATTATATAGAGCGGTATAAGTTTATATCTGAACTGATACTAACATATACAAAATAAGCTTTAGTTGTCTACGGGTTTTGATTTTAAAACTTCATTAAAATCCGAAATATTTGCAGAAATAATTACCGTCAAATACGGATTTGATTCAACGTTATTTAAATGCCTAGTTTTGCGGGAACCCCGGTACGCATTCCCTAATTACCATATAAGTGGTTATAAATGCATATATTTAGTAATGACAAGTACTTACATTACAAATCGCATTACATTTATACGGGGTTCGTCGAGAAAATTATGACATATCATTACGAACTGCCTTACGGTAAATAAAAATATGTGGTATGGACAAGTCTAAAAATAAATCTTCAAAAAAAAACTCTTTTTATAAAAAAAAATATTTTTTTATTTAAATTTTTTAAATAAAATATGCTCAAATGGGATTCGAACCTGGGACTGCAGGTTGTCAGTCAGTCGCTCTAACATCTGCGATATCTCGACAAACAATATTTGATATATAAAAACATAAATGAGTTGCCTGCACAAAATGTCAATAATTTGCAGCTTACAAAAAATCAGAAATATGTAGTTATATATATCCTTAATAGAGTTGAAGAAATAATGAGTCTAAAAATAGATTTTCACAATTTTTTTAGATCATTACTTTATATTTAAGGCAGTGATAAAAATAGGTAATTATGGGTTACCCATTATATTTTGAATTGAAATAATGGTGAAACTAACTACCCAGTAACTAACTACGCTGCTTACATGCAAGCAGGTTTGTAAGGGAGTAAGCCAAAAAGAATCCCTTACAAACCTGCTTACATATGTCATGATTTTTATATGGCGAATTCCCACTTGGAAGCATTACTTTTGGGCAAAGTAAGCGCTTATAAAAAGCTTTGATTTCATGGGTTTCAGTAAAATCATATTTCATGTCTACATTATTACGATTAAAAGTAGTTTTATGATAAATAAAAGTAATTATATGAATATAATTTATTTTACATAAAATTCTACAGATATTATTGTTGTTAAAGTTTTAGACATATAATGTAATGATATTATTTATTTTACCACTCTAATTATTTTTTATTACTTACTAGAAAACACCAAACACAATTGGAAATCACTCGTGAAAATCGGTACAGATCGTTTATAATCCACGATATGAAACTTTCTGCTTTACAACCTGCATCCTTGTAAGGGATTAGGGTAAGCTGCGTACAATCTGCCTCCTTGTTAGGGAAACAACATTTTTTTTGTTTATTTTTATACGAAAATTACTCGTTTCTTTTGCTGCTTCTCAGTATTATCTGATAGTAAGCACTTATATCAGCGCATTTGTTTTATCCTGCTTCTAAAAACATGAACATTTTTTACTGGGTAGTTATTAGTAAGTCAGTATTATTTGCATTAAGTTGGTGCCAATATGGGTACTCCAAAAAAATTATGTAATATTATTACCGTTTCCACACTGGGATGCTATGATAAGCCAGTGATATATTCTTTGACAACTCCATCTAAAAGTGAATGGTCTGCTCCATATATTGGAAGCGGTATGATGGCACTGTTTAAATTTCCATTAGGGTATTAAAGTAAGTATGAACATTGAACATGATAGCCCCAGTTTAAGGGCTTTTATATTACATTATAATTTGATTGTTGTATATATTTCACGTTGACACTACATAGGCACAAAAATCCAAATACTCACTTAATATATGGGATTCACTTTGTAACCATACGTTAAGCCCAAAAAAAAAAATTAATTTTATAAGGATCATCACAAATTTATGACATTTTAATAAAAATAGTAGTAAAATTATTTAATATCAAAGAATAAAGCTGTTGAAGTTTAGAGTTTTTAACTGGTAAAACATAAAAACTATCTTGATCTTAAAATTTAAAATGATGAAAAACTTTTCATAATCCCATAAAGGTACATACATTAAAAAATGTCCTTGTTCTGCTGTTTTAATAAATCTGTACACTCAATATAGTTAGTAGTTTAAATTAACTGAAAATGTAATTTAATGTAAATAATCCCAATAAGTATTTACAATTGAAAACCATTTATTTTCAATTTATAACCAGCTTTCAACCTCCGTATATTTACAAAAATAAAGCAAATCAAACATATTAGCTAGGCTGATACTAGTATTTCGATCTGGCTAAAGATCTCATCAGAACCCGAAGTTTTAGAAAAGTTAGAGCCTCCATAATAGGCAGAACTTTAACAAAAAACCTATTAATAATCAATTTTACTCCATTCTTGTCTTCTTAGTAATCAAGCACGTGGTTAGGTCTTTTCCTAACAAGCATCATGAAGTTACTAAACTTTAAAGACCAAAAATGTCCTATTTATATAAAAAATTTTAGTTTGTACTCTGGCTCAAGTAATATTTTTTACAGTTATATTAGTTTTTTGTTTTTATATACATCGAGATTATTTTTATGTTATTTTCAATTTATAACGAGCTTTCAACCTCCGTATATTTACAAAAATAAAGCAAATCAAACATATTAGCTAGGTTGATACTAGTATTTCGATCTGGCTAAAGATCTCATCAGAACCCGAAGTTTTAGAAAAGTTAGAGCCTCCATAATAGGCAGAACTTTAACAAAAAACCTATTAATAATCAATTTTACTCCATTCTTGTCTTCTTAGTAATCAAGCACGTGGTTAGGTCTTTTCCTAACAAGCATCATGACGTTACTAAACTTTGAAGACCAAAAATGTTCTATTTATATAAAAAAATTTTAGTTTGTACTCTGGCTCAAGTAATATTTTTTACAGTTATATTAGTTTTTTGTTTTTATATACATCATTTAAAATACATACATTTAAAATTTTTATCAATAATTTTTTCAAATATTAACCTTTGAGAATAGTGTTGAGAAATTGTTGTTCTCGATTAGAGAACTATAGGGTTCTCAACCAAAAATGTCTAGTATGATTTCGATTTATTGATATGAATTGAAATTCGTATTAATTTCAAACATTTTTCAAATTTTTCGCAAACATAGACTGAAAACCTATAAAATCCACCACTTGATTTCCTCCATCGATTCTGATTTCTACCAAACTTGGTATAGAAAATATGCCGTGTCCAAATCCCTATGTGGAACTCTTACGGTATGCTGAGTTACGAATAAAAATGTGAAAAAATTTGTTTAAAAAGTCGATAATTCAAAAACATGCAGGAGTATCAAATAGGGATTTAATGACGTAGAAGAACAATAATTTGTAATTAACATAAATATTTATTTTTTTTAATTTTAGAAAAGTAGTTTTTTGAAATACAGGGATTTTAACCACGAATATTAAAAAAAATGCATTTTGCCGTCGAGGAGTGAATTATTTTTGTAAACCAGTAAACCGCGGTTTTAGTAACTCTAAAATGAGATATCAACGACTCTTGTAGTTCAAACCGTAACAAAGGTATGGGCAATTAAGTGCAACTACTTTTGGAAAACTTTTATTTTCTTCAATAAATTATTTCGTTTATGTAAATATTTTTTTCTATTAAATTTAGTATCTTTTTTTTTAGATTTTTATCCCTAACTTCGAATCCCGTAAGAGTCTCATATATTAATTTGGCAACGGCATAGTGGAATATATTATAATTAACATATATTTTTGGAAAATTAAAAATACAAAAAACTGTTTTTTAAATACATCGTTTTAAAAGCGCGCATTTTGAAAAAATTCACCTTAACTTAAAAAAAATATTTTTTTCGCTTTTTTGATTTAAAGCGCGACAACAGCGGCTTTAAAATGAGGTATCAATAAATCGCGTATCTGAAAATATATGGACGCCTAAGTGCGACTACTTTTGTTAAATTTTCGAGTTTTTTTTCATATTTTAAAGCGCGATCTTTCCATAATCATTAGAGCTAACAACCGTAAACTTGTACGATGACATATTTATATAACACTCGCTTACCTTCCATGCAAAGTTTGGTTAAAATTGAAGGTTTTTTATGGAATGAGCCCATAAAAAAAATATTAAATAAAAAATATTGTTGATAATGGTTTGAAATTATATCTTTCTCAAACCTGAAATAAATTTAAATAGAGAAATATTATTGATAAAGCTTTGAAAACTATACTAATTTTCAAATAATTGCATACTTATTTGAGAACTTTTTTTTTTTAAATGTTGTAATTTTATATAGTCTAAGGTATACCAAGTTGATGTCAGAGCACGAATAACTGGATACGAACATTCTCAAACTTATAAAGAATTGGCGTAGTGGAATGTGGTGTACCACGAAACAAATTATATACTATTACCCTAACCGAGCACTAGCTACTATGGCCTTCGGCGCGTTGTAGCGGAAACAGACCAGTGCCTCTGGTTGGAATCGAACCCACAACCCCCGCACTGATAAGCCAGCACGCTACCAACTAGCCTACCGAGGCGCACACAATTGATATATAAACAGCAACATTTCTGCAGAAAAGACATGTAAAATGCCAGTTCAAAGTGAAAGATTTATTAGTACGTAAATTGTATGCATTTAAATTTTCAAGAAATTTAAAAATTGAGAAATAATTGTAAATTTTCACATTTTTGAATATGAGGGTGATATGAAAAGCATAGCTTTTTTTTTAAAAAAATTTGTATCATCAAAAGCGTCAAAATTTTAATTTTTTGATGTATAATAATTAAAGCAACAGCTAATATGCTCTAAAAAAATGCACTAAAAACGGAAAATTTGCTATTTAAACACACATTAAGAATTCGTATTTGAAAACTTATTTCTCAGTGTCGTTCGAATAACTTTGAGTAATTTATTTTAAATGCCAGCAGAAAAGGAGATTGAATGTACCTAAATCGGTAGTCTTGAAACAAGAAATTTAAATATGCAAAAACAAAAACAAAATATGCAAAAATTTGCTATAAATAAACTAATGCCATAATTCGTGAATTGTTCTAAAAAGATAAATATCTCATTAATTTTTCAATCCGACTCACAGGGAAAAACATGAAATAACATATTTCTAGTTTGTGTAATAAAAATCGGTAAAAACTTCTAGGAATTTTAGATTTATAGAAGTTAAATTGCCATAAAATTTAACAAAACAAAATTATAAATTCTGCAATAAAATTGTAATTAAAAATAAAATACAGGATTAAACCAAAAGTGTAAAAGGTTGGAAAACACTTAAAAAAACAACAAATTCAATATTTTTTAAAGCCAAAAAATCTTAACAGAAATTTACACGAGCGCTCGAAAATTAAAAATCCAAAACATTGTACAATATCCAAAAACAACAAATTACTTTTCTTTGGGTTTTAAAGAACAAATTTTCAGAATTTAAATTTTTTTTTAGGTTTTATATAAAAGTTTGAAATTTTTTTTTCAGATTTTATTCGATATAAAAATTGTTTGTTTTGCGGTCACTTTGAAGACCTTAAAATGGAAAATTCCGAATTTCACACCCATACTCTAACTGATGTTAACGAAGTTTAAAATTGGAAAATTCTGAAGTTTTACATTTAAGGTCATCAAAAGTAAATAATTTATAATAATTTGATCCACGAATAATTTTTTTAGTAGCCTGGTACTATTGAGTAGTGCGGTTTTGCGAAAATATGGCACAGGAAAAAATAAAAATTTTTATGTTTCATATCCTAATTATGCGGATAAAAATTCATAAGAGAGTTTCCGTACCCCTTCACAAAATCAGAAAAATTTCTTAAAAATTTTCAAAAATTATCCCCCTTTACAAAATAAGGGGCTTGATCCGCCATTTTACGTCCCCACTAGACTGCTCACTTATATGGCCAATAAATATATACAATTCTAAAAAAACATGTGTGGCGTTTATACACCAAAAAAAAAAGAATTGGTTGGAGTTCTGTCGAAACCATTAAAAATAATTTGATAGGACGTTATTTGGAACTACCAATAACACTAGTTTACAGTGATTATGACCCACGACATATGGCATATATTTTCTATGTAAAATAGTGCGCTGAATCCGAAAATGAAATCAAAATGTCCAAAAGTGGAACAGTTTTTAAGATATCGCTAACTTCTCAAATTTTCGATTTTTAAAAAAAGTGGTTTTACTTAAATAAAAATATCCTCGGACCAAAACTGTGGATTTGAATGTTTTTATTTTTAAATTAACTTCAGTTTTTATATAAATACAGCTGTATTTGTTTATTTTGACAATACTTTGTTTTATTTCTTATACATTGCAAGAAGATATAAAGATCAGAATGTTTAAGCGCCTTTTTACAATGCGAACAACTTACATTACACTCGGGATTTTTACGCGGTTTTTTTTAGTGCGGATTTGGTGTTATGCGGTTTTAAAATCGACTTTTTTTATACTATTTTATATACATTTGTAATTATTTTTAATAATTTTTACCGTTTTAAAAAGTTGGCATCACTTTTTGTTTTTTTTTCGGTATGAAAAACCTATTTGTTGTCTATTTCCAATGTATAAAGGATACACAAAATACATGTGCTTTTTGTGCATTATTCCCGGAAAGTTTGGCCGAAGAGAATTGATTTTACTGTTGGTAAAGAAAACGTTAAATTCAAACCACTCGTTAAACAAGAAAAATGCATTATTCCAACATTACATATTAAACTTGGTCTCTTTAAAAACTTTGTGAATGTTTTATCTAAAGATGGTGACTCATTTCGTTATTTGAAAAATTTTTTAAGAATTTATATGATGCTAAGATTAAAGAAGGTGTATTTGTAGGTCCACAAATAAAAAAACTACTTGGCGACCCTAAATTCAGTTTAGTTTTGTCAGAGGATGAGTTGAAAGCATGGGATTCATTTCGTCTTCTTGTTTCATGCTTTTTAGGTAATTTTAGAAGCTTGGATTATAAACTTGCTTACAAACTATCAGAAAATAGGTTTAAATATGTCTTTAAAGATTCATTTTCTACACTATCATCTGGACTTCTTCACGGATAATCTTGGCAATGAAAGTGATGAGCACGGTGAACGTTTTCACCAACAAATGACAGAAATGGAACATCGCTATCAATTATTTTGGGACGAAGCGAGGATGGGTGACTATTGTTGGTTTATTACTAGAGAAACTAGCAGCACACATAAAAGGAGTAGCAAATCAAGCCTTAACAAATTTTAGTTAATACTTCTAGATATTTTTAATGTAACATTACACTTAATAAAGTAAAAATGTATAAAAACTGAATTTCTGCATTTTTAGTCAAATGCAAGTAGCGTCTACAGTTGTTAACCGATTTTATTGGGGAGCATCTTATTATTTTTTTGATAGATCAGACTTGAACTGCAAAGAGAGAAATAAATTTTAAAACAATTTCAGCTTAGCGAAATTTAC
The DNA here is from genome assembly GCA_021234595.1 of Delia radicum. Lineage (NCBI taxonomy): Eukaryota > Metazoa > Arthropoda > Insecta > Diptera > Anthomyiidae > Delia > Delia radicum. Next base: position 163,517,159 of record CM037851.1, on the reverse strand, counting down.
AATAGAATGTACATTTTTTTTCTAAATTTCGTTAAACTTTAAGCGAAGTTGTCGATATATCGATAAATAGCTTCTACGGCGATAATTGGATTAAAAAATATTGTATGGAGAGTTTGATAAAGCGTTTATTTAGCTTTAATTTAAAAATAAAAACATTCAAAGCCACCGTCTTCGTCCGGAGACATTTTTATTTAAGTAAAACCACGTTTTTTAAAAACTGAAAATTTCAAAAGTTGGCGATATCTTAAAAACTGTTCTACTTTTGAACTTTTCGACTTAATTTTCGGATTCAGTATGCTATTCTACATGGAAAATAAATGCCAAATGTCGTGGGTCGCAAAATTTTTTAAAATTTGTAAACCAGTGTAATCGATTAATAAAGCAAAAACACTGTGCTGAAAATTAATAAAAAGAGAAAAAGAACTTAAAAACAATCCATTTATCCTATTATTGGTATTTTCAATCAACTTTTCAAATAAAATTCGGTTAGTAATTGTGTTCCGAAGCAACCATTTATTTGGTGGTAATACAAGAGAATTGGTACCATCTATCAAATTTTTTAAAAAATTGTCGATAATCAAAAGTGGTTACTGCAAATACGTTATTCGCAATCAAATATACCTCTAAATTAGAGGTTCAATAGTACCAACCTATTCGTAATTGTGGATTGTATTGCTTATGTTAGAATCAACTAATGATTGATATTGGTAAACGAATGTTTGTTTTCTTAACAAAATATTTCAATTCAAATATAGCACTCAACATTTATAACTGTTTGGGGTGTAGAGGATAGTGAGTTTGCCTTGTACTACAAACTTCCGAGTTCAAATCACGGAAAAGACATATACAAAAAGTTTTTTTAATTAAAATAAAATATTCAAATGTTTAAATAGCAAATAAGGCAATGAAAATTAAAAGTGATTGTGGTGCAATCAGTAGTACAGATGACTACTAATCTGAAGGCCACTGTTCAATATTCTAATTTTAATAAAATTTTGTGGTACGTAATAATATTTATTTGGAATGCAATATTTGGTTAGGCCACTGAATATTAGCTTCCACTACTAAAAATATAATTTAACAAGTTTGATATAATTTTTATTAAAAATAAAAATTATGTTTTTTTCGACCTTTAATTGTGCAATGAAAATGAAAAGTATTCAAGTTCGCTGCCATACTCTCTATAGATTATTTGTTAGGACAATATCCTAATAAAGAAATATAGAGTATGGCCTAGAACTTAATCAAACTTGTATAAAAGACAAAGTACAGTCTACTTTACTCCCCCTGTTTTTGTTTATAAACGAAACAAAAAATAAAAAGGAGGAAAAAAACAAAAAACGTGTATTGAATATCCACCAGAGATGGACCTTGCACATAACAAACAAGTTTTCAATTTATTTTTTGATGTTTGGCATGGGATTATTACCTCTTTCAAAACGTCTTCCGATGATGGGAACCTAGAAAATTCCCGAATTAGATCTGTCAACACATTCCTGAAATGGTCAATTACTAAATTTGAAAACAAAAAACTCTGTAGATTATTTGTTAGGAAAATATCCTAATAAAGAAATATAGAGTATGGCCTCGAACTTGAATAATTTTCATTTTCATTATTATAATTTAACATAACGATAGTTATCGTAAATTCATATTCATATTTGAGCGGACTTGATTATAACCTATTTAAGTTCTTAAATGAAAAACGAATTATACTTGACGATAAAGTTGCATTATGTGCCCTTATTTAAGGCTTTTTTCATTCAGTTTATTTTTATTTTATTGGAATTTTCGCACAAAAACTGTCGACAGCGATCTCTTGTGTATAAAAATAAAATGCAGTTTCTGTTTTCTTTGCATTAATAGAAAAGAAAATCGTACGATTTTATTTTTGTTTATTCGACGCTATAGACACTTTTTTTTATAAGATTACACAGTTAAACAAAACCAGCAAAATTTGATGCATCAGGGTTGCGACCTATAATTTATAAAAGAGTTTTGGACGCAGATGACGGCCTTGGATTTTTAAAGTAAGCTCTCTTGAAAGATATTTTTGCAAAACATTTTTTTTTTAAGAAATTTAAATTTTTTTATAAAATTTTTATAAACTAATACGAAATTTTAAATAATAGTGCAACTTTTTTGCAACTTTCTAACAGTATCAACAATGCTCTTTAATTTAACACAGTACACGTTTTGAAAGGTGCTATAATATTTTATAGTTAAAGTTGAAATTTTTAATTTTTCACAACTTCGTTAATATCTAAACCGAAAAGAAGAAGTACGGTCCAATGATACCACCGGCCCATAATCCACACCAACCAGTGCATTTTTCGAAATGCATTGGCAGTTATTGCAATGCTTCTGGCTGCTCTTCACACCAAAAACGGCAAATTTTGCTTGTTCACGTATCCATTCAATTAGAAATGAGCTTCGCCGCTGAAGACAATTTTCCGATAAAAAAATTTTTCCAAAAGTTAGATGTTGTGGTAGGTCGTGTGGCTTCAATTCTAGCACCAGCTGTATTTTAAAAGGTTTTACACCTAAATCCTTCCGCAAAATTTTCCTCGTAGTGGAGTAACAGAGGCCCAATTGCTGCGAACGGTGCCGAATCGATAATTCACGGTAATCAACAACACTGGCGGATACATCTGCGATATTTTCATCCGTCCGCCCTCTACGTATGCGTATTGGTGGTTTAATGTCCATTAATGTAAATTTGGTGCGAAATTTAGTCACTAGATTCCGAATAGCCTAATCAGAAGATCGCCCAAACTGACCACTAATTGAAAGAAGAGCAGGATGCACTTTCTTAACCGAGAATGAATTTTTGTAAGTCGATTCATGGTTAAATTATAGACCAAACTGAACATGTTTAACAGTAACATGTTACACGAAAACAGCTGAACTGCCAAAAAAACAGTGTTGCCAAAAAGAATGTTGCTAAATAATCACCCTTTATAACCAACATCTTTTTTTTGACTAGTTAATGTGTTTTTGCTTTAATTGTAAGATTTCGGGAAAATAAAATTATTTTATTTTAGAAATGATGAGGCTAAGAAGAAGAATAAATGTTTTTATGTAAAAATTATAAACAATATTAATTTTTTTTTTTCAATTTATAACGAGCTTTCAACCTCAATATATTTACAAAAATAAAGCAAATCAAACACATTAGATAGGTTGATACTAGTATTTCGTTCTGGCTAAAGATATAATCAGAACCCGAAGTTTTAGAAAAGCTAGAGCCTCCATAATAGGCAGAACTTAAACAAACAACTTATTAATCATCAATTTTGCTAAATTATTGTCTTCTTAGTCTTAATCGTCTTAATTTTTAAATCAGACTAGACTAGTTTCTGCCTCTTTTTATGGATAGGCGTCATCAGTGATTTTCCATTTAAATTGTTTTATTATTTGTGTCGAATAATTGTCAGATTGTCTCTATATGATAAATGTTTCAGCAAAATGCGGCTGTAAGAATCAAACCTTCGCCCTTCTTACATTACAAACGTAACAATACCAAGTCATGACCTTTTAGCTATCACACCTAAGTATTGCCTTCGAATGTAATGCACCTAAATTTCTGTTTTCTTTCCCATTACCTTTTCTGTTTGTAATTATACTCAGAAGTGATCAACACTAACAAACACAATATTCTAGTTTTAAACTTTTGTTTATTTTTCTAATCTACTCCGTCTCAGGGAAAATTTTATATTGTATTTTTGTACAATGTTATTTTAACGTCATATAGAAAGTCGCAATTAATTTTTAATTAATATGCATTTGACAAATTTAATTTAGAAATGGTGAGGTTAAGAAGAAGAATAAACTTTTTTCTTTAAAAACTTTCTTTTAAAACCCAACATTTATTTATTTTACGAAATATTTTGTTTCCTCAAATCAACGAAACATTTCGTTATTCTAAAAGTTTTTTCATTTATTTAACATATCTATTATTTCTGTTGTACAAAAAAAACAAACAATTTACGAAATGACATAAATTTATTTTACGAAATATTTTGTTTCCTGCAAAACAACGAATATTTTATTAAAATGTACGAGCATTTCTGTTTATTTTACCTATGAAATATTCTGAGTGTAATAAGCTCGCAAAAAATTCAAGTTTCGTTTCCAGTTCTATTTCATTTCATTCTACTTACTTTATACAAACCGGTCTGATACTAAATATCTGTGTACAATAATTTCAGAAATTTCGGACTCATTAATTATTTAAAATAAGCATGAGTCTGAGCGAAAGCTTTCCACACGAGGTTTGGACAATTTTAAACAATTCGAAAAGCCTATTTTTCAATTGTTATTATTTTTTTTAATTGATGCATTATTAATGGTAATGAAATTTAAAACTATTGTCGTTAATCAATGAAATTAAATAATCAAATTATTACCATTAATTAAAAAAATGAAAACGCACATTATGCATATTGTTTTCGGAAATTGTGAAATTTTTCGTTATCATTAATAATTTAGATTCTCTGCACCATCTACAGGTATCATCCGATCTTAATCTAATTCGAACCAAGTATTTACCGATGGTGTTGTGACTTGTGTTAAGGTTAGTTGCAGCCCTTAGCTGTCTTCTATCCATGTTTAGCGGATTCTTGCTGTTGTTTCTTCTGTTCCCCGACACGAATATATCCATCTATTCATCCAGATGCTTTTCGTATTATATTTTACCCCACTAAAAGCGAGAGAAAGTGGGCAGAGAACGTCCAAAACTGCCGATTGTTTATGAAAGATGGCACCTGAACTTGCAAGTCTGTCTGCCTCTTCATTACTCCAAATATCCTTATGTACCTGGACATTCTTATATAGTGTATTTTATTAACGAACAATTACTGTTTTATTTCTAATTACATGTAATTGGGTGTTGCTACTAATCCCCATGTTTGGTATTAAAAATTTTACAAACTCTCCAAAGAAGCGTTTAAGCTCCCAAGTGTTAGCGTAGGTCTGATATTATCAATAATATAGAATCTCCACAAGTGAATGATTGTGAAATCTAATTGGTATTTCATTGGCAGTGCAGGGTAATTATTTTACAGTAAATTTTTAATGGTATCAAAATTTGTCCAGGTATGGTGTGTAGTGATACCAATTTGGGTCTTCGTAGTCACAGCAGCCGAAAAGTATGCATTTTTTTGTTTGAAAGAATAAGAAAAATTTTTGAAACAAAGTGTTACAATTAAAAATGTGTAGCTTACATTAAGGATGATTATTTATATTGTATGGGATGAACACAGTGGCGGGCATGAAATTACTTTTGAACGTTATAGTGGACTGTAACTAATACTCTGTTCACAATCAGGTTTTGTAAGTGATTTAGCTATGACATTTGTAAATAACACAAAACTGTTCACATGCGTTTTATGAGGTTCTCATTATCTCGTGAACCGCGGTTTGGTTATTTTTGTGATCTAACCTAAATTTTACAAAATAAAAATGAAAAACGTGTTCTGATGATGGGAACCTAGAAAATTCCCGAAATAGATCTATCAACACATTCCTGAAAGGGTCAAATAATAAATTTGAAAACAAAAAACTCTATAGATTATTTGTTAGGACAATATCCTAATGAAGAAATATAGAGTATGGCCTCGAACTTGAATAATTTTCATTTTCATTGCACAATTAAAGGTCGAAAAAAACATAATTTTTATTTTTAATAAAAATTAAAACAAACTTGTAATTTTACAAAATATTTCAAAAAACACGTTCTTTACTGCCAGAATACAATGTTTATTTACATTAGATAAACTCTTTTTAGACAGGGATGACTAGTTTACAGATGGTATGTCCCCGTTCTTGCCCGGGATTCAAATTCTTTTTGAATAATATATATTTGAGAAAACATATTTTTTGACAAATATATAGATTTTACTTCGATTCTGTATCTTAATTATTACTCAGGTTCGGGAGCACCCATATAATTCCGCTCACGATGCGACCTGACGCCACTGCACATCCCACATTGCGATGTGCCGTATTTTTAAGGTATTGTGAACATTTGTAAAATTTTAAAGTTCTAGTAAAGTATACTAACTGTAATGATTATGAGAAGTTTTCTGTCAAAGTTGTGATTATCTAAAGTAAATTAATGCATTAAAAAATTAAACATAAAAGTGGGCGCAAAAGTAGGAGTGTTCAATGAAGAGTCTATGGTGATCTCGGCAGGAGGTTACATTGGGTCATGAGTACCTAGTTTGAACAAAATCCATTTCAAATCAAATTTTAATTATACACAACAAATTAATATTTTTTTAAAAAGTAGGCGTAAAAGTGGGCGTGACCGGAAAATGTATTTGGCGACCTTCCCTGGATTATGAGGATCAAGTGGACGAAATTTCAGGGAAATCCGTTTAAAAATAAAAATTTGTATAGCGAACATACAGAAAATGAATTTTATATACATAGACTTATGAAATGAATTTTATATACATAGATATTTTTTTCATTAGCATTAGTTACTAATGCTAATGCAAAACAAATTTCATTACCGTTTAATTGTAATGAAATTTTTTAGCATTAGAATTTGTCCTAGTAATGCTAATGAAATCACAATGATGCCTAAAAAACTAATTACAATTGAGTAAAAAAAAAGCATTTATTTACAAAAGAAAAATGGAGTGTAAACTGTAACACTGAATACGGGAAACGCAGTGGAACGAGGAACTAGCTTTCTATTATCTAATAACATATGCTTATGTTTATATTATCACGTAAATAAGTAAAAAAAAAAATAAATCACCCTGTTTCTGTTTTATAATAATTTATCACTCAGGATCTCTCTCGGACCTAGCCTATTTATATTATAAGGGTATGTTAATACTCCTATAGAGCACACATTTTGTCCGTTTTGCTATATCTCGCTTAGTTTCGTAGATATTGGTCATTTTAAAATATCTCCATTTTGTAAAATGCCTCCTATCTCGAAAACTAAACAATATATATCAAAACCGACAATATTTTTGCAAACCTAAACAAAAACGCATACTTCGGACAACACAAATGTGTTTTTATTCCGATTCCACTAGTTAACCGTTTCATTCTATATCATTCCACTGTGGACCAATGTTCCATTCCATTATCGAAGTGATTAAATTTTTGTTTTCACGTACGTTTTTGGGTAAACAAATAATTGAGACACCCTGTGTTTATTTTTTTTTTTTTTTCATAAAAAATAATCTCTCGGGATATTTCACGGACATTAGCCAGGAAATAGCGTTACTTAAAGCATTAGCGCCAAAATCCCCGCACCCAGACCGCCGCCACCAGAAATATTGCAGTGTGCCCGCTTATATACGAGTAATGTTGTGAAAATGCTTTAAGCATAATATTAATTTTTAAAGTTTTAGCAAAGTGCATGACTATTTTTTCGTTTTCTAATGATTATGTTCAAATTTGTCTTTCAAATTTGTTGTAGAGTGCTTTATATAACCTATGCCAATTTAGTAAATGGACATTTTTTAAAGGCTTGTTATTAAAAAACTTGTAATTTAGAAAAGTATTTTTTTTATAACACAGCATAGACTATAAATAATTAATTCACTTTGAAGAGAGCCAACGGACCGCGATCTTCTATTTTGCGTGCTTGATACATCCAATCATGCTTTGGACGATATTCATGTCAATTTTTTTTTTACACAGCTTTTAATTTATTTCTTCAATTATTCAGTGCATTAGGCTTTCCAACCATTTTCATATACTTTTTGGCATAAATTACGTCAAATGTCCTCAATTGGACGTGGTTTTGTGACGTTTGAAAGAATTTTGTATTTCGGTACAAGATCTTTGATATTTGCATTAGGCCATTCTAACGGCATTATGGCATAATGACAGCTTGCTAAATCTAGCCAAAATAATATGTCGCCTTTGGAGTGTCTGTCTCAGAAAAATCTTTCCAGCTTTACTAATCATCTATTAATGTAAGCATCAGCGTTTACAGCCATACCTTTAAAGTTGTGATATACGTTTTGCAGAAATGGTTCAAATTTCGCTTTCGCAGATTACCGTACCTTTTTGGGAGTTTTTTTCAAGTCATCAGAATAAAATCCAAAATTAGTACTTTCGTTGTTCCAAGAAAAAAAAGTATTATTCATAATCCTAAATTATTTGAAAATTTTTTTTCATGAAGTTTTTTCTCAGTTGTCTGTGTACTTAGGTACTGTCTTCCTCTGATAGTGCTTCACGTTGATTTAGAGTAAGTTTTTTCTAATTTTTTGCTTGTAAACTCGATATTTTCTGGCAAACTTACGATTTGATACCCACATTCGATTAACCGCCGATTTTTTAAATTTAACAAGCTCAGCTGCAGTCAATTTTTGTCTACTTCCTTAGTTTTTTTCCCAGTTAATGCCACTCCATTTTCAAACCATTCGTTAAGGAAAAGGTGTAACACTTAATTTGTAGGATATTGTCCAAGCATGTTATAGGCATTTTTTCTTAAACTGTTTGGTCCAACCACTTTCATTTTGAATTTTTTCACTTTTGAATATTTACAATAATGCTTATAATTAAGATTTTATTGACATACATTTTGGAAAACAAACATGCCTACTAGCAGTAATTTATATTTTAATTTTGTCCATTTACTTAGTTGACAAAGGTTACAGTTAATCTAGGATTATTTAAATTACTTAAAAACGATAAAAGGCGATCTTTTTGATGGCGATTTTTTTAAATTTTGAACGGAATCTCATGAAAGATAAAATTGTTGGTTTAGGGATTAACCAAACTCCTTTTATTAGGTAAATTTGTCAAAATTAAGATACATCTGTTGGAAAGTGACAATTTATATTGCAAACGTACATATTGGGCCATGCATTTACAAATTAAAAAACTGTTGGTCTTTAAATGAGCGCAGTAGATAGATAAATATTTGGCTGACCTCGCCGTAGGTAAAGTAAATTCAAGCGAAATCCGTTAAAAACAAAATAAATCGAATCCAATGTTAAACAAAAAATTTACTAAACAAAAACGGGTGTATAAGTAGGCGTGGCCAATGAAAAGTATGTGGCGATCTTGCCTGGATATGAGGATGTATTGTGGCAGTTTTGAGGAATTTCTATTGAGAAAAAATGCTTTATCTAAGGTGAAAAATGCATCCAAAATTAAAAAAAAAGCTGAAGTAAAAGAAGGCATGGTGAATAAAAGGTATATGGAGTTCTTCCCTGGGGTAATGAGCATCACCTGTGTCAGGTTTGAGCATAAAAAAGTTTTTAACTAAAGTGTTGATGAAGGGCCGTTGCGGGCTAGAAAGTTAACTCCATTCATGCAGGTGTCAAATAACTTTTTTTTCTAATTGTTTTTTCTGTTAATTAAAGTAAATTATCACAAATAAAATTATAATTTTTCTGTTAATATGGAAAAATATTCATGATCTTTAACCGAACTAACCAACAACTCACATAAAGTGAAATAATTCATCCATAAATCACAAAAAAACGTGGGCGAAAAGTACACTCAGGGAAGTTCTGCTTTAAAAATATGTAGTTGTTTGGATTGTAATGCAGTTTCTTTATTTTTAATGTAAATGTCAGTCATTTGTAGAACAAATTTAAAAATTTACTAACCTTGTAGTTCATTTAAAAAAACAACTTACATCAAATGACTGTTTTATGATTTTACATTAATTTTTTACAGTTGTTTTTTGTTATTTAAAATAATAAATGTGTGTTTATTTTTACTACCATGGGGTTCATTTTTACTACAATTGTTAGTCATTTGTTGAACATTAAAAAACAAATGACAACGTTAGTTAAATTTACTGTAATGTAAGTCGTAGATTCTTTAAGTGAAATTTCATTTGTTTTCAACTACAATTGCAGTGGTCTCTACCTACATAGTATTCTAGTGTAGGCATGGGAAATATAGATTGTACTGGTGACCTCGGCTGAGGCATAAGGATCATGTATACAAATTTTGAGCGAAAATCATTGTAAAATACAATTTTTATTACTTATTAAATAACAAATTCATATTTTTTTTAAAGTGGGCGTAAAAGTCGGCTGGCCGGTAAAAAAGTACATGGTGACATTCCTTGGAGTTATAGGATGAAGTGTACTACAGTTCAGAAAAAATTCGTTTAAAAATAAAAAGTTGTACAGCGAACAAACAAAAAATTAATTTTATATATGCATGCAGAAAAAGGACCCTTTTGAATATGTTTGCAGGTAATTTTAAATATGTTTAAAATTATTCAAATTTTCAAATCTACACTCAGAGAACTTCTGCTTTAAAATTATGTAGTTGTTTGGGTTGTAATACAGTTTCATTATTTTTAATGTAAATGTAAGTCATTTGTAGAACAAATAAAATTTTGAACTAACCTTGTAGTTCATTTAAAAAAACAACTAACATCAAATGACTGTTTTATGATTTTACATTCATTTTTTACAGTTGTTTTTGTTATTCAAAAAAATAAAAAAAAAAAAATTTGGTTTATTTTTTACTACCATGTGGTTCATTTTTACTACAATTGTTAGTCATTTTTTGAACATTAAAAAACAAATGACAATGTTAGTTGAATTTAATGAAATGTAAGTCGTCCTTTTTTTAAATGAAATTTCATTTGTTTTTGACTACAATTGCTGTCGTCTTTACCAACATAATTCCCTAAGTGTAAGCAAAGATATATTTGCAATTTAAAAATTTTTAGATATTATGTTTGGGACATGCAAACATACTTAAAATGAACATATATATATATTTGCAGTCAAACATACATACATATGTTGGAATTCAGACGTGTTTTACTAGTTCCAAATATACATATATTTACAGGCAAATATAATTATATTTGCAAGCAAAAATGTTTTCCAAACAAAAGTATATTACCAGCATTTATATTTCGAACAAGGCGTCTTTCAGCGTGTATGAATTTAAATTATTTTTTTGATTTGAGCAAGATTATTCAAGTTCAATATCATGTGTTTTTTGTTAAACAAAACACCGTGCAATGTTTATTTATTTATCAAAAAATTTCTTCATCCGCTAATTTAAAGCAGACTTTATATATACTGACAGGTCCTTATAGGTTTCATTTCGCGTCACCGAAAATTTTCAGAGGACCAACGTACAAGGGGTAGAAGATTTACTCAATTTTGAAGGAAGAAGATCAACGCTTTACCCGTATTTTTTTATTTACCCGATGAGAAATAAAAACACAAAATTGGAAGAATTGAACTAATTCAAATCAAAAATAAAACATTTTTAACTATTTAATAAATATTGTTTATTATTTGTTTCGTTTACATTTCCATCATTAGTGAGTATGTTTAGTGAGTACTATTTTGGCAAATATGTCACTAAACATAGCTAAAATTACTAAACACAGCTAAAATCAATGCCTAACTCTGAGTTTTAAGAGATTTATGATTTATAAATTATTTTGTCAAATTAATGTGAATTGTATGGAAAATCTCGTGATAATAAAAGATAATGCAATTATTTGAAGAGTACTTGAACCTCGCTGATGTGAATGGGGTATAACTTAAATGTGTTTAATTAACAATTTATTGTTCAAAATAAACAAATAAATCAATATCTACAAAATTGATTTATTTGTTTATTTTGTTATGTAAAATATTCACAAAAAATTTTAATATTAATTTTGGAAAAAAAATTTCAATCAATACATGATAGAATTATCTGCATGATATCAATGAAATTTTGCTTTAGATCTATGAAGTATCTCTGGAACTAGTACTTTGAAACTTTTGATCAAATTAATGAAACTTTTTCATTAGTTGTATGAAATTTTTTATAAACAAAATGACATTTTTCATACGATTTTATGAAAAATTGCAAAAATTTATTAAAAAGGGCGAGTTTCAGTGACACTTCATAGGTCTAATGCAAAAATTTTCATTGATATCATGCAAATTATTCTCTTAGTGTACATCATTTCAATAACAAATTATAACTTTATTAAATATTAAATAGGTATTTATGTTATTAATTGACAATAAAAGTTTTTATATAGAGCAATTCCATATGAAAGCGATCACCTTTTGGACGACCCCTCTCCGATTTTAAAATAAATAGTCTCAATCGATTGCCCAGCAAAAAATAATGTACCTACATATTTTTTTTTTTTTTATAGTGACTGGTTTAGTGGTGGTATGCACCACTGTCATGTGTCAAAATTTAAGAATTCTTCATAAGGGACCTCATTGAAAGTTGTTTAAAAAAAAACTACTAAAGCGATCGCAACGAGTGATCGTTGGAAAGGTCTTGAATCAGGCTTTAATTGAAAAATAAAATTTTCCTAATTTTTCTCAGAAATTTACCTTTTTTCCCATGAAAATTAAATTTTTCCATGAAAATTGAATTTTCCGATTTTCCACAGAAGCTCCTAAATTTTCAGCTAATTTTATTTTTTTCGGATTCCTCAAAAATGGGCCCCGACTCCTTGTTTGGACAGGAGAAGAGCATTTAAGAGACCACCTTGTTCTCATTGTTTTTATATTTTTTATAATTGAATTATTTTTAATTATTTAACAAGAAAAATTAGGAAAATTTTATTTTTCAATTGAAGCCTGATTCAATATCTTTCCAACGAGCTTTCAATGAGGTCCCTTATGAAGAATTCTTCAATTTTGTCACATGACAGTGGTGCACACCACCACTAAACCAGTCACTATAAAAAAACAAAAAATATGTAGGTACATTATTTTTTGCTGGGCAATCGATTGAGACTATTTGTTTTAAAATCGGAGAGGGGTCGTCCAAAAATTTGCCAATTTTGATCGTTTTCATATGGAATTGCTCTATAACTTTTATAAGCTGATTTAAATTTAACGTTTGTTCTGTTTCATAATATAATTAACAAATTGTTTTAGAATATTCATAATTTTTGTTTAACAAAATAAAGCTTAATGATATTAATTTTAATCTTATTTTCAGAATTTTATGTAATTAAATTCAATGGGAAAATCTTCAAAAGTTATGCGGAAGTAACAAATTATAAAATAACTGCAACACACAAACTAAATATATCCAGCAGAGTGGTGACAACAGCAAATATACTAATGAAATTAAATGCTAAATCTACCATAACCAAGTAAAAAAGAATAAAAGTGACAAAGGGAAAAATTTACATTCAATTATATGAATTGTATAAGAGGATTAAAGCAAGGACTACTCAAACATTGAAAAATAGATTTGAATGGAAATACATCAACCGTACCATTCGAAAATTATGTACAAATAAACCACCAAAGGACAACGATAGAAATATGTAAAATTAATTTGAGTGTAAGCGAAATTGTAGGTTGTAATAATTTGGAGTGCTGCAAATAATTAAAATGATGTATTTGATAAATACCTACACTGATAGAAAAGGATTGATCATATTTTTTAAAGTAAACATCCATTTTCAATTACAATTTTAATTAATTACAATTTTAATTAATACGATTGACTACATTGAACAAATGTTGATTAAGTTTTTTTTTTGTAAGTTTTTTTGTTTTATTTTTAATTAGTCTCTTTCTGCCAATGTTCGTCAGAAAAGTTTAAAATTTCCTTGTTTTTGGAATATTATCATCTTTTTAAAATGTTTTTGCATCGATAAAAAAACGCATATGGAGCTTTATAAAGATTTCTATGATTTAATACTTAATTATATAAAACTTAATGCGAAAACTGGCCCGATTAAATTGCATTAAATTAAATCATATTGTGTCATATTCGATTTATTTAGATACACACAGATAATAAATTGGTTGGTCTTCCATTGTAACCAACAAATTTTAAACATTATTCAATAATTTGAATTGCAAGTACTTAATATTTTTTTTAATATTGATTAGGAAAACAAATATTTTGAATGATGTGACTGTGTTTTGGTTAAATTTATACAATATAGTTTAATTATTCTGATGACGAATTTTAATTCAATTTTAATTCATCATCGGAATAATTAAACTATATTGTATAAATTTAACCAAAACACAGTCACATCATTCAAAATATCTGTTTTCCTAATTAATATTGAGAATATATTTTCTTCTACATTACCTTTAATACCAACCAGCATCCACCTGTCGGTGATTTTATACCTTGAATAAAATATTTTTAGTTAAAATCGAACACTAGATTTGCCTGCAAAAAATAATCACTCCTTCTAAAATATTAGTTTTCGTTACCAATTTTAAATTAATATTTAGTTCTTTAAGAGTTTTGGTAACTGTAATAAAATATTAAGATTAGCAACCGAATTTCTGTTGTACATACAAATCTATTTTTAGGAATACATATTTAAATTTGAAACAAAAAACAATAAAGGTTGAAATTGTAAAATACAAATTCAAATTGGTTTTAGACTAGAGGTAAAGTAATTGCCTGACAAACGGAAGATCGCCGGTTCGAGCCCAGTTCGAGGCAAAACATTTTTTTATCAATAAAATAAATTTTGTTGAACGCATGTTAATCTATTTATAGAATATCCATAAGCATAAAATATTAAATTGTTACAATAAAAATTCGAAATTTAAAATAAATATCGGTTGTTACAATAGTATTAAAATGTAATTTGATATTACGTGGAATCTCAAAAATACGGTTGGCAAAATATTTGGTTGCAACGACAAAAGAGTTTTCTGTGAGTATAATTAGAAGTGATTTCATACAGTTTCATTGGAGTTCTGTGCTCATCCAATTTTATAAAATTATATATTTGATTTAGGGAAACCCAGATAAAAGTTATTAGGTTTTCAAAATGTTGTCTCTACTAAAATGCAATATTTTATTGATTAGCAACTTTTTGGAAAATGTTTGTAGCATTTTTCGTAGTTCAAAATATAATAAAATTGCATTTGTTAAAAAAAATATTTTTATTATATTTTACAAAATTGATAAGCTAATACGTTTTTAGCGGTTCGCGATATATCGAAAATGTTTGTTGGTAATACTTTTTTATTTTGGGTGATTAAAAAATTTATTTTTAAAAGTTTTTGAAAAAGCAGAGTTTTCTGTCCGCTCTATAGCTTAAACGGTGCACTTTAAAAACAGATAAACAAGTTTTTTTTAAATTAATTTTTAGAGTTGAATCGAATGTCGATGTAAAATATCAAATAAATTTATCCCTATTTGCTCTGTAGTAAAAGGGAACGTAAATCAGCGTGTTTGGCCAAAACAATTAATTATGCTATTTTTTTTATTGATGCAAACCCCCGACAAAAAGTGATGATATCCCAAAATAAAATTTTTGCGACGAACTCTAATAATTATGAGTAAATTGAATAACAATTGGAGATACCGGCTTTTTATAGAACTAAAAAATTATTGAAAAAAACTATATTGAAGGATCAACCCAGTAAAAAATATGACAATCCAAAGAGTAATCTTGGAGCGCTCCTTTGCGAGTAATGGAGTACTCCATAAAACTCCGGAACTCATTGGATTTTTAACACAGCATGTCCGCAGACACGAGTACTCCTTTTATACTCCTTATGGACTCCCTTTGATCTTGAAAATGACGACAGAGGGAGTAATCGTTTTTGTTTCCTTAAAGAGCATAAAGGGAGTAATCGCTTTTGTCTCCTAAAAGAGCATAAAGGGAGAAAACATTCATTTAAAATACAAATTTGGTTATTTTTACAAAAACAAGAAAATATTCATTTATTTTTTAAAATTTTATCAAAAATGTTATTATTGTTTTTTGTTTGATTTGACGAGGTCGTAGTTTTTGACGAGTAGGTCTGTCGGTAAACAGTTGCCTTACATTTACGAAATGCCAGCTTGAAAGATTTTTCATATTTCGGGTATGTTGGATACGTGTCTTTAAGTGGTTCTGCAAGAAAATTAAAGAAAAGATAACACGTAATATATTATTTAAGACAAGATATTAAAAATTTAGCTATTACCGAAATAAAAAAAAGTTAAACAATTTGTATTTGTTTAAGGCTATCATATTTTTTGATCTATCCCAATTTAATTTGAGCAAAATATTTTCGCCGATCATTTTGCGTAGTGCTTTTTCAATTTTGGTTTTGACAAAAATCAATTTAATATACGAAATCTGAAATAAATCAAAATAAAAACAAAGAATTTTGAATACTTGTTTAACTGATTGCATTAGGTGATAAGTATTAACCGTGCATCATCAGTGCTTTCTCTAAACCACAATGAAAGTATTCACCTGGTGCCATATCTGTTATTTCTGGGCTCTCTGTGGAGCAGCATGGATTTTCTGTATGTACTGCTTTCAACAAATTTCTCTGCTTAGTGGAACGTACATACCTTCACTTTTTAAAATGTAGAGTAGTGAATTACAGCATTCGTTCGAAACGCGATTTTCAATTACCCAAGAAGCAAGCTACTGATCAACATTTTCACTGATATTGTTTGAATTGATATCATAATGAACATCAAAGTTTTCCGTTTGGCTGTCTTCATTTGATAACTCAATGACTTTGTTAGGTGCTGATGCCTCTTGTTCACTTAAAGTCTCCCGATTACAATTTGGGAATTTTTCAATTTCTTTTTCAACTAGTCATCTTAAATGACGCTTAGAAACTAAATTTTGACACATTTTTAACAATTTGTTACTATACCCGTACCTTTTCGCTTTTTTTTTAATAACACGTCTTTCACTTTTTAAAACTAAACTGACTTAAAAGAAAAACAACACTAAAACATCAACAATTAACAGTTATGTCAAAGAAAAAAAAAACCGAAAACGAACTGATACATCCCTCATTGATCCATTTGGAGTATTAAGCGAGGCATAAACAACAAAACAAAAAAAAAGTTTCGCTAGCTCGCTTATTACTCCAAATGGATGAACAAGTCATTACTCTTTTATTGCTCGATTATGGATTAATTCATATATTTTTTACTGGGAAGTGTTTCAAAAACATTTTTATAATTTGTATTTCTGAAAAATTATCACCAAGCACGGTGTGCCTGAGCCAATTAAAATAAAATTTGCATGTTACTCCAATTTAAAAATGGATTCTGTTTCTAGATGTTCTGAAAAGTATTTTCCAACAAAAACGGAAAAGATCTAGGAGGCGCTTTTTTCGCTGGAAATAATATCGGTTGACAGGGTAGTAGGGTGTCCCGAATATGGCATTTTTTCGAATTGGTTGAAGGAATGCCACTCATTCGTTAATAAAACCAGCCAATAAAATATTTACCCTGAGTGAGGGGCTAAAAAAAAGAATGACCCACCCTTAATACGTTAAAACTTTTTTGACTTTAAATAAGGGTTTAGAAGGACAAACTTCTTAAATAAAATCACAGCTTTTAAGAGCAGATATTTTTTGTTGAATAATTTAATATAGTGAGGACCTCCGTAAGATTGTGAAATCACAAATTTGACCCTTTAAGCCATTTACGTGCCTACCCCTGATATGTAGTTATGTATTGGGCTATTTATAATTGTATATACAATTTAAATTAAATTTATCAACCATGTACGTACTATCCATTCATATATAAATTTCAAAATATTTTTTTTTTTGATAAATGATTGGATATGCCTATTAGGAGGCTCTATAAAACCAAAGCTCGTTTTTTAAGGAAGGATGGGCCGGGTGTTTTTTCTTTGTATATAAAAAGTAATATGTATGAAAATTGAAGCCAATCGGATAAAGAAAAGTCGTGCCGAAAATCGATCGAAACTTAAAATATTGGAGAAAAATTACTTTTTTCAGTTTCTATAAAAATTTTTAATATTGTAACAGTTTTTATTCTATGTGATAAATTTTTCGATATATAGACAAAATTATGTTTCCAAAAAGGTATAGAAATCCAAAATTGGTTAACAACTAGCCCAGTATTTAAAAATGCCCCAGACCACTAATATGAAAAATACCACTTGACCAACACATTCGAGCACAAATACTAAACGTGTTTTCAATTGACTACTGCAAAATATTTCTTTTTATTTAATAGACTCATAAATTGTGAGATATGAAATATTTTTTTTTATAATGTCGCTAACCTAAGGTGACGTCAAAAACGGACAATATTTTTGGGATATTTTTCAAATTTCCAGTTTAAAATATTTTAAAATTTTCTTCAACAAAATTGAAATACTTAAGATGTGAACTTCAATGAATTGTTAAATATATTTTAGAGAATGAAAATAAAAAATTTCAAAAATATTTGCGGACTTCGCGGAAATTGTGTTGTGTGGTGATATCAAGGCTAATAATTTGTGTCGTAACATATTTAAAATAGAAAACGAGCTACTTTTGTTACGTTTGTTGTTTTATCTTGTTTTGAACATCATACACCCAAATGGACCCGTAGCCCACAATGGTTCCAAACTTATTAATTTACGAAAACGTCATTATATTTAGGAAAAACGTCAATGCTTTGCCCAATACTACCGAATTTTAAGAAACGTGATTTTAAATAAGGGGTGTTTCTTTAAGAGCATTTCGGATTTGATTTAAAAAAAAAAAAACACATAAAATTTATAGAAATGTATGTAATCTTTATTTCAGTCGTTAGAACGATCCATATAATTTAATGTTTAAAGATGATTTCATGTAACTGTTGACCGCGGCTACGCCTCAAATGGTTCATACGCTGTGTCCAATTGTGGCAACAATCAGCCGGTATCTCAAGAATAAATTCTTTTTAAAAAATTAGTCTAAATGCGTTAAATCGCACGATCTAGGCGGCCAATTGACCGGCCACAAGCGTGAAATCAACTGTTCACCGACCCTGCCTCTCAATTGGGCCATTTTGTCGCGTGTTGTGTGGCATGTGGCACCGTCTTGTTGAAACCACATGTCACCCAAGTACAGCTCTTCCATTTTAAGCAAACAAAATTTTCTAATCATCGCACGGTAGCGCTCGCCCTTCACATTAACGTTCCTGCCTTCATCGTCCTTGAAAAAGTACGGTCCAATGATGCCACCGGCCCATAATCCATACCAAATAATGGATTTTTCGGGATGCTTTGGCAGTTCTTTCAATGCTTCTGACTGCTCTTCACACCAAATACGGCAATTTTGCTTGTTCACGTATCCATTCAACCAGAAATGAGCTTCGTCGCTGAAGACAATTTGCACAATTTGCACTTTCTTAACAGAGCATGACTTTTGATAATAAAATTCAATAATCTGCAAGCGTTGTGCGTTTGTTAGTCGATTCATGGTTAAATTACAGACCAAACTGAACATGTTTAACAGTAACATGTTACACGAAAACAGCTGTGCTCTCAAAAACAGTGTTGCCAAAAAGAAAGTTGCTAAAAAATCACCCCTTATTACGATACAATGTGTGCCGTATTTAGATTAAAGGACATACTGCGATATATTATGTATATTTGAACAAAAATATTTAAACTTTTTTTTATTTGACACATCTGGACAAAGTCATTCTTTTAATTTACTAAAAAAATATTCTGAAATAAATTAACTCTTAAATGCTCCTAGTGTCAAAATGTCAATTTGTTGAAAATTCTTTAAAAAAATATACTATATTATGCTAAACACAGTTTTCATTTTCAATCGATTTCCGGCACGACTTTCCTTTATCCGATTGTCCTCAAATTTAATATATATATATATTGCGCGCTACCTAAACAGTGTTAAGAATCATCTCTAGGAAGTTTATATGTTCTAGAAATTTGTTTATTGAGATCTTAGGTAAGTTTTTGTAGTTGATTGTTTCCTTGAATTTTGAACGGTTTGCTACCTATGGACCTGAACACGGGGAAAAAGGTAAAAAAAAATCTAATTTTTTTAAGTTTTTTCCGATTTTGATCTGGAAGGTGAAGTTTTTTTGATTTTATATGTTCGCAATTTTTGTTCTTTATGACAAGAGCTACAACTTTGGCATAGAGAGTAAATCGAAATTCTGAACGGTTTGCAAGATATGAGCCTGAGAAAATGATCACTTTTTTGCGAAAATGATACCGAGGCCCCAAATCTTGGAGGCCCATAAACAAAAGAGGAGATGACTTTGGGAAAAATTGGGAGACACGGGTCTTTTTTTTTTAGTCTTTTATCACGTAGTGGTGTCCGTATATGGTTATTTTGCCTTGACTTAAAAAATTACATCACAGTGATATCAATGAAAAACATTCAAACGAAAACAGAAAATATTCTAATCCGAACATAATGTCGACTTGTTACTAATGGGAATAGCTGCACTGAGAGAATTCTCTGCATTATGTCAATGAATTTTTAGTTAAGTCGGTCGCTCCAATTGTAATTCATCGTTATGAGAAAAGACGTTATTAAAATGTGTATTAAATTCATTTTCAGACAATTTAAAATATTAAATTTAAGTAAAAATTCACTAAACTAAAATATATCACAAAGTATTAAGTGTCAATCAGTTAAATATTAAACGAGTGTACGTGAAGTGATTTTGTAATTTATATTAAAAAAAATTTTGTAACATGAACTTAAGTAGTATTAACAACATCATTAGCCTCTACTACAGCAACTAATTGCTTTTGGGTTAATTATTCCCAGTTGTAAATCGATTCAAAATAAATGTGTGTGTGTATGAGTGTTGAACAACATTAAAATGGAATATTTTATACGTGAATATACGGCACGCAGTATATTGCCTCATTTGAATACAGCGGTTAAAAGTTTAAACAATGTTAACAACAATCATTATTCTGGCATCATGAATACAACAACAACAACAACAACAACAACAGATGAAAATAACAACATCAGACAACAGAATAACCAAAGTTTTATCATTAGCGGAAGTAGTGGTGGCAGTGGCAGTGCCAGTAATAGTGATAATAATTTATATTTTATACAACCACAACAACAATTACTTCATGATATTCTGAGTAACAGCATCGGTAGCAATAATGCGCCTAATGTTGGTAATCATAACGAAGAAGATTATACGGAATATCTCAACATGAACAACGATACTTCTTCGCCGCCAGCCTCGGCTTCGTCACCCACTATACATTTGTTGGCCTCTTTGGCCAGTGTTACCACCACAACAATATCATCGATTACCCACCATATACAACAACAGACCGAAGAAGCATTTCATGATTATATCTCCACCACACATTACATGAACAACGATTCTTTGGCAACATTTTTTTGCGATGGTGAATCACAACCTATTAGTGCTTTAAATTCCTCCCTAATGGCGGCCGATGATGGTAGTGGTGCTGCTCAGCCAGATGATGATAGTAGTGAATCTGCTTTATCGAGTGTTTACTTTAAAACCGCTGTCTATCTTTTATACATTCCAATATTTGTATTTGCTCTTTTGGGCAACGGCACCGTATGCTATATTGTACAATCAACGCCACGCATGCGCACAGTTACCAATTATTTTATTGCCAATCTGGCTGTGGGTGATATACTAATGTCTCTATTTTGTGTACCCTCTTCGTTTATATCAATATTTATATTGGGCTATTGGCCATTTGGTATCGCTTTGTGTCATTTGGTTAACTATTCTCAAGCTGTGTCGGTGTTGGTGTCCGCCTATACATTGGTGGCAATATCCATTGATCGTTATATTGCGATAATGTGGCCGCTGAGACCCAGAATAACAAAGAGGTAAGTTTATAATATTAGAAATATTGATAATATAAGAATAATAGCTTAAGTATAAAAAGATTTTACACAGACATTTACATAATCTGTAGTTCAGTGCATGTAGATTTGATAGCGAATTTGGGCACATGGAAACCATATTATTATTTAATAATTTTTAATGAAATAAATGTGGTTTCCAACTTCATTAAAGAGATTCGCAAACTTAAATTAATCTTAAACTTAAACCAATTTTTTTTTTATCAAATTTGTGTATTTTTAAATATACCCAGGCAGGAAAATATGAACGGGCCAGTGCTGGCTCCGAGTTGGAGACGGTAGTACATGTACTGGCAAAGTGTGTCGGATTTTTAACTTTTTTTAGTACTGGCAAATTCTCGAAATGATAACACCAATATACGCTTGGCCGTAATTAATTTTCAACGTTGGTACAGCAATGGAATGCTACATATCAAATAAGATAATTTAATATGTAGCCAGTACTTTAAAAATTCGTTTCTTTTTATATCAAAAGTAAAAAAAAAAGAAACAATATATCTATTTTCTCATAAAAACGTAGACTTTTATTTTACGTGAAAATAAATTTCAGTTTCGGAAGACATTAATGACATTATATGTATAATTTATATAATTTGGATATATCCAAATTTTCAGTTGTTAATATAGAATAATATTATCCGAACTGGCGTTTCCACGTCATTACAGCCGATATTTGATCTACACTCAGGGAACGTCTACTTTAAAAATATGTAGTTGTTTGGGTTGTAATACAGTTTCTTTATTTTTAATGTAAATGTCAATCATTTGTAGAACAAATTAAAATTTTTACTAACCTTGTAGTTAATTTAAACCACATCAAAAGACTGTTTTATGATTTTACTTTAATTTTTTACAGTAGTTTGTTGTTATTTAAAAAAATAAAAAAATAAATGTTTGCTTATTTTTCACTAACATATGTAGTTAATTTTTACTACAATTGATAGTAATTTTTTGAACACTAAAAAAAACAAATGACAATGTTAGTTGAATTTACTGAAATGTAAGTCGTCTTTTCTTTAGGTGAAATTTCTTTTTAACTACATTTGCTGTTGTGTTTACCTACATGGTATTCTACTGAAGTGAACTAATATATCGTTAGAGGAGATGCAAAACCACTGTTAAACTTTAATCCTACACATAATTTTGGAATTCTGCGCTAAAAATAGCGGTTTTATTAACAAAATTCACATAAAAATGTTTTAAGTTTTCCACGTTTTTTTAATGCTCTGAGATGTTTTATGCAGGCAGTTATGTTTGGCAATAGAATTTTAAAAGTTCTTACATATTGGAAAAACGATGAAAATGAAAGTTATTCAAGTTCGAGGCCATACCCTAAATTTCTTTATTAGGATATTTTCCTAACAAATAATCTATAGAGTTTTTTGTTTTCAAATTTATTAATTGACCACTTTCAGGAATATGTTTATAGATCTATTTTTTGTATTTTGATGAACTTCGAGCTCATATATTAGTTCTCATTTAGTGAGAAAACTAGTTTATATGAATGCTTGATGTGTTGCATGGGATTTTTACCTCTTTCAAAACGTGTTCTGATGATGGGCACCTGGAAAATTCCCGAAATAGATCTATCAACACATTCCTGAAAGTGGTCAATTAATAAATTTGAAAACAAAAAAACTCCATAGATTATTTGTTAGGACAATATCCTAATAATGAAATATAGAGTATGGCCTCGAACTTGAATAATTTTCATTGCACAATTAAAGGTCGGAAAAAAAACATAATTTTTATTTTTTAATAAAAATTGTATCAAACTTGTATTGGAAAAACAATTTTAATTTTCTTCATTTTGCACTGACTTCAAGTGAGAAAAAATTAGCGCGCTATATAGCACGTATGCAAATGTAACTTTTTTGTGCTGATTTAATGAAAATAATTTTTTCTTGTTTTTTTTTTTTTTTGGTTTAGCTTATTTTATTTGTTTGAATTTCTTTTGCAAATTCTTTTTTTTTGCTTTTTTGTCCTACATTTTAATGAATTCAGTATAAAAACTTTGGTGTTCGTTATATCGGAGTTTGTTAAATCGATTATTATATAAAACGGAATGACCAAATTTGAATAAAATTGTTAATTTAAACGTTGTAAATTTGTAGAAAACAGTACTTTTAAGGCACGTTTTGAGTGGTACTGGCATATTGAGAAAAATAGTGTTGTCCCAGTACTATATTATTTTCACCGTGGGCAATTTCTGCCTGGGTACAGTATAGTGCCAAATATGGAAAAATATGTGAATAGTTTTTAAAGTGGACCTTAAGTTCACTACCAGCGATTGAAGTTACGGGTTGTAGTGCATTTTTACAAAAAAAAGTTTCGAAATTTTTTTTACGATAAAGGTCTCAAAAGTTTCGTAATTTTTGGCTTATTACTAGAAAAATGTCTTAAAGTTTTCTGTAGAGTAATTTTGGTTAACCAGAGTATTTTTTAGTTTTGATCATGTACATTTGTTTTATGTAAAGGGTGTTTTTCATACAGGTATAGAACTTTAGGTTGGCAACACTTTTACAACTAGCGGCCATTGTGTCAGCTGTCAAGTGATTTATGTTTAGTTTGGCTTGGATTTTTAACATGAATAGACTGACGCCTAAACAACGCTTCCAAATTGTGCAAATTTATTTTGAAAATCCTGGTTCTGTTCGAAATACGTATCGCGCGCTACGTCCATTTTACGGTCAACATAATCGTCCATCAGATCTATTAATTCTATTAACTATGGAACGTTTTCGCACCACGTTTACTCTAAATGATAATATGCATCCACAGAGATGTCGTACAGAAGCGTACAGAAGCGGTCATTGCTGCTGTAGAGCGTAGCGTAGAGGTAGTCTATCCGTCAATGGTGACCGCAATAGAGCCATGATTACAGACTTTTTCGTTCATCAATTGAACAACCGAGATGTGCAGGAGCTGTGGTTTCAAGAATACGGCGCAACACGTCACACAGCTAGTGCCACAACTGATTTATTGAAGGAAACGTTAGGTAACCGCATAGTTTCACGTTTCGGACCCGTGAATTTTCCTCCAAGATCGTGCGATTTAACGCCGCTGGACTATTTTCTGTATGGATATGTAAACTCGCTAGTCTACGCCGATAAGCCCAAAACGATTGATCACTTGGAGGACAACATTCGCTGTGTTATTGCCAATATACGGCCACAAATGTTGTAAACAGTCATCCAAAATTTGACCTCCAGGTTAGACTACGTCTGAGCCAACCTTGGCGATCATATGCCAGAAGTCATATTTAAATTATAATGCCAGAAGATTATCTTTCGAATAAAGTAAATTTCTTGTCAATTTAAAAAATTCATATTTTTTTTTTTATTTTATTTCAAAGTTCTATACCTCAATAAAAACACCCTTTACAAATTTAAAAAAACATTAAGTATAGAAATTCTACTTGGTGTAAATTAAAAAATCTTCTTGTAAATCAAAATTACTCTACAGAAAATTTAAAATTTTTTTTCCATTAATAAGCCAAAAATTACTATATTTTTGAGCTCTATTTCTAAAAAAAATCTAAACTTCAAAATGCTCAAATATAAACATAAATGCTTAAAAGCTAATCGTAGTGTCTCCACCATCGTCTAACGGCTCCATTGGTCTTTGCGTCCATCCAAAATAATATTTTCAATACAAAAATGTAAAAAAGATTAAAAAATTAATTAAAAATACTCAAAGTTCTTCCCCAAAAAACCTTTTACTGTATCCGCTCCTGAAGTATTGTAAACGGCAATGATGGTAAGTTGAGGAACGGGTGTTCGAATGGTGTTCGGGATCGTAAAAATTAATTGTTTTTGTGGAATATTATTAACGCTCTAGAATGGGAGGACAATCCGAGACTTCCATCTGTGTCTTTCTTTAAACGTGGTGTGTTTTATTGTTTTCGGTTAAAAAGTGAAAGTTTAGGGTTTTTGACTTTCCTTTTTGTTTATGTTCGGACTCGAAACAGAAGAGGATTGGGACCGCCTGAGAGAGTTGCTATGGAGCTTGCCGGAAAGCTCAGCAGCCAGACGGTTCATAATATGATTAGATATGTGGTAATTGATGTTTTTTTTATCGAATTAGTTAGATCTGTTCCACATATTTTTGTGATTCCAACTCTGCAGGTCCTCTGTTGTTTTCAAAGTTTTAATTACTTTTGTTTTAATCTCGCACTTTACTGCTGCACTCACAATTGAACTTCTTAAATATTAATTAAGCAAAAGAAATAATACAAAAATAAGCAATTTTCATTCACATTTTTAGCTTCTCTTCACAAAATATATAGCAACATCTTAAATGTTTCACTTAAAATGCAATTGTTTTCCTAAGCTCTTTGTCCATGGGGTGTTATGTCAAGTACAAACAAAATTTCATTAGAATTTTTAGGATAAAAAAACTCTTGTTTGTGTACTTAAATTGTATACGAAAAAAGATTTAATGAAAAGTAAAATTTTAAAGCAACGAATAAATGCTGTCAATTATCATTCTTTCTATACCAGCGGTTCCCACCAACTATTGCTTCAGGGATCCACATTTACTAGTTCACGGACCCGAACAAAATTTTATTTTTTTCCAGGAAACAATATATAAAAAAAATTATTTAAAAAAATACGAAATGCAGTAAACCCCGATTAAGATGAAGTCCTTGGGTCGAGACAAAATAATTCGTTTTAATCGATATTCGTATTCACTGGAGAAAAATTTCATTACAATTATTTTATTGTCCACAAAATATTGAAAAATTATATGTGTTTTCTATTTGTAATAGTATCAATGAATTATGATCTCAAACCTGGCAATTCAAAATGAATTGCAATTTTAAAACTTTAACAATACTTACAAAATATTCAAACCAAACATACAGGTACCATGCAATGTAACATCTAAGAGAAAAACAATCAACTATACTATGTTGTGTTTAAATATTAGTATACATGCCGGATTCCCAATTCCTTCCCTGTAATGACAATATTATCAGTTGGACTGGCAAACCTGAAAAATTAAAGCCTTAAGATTTAAAGCTGTTGGCTAAACTTGTAGGAAAAGACGAAATTAACTCAAGTCGTTCGGGTACTCAATTAAGGTAACCGATTTTCTGTGGTTGGTCGATACGAGGGCGGAATTTTTGAATGAAACACAGTTTTTTTCAAAAAAAATATTTATTTTTGAAAATAGTTTCCTTTTAGCTCAATAGACTTAGTACAACGTTTCTCCAATTTTTGTATCCCTTCCAAAAAATAGGATTTTTCGAGGTCCATAAAATAGACATTTCTTTGCCATATGGGGTCGTTTTTTTTTTAAATCCTCGTTAAATCGGTCCAGTAAGTTGGCATAATATTCGCCGTTTATTGTTTTTTCCTTTTTGAAGGTAAGTGATGTGGATTATCCCGCGTGTATCCCAAAAAACTGTTGTCATCACCGCCATGGCCGACAAACTTACCTTGGACTTCTTCTGAGCTGGTTCACCCGGAAAAACTCCTTGTTTAGACTGCTGCTTGGTCTCCGGAGTGTTGTAATGGATCCATGTTTCAACAACAGTTACAAAAACGCTGCAAAAACTTATTCGAATTGCCATTAAACAACTCCAAACAATCCTTTGAAGTTGTCACACGATTACGTTTAAGGTCAATTGAGAGCAAACGCGGCACCCATCTTGCAGATAGCTTTCTTAAACCCAACTGATCATTTATAATCGAAACCACACTGCCATATGAAATGCCTATGGCTTCAACAATCTCACGCACTTTTACTCTTCGATCGGCCAACACCATATCGTGGATATTTTCGACACTTTCGGTTGTATTGACCTCAATTGACCGTCCAGAAGATTAGCGTCATTTGTACTTTGTGCGACCACAACGAAAGTCAGTCAACCACTTTTTTTTTTACCATTGAAATCGATGGTGCAGAGTCCCGATAGTATTTATCAAGCTTTTCCTTGGTTTGATTGACGGTTTCTTTGCGCAAAAAAATAATGTTTAATGAACATTCGAAATTCACTTTTTTCCATTTTTAAAAAAATCCACGAGGTTGTATGTTTTGAACAGCTGTTAAACGCAAAGTAAATGACGGAATTTGCTCAACATTTGACAGGTTGCATTTCATATAACTACGAGGGAAGTTCGAAAAGTCACGGACTTTTTGTTCCGCCCTCGTATATATACATGATCAAAAGTTTCTTGTGGGTGGTGGATTAGAATGAGACTGAAAATGACTTAGTCGCTTAGGTGGGATGTACGGAACTCCCACTAGCGCTGATCTCTACAAAAATGTGTTTCATTTTCTCTTACACCCAGTTAAAATTTTTCGTGTTTTTAGAAGCAGAATTAAAAAATGCGCTGATGTAAGTGCTTACTATTACATAATACTGAGAAGCAGCAAAAGAAGCGAATAATTTTCGTATGAAAATAAACAAACAAAAAATTTGAGCTTACTGTTTTCCCTAGCAAGGATGCAGGTTGTAAGCAGCTTACCCTATTGCATTAGAAGGATGCAGGTTGTAATGCAGAAAGTTTCATATCGTGTATTATAAGCGATCTGTACCAATTTTCCCAAATGATTTTCGATTGTGTTTGCTGTTTTCGAGTATGTAATAAAAAGTAATTAGTCATTTAACTGTTACTGAAGAGCTAGCACGTGGAGCGGTAAAAAAATTAAATGATTATGTTATAATGCCAAAATTTTAACAACAAAAAATGAATGTCTGTAGAATTTTACGTTATATAAATTATGAATATTCATGTTATTACTTTTAATCGTAATAATATGGACATGAAATATTATTTAACTGTAAGCCACGAAATCACATTTTTTTATAAGCGCTAAAATCAGCGCTTATTTTGCCCAAAAGTAATGCTTCCAAGTGGGAATTCGCCATATAAAAATCATAGCATATGTAAGCATTTTTGTAAGGGGTTCTTTTTGGCATACTCCCTTACAAACCTGCATGCAGCTTTTTTTACTGGGAATTTACTAGCAATTAGTGTTTTTTATTAGAAACGGTGTATTATGATCTCAAATGTGACAATTCAAAATGAAATACTATTTTTATAAACTTTTTTTAAATATTTATATTATTTCATTTGATTTAAAAAAAAAATCAAAATATATAGTATTCGGTATATTTGAGAAAGAATTTCTGTGTATTTGGTTTAAAAATCAAAGAAATTTTTGGAAAATTTTAAAAATTTTTGAGATTTTGTGTTATTAATGTACAATTACATAAACATTTGTTTGTGGGACTGTCAAAAAACGTTTATCTAATCGAGGGTTTAACTTAAACAAGTTAGTATTACCAGGTGTTACTTTAAAATTATTACTTCCAAAGAAAAAAACATTTCCTTAGTTTTATCAATTAAATCGGTTTGTTGAAAATTTTAAAACCTGTCAATTAAAAATTAATTAAATCAATTAAATATTTGCTCAAATTCGAAACTTGCTTTACATTTTTTATATTACCGATCAAAACTAACATCAACACATTGTTATTGTTTCTGTAATATTTATGTAGTTTTTTTATAAATGTTTATGTTTAGTGGTGGTAGTAATAAATATTTTAAATTCATTTCAATTATAGTAGATATTAATTCTTATTAGGTTTATTATTTTATTAAGTCTTGTTCAACTTAATAACTTTAGTTGCTTAAATCTGAATATTTATTTATTCTAAAACATTATCATACTGTAATTTTTACAGTTTAATTTTGTTTAATAAAAATTTTTTTTTTTTTTATTAATTAATTAATAATCATATAGTAACAAATTATATAATACTACCCTAACCGAGCACTAGCTACTATGGCCTTCGGCGCGTTGTAGCGAAAACAGACCAGTGCCTCTGGTAGGAATCGAACCCAAACAAAAAGAAAATGCAAAACATTAATTAAAAATAATTTTAAACAAAAAAAAAGTACTCTGATTTCAACACAGCGGCTAATTTCTGCAAAGAAAAAATCCAAGAAAAAATTTTGCCATAACCCCTACGCTTCAATAGAAAGAAAAAAACTAATTTCTGTGTGAATTTGTTCACATAAGTATAAATAAATCTGCTAACTAAATGAGAATTCATGCCGGTTTAAATTCAATGTCATAAACTTAAAGCTGTTAAAAAAACAATTATTATGGCAACAACACTTCTATAAAAAAACATTGGGTATGGCAACAACAATTTTTTTTTTTTTTTGGGTTTTGGGAAGGTATTATTATTATATTGATTGTTATTATTTAATTGAAAAATAATTCAATTAAAGAGCTAACAATTTGTAATTGAATTAGCAAATTTTCGTTGTTGGCGGAATTTCAGCAAATAAAGTTATTGAATCGGTTTTCGTAATTGAAAAAGGGTTTTTATATTTTTATGTGGTAAACGCAGGGACCGTAAATAATGATTATTGCTCGTTTTTTTGAATCAAAAAATCAATCACTTAGAAGAGACATAAAAAAAAAAATTATTGCACCATTATTATTATTTTTTGACAATCTTTGCATATCCGTCATGATTTTTAAATTTTTGATTTTTAAAGTTTTCTTCAATGGTAATGATTATTTTTGAGTAATAATAAAAAAAAATCAGCCATAATCATTATTTTTGAGCAAAAAAAATAAAACTCAAAAATAATCATTATTTATGATTTTTATTTTTTTCGCTCAAAATAAAACTCACTTTCATTGTGTGTGATTGACATATCTCAGTAAGTAGGAGGAGCTTATGAAAGATTATGGTATTAGTCTCTTCTTTGGAAGATTCTCTAGCAGATTAATGCATCAATCATATTTGTGGGTGGGGTTTAAGGGGTTAATTTTTAATTTAAAAATAGGGCTCTTTTTTGCCGTATTTTGTGAAAGTAACAATGTGTGGGATTGACATATCTCAGGAAGTAGGAGGAGCTTATCGAAGATTATGGTATCAGTCTCTTCTTTGGAAGATTCTCTAGAAGATTAATGCATCAATCATATTTGTGGGTGAGGTTTAAAGGGTTAATTTTTAATTTCAAAATAGGGCTTTTTTTGCTGTATTTTGTGAAAGTAACAATGTGTGGGATGGACATATCTCAGAAAGGAGGAGGAGCTTATCCAAGATTATGGTATCAATCTCTTCTTTGGAGATTCTCTAGCACATTAATGCATCAATAATATTTGTGGGTGGGGTTTAAGGGGTTAATTATTAATTTCAAAATAGGGCTTTTTTGCCGTAAAGTCAAAATTTGGAAGCTCGATTTCACCGTAGACGTATATTTTAGTGGACTTTTTTGCTCAGTACAATCCCAAGAATCAGAAACGCGAAGCGCCCATTAAGATTTCTTTCCTTCCATACTAATCGCCCCACCCTAATATGTATATATATTTACACCTACATGAAAGTGAGTTTTATTTTGAGCGAAAAAAAATAAAAATCATAAATAATGATTATTTTTGAGTTTTATTTTTTTGCTCAAAAATAATGATTATTGCTGAGTTTTTTTATTATTACTCAAAAAAAATCATTACCATTGAAGAAAATCATTAAAACTCATAACATAATCATTATTGTGTAATTTTTATTATAAAACTCATAATGATTACGGTCCCTGGTTAAACGTCATGATTTTCAAATTGGTTCATGCTAGCAAAACATTCATCTAAATCGAATTCGTCTTAAAGAAATTTTACTGACGGGATATCTCAAAAGAATCCTAAAAAATTTAATAATTTGAATTATTTAAAAAATTCAAAAAATCATGTTTTAAACAATCATTTTGTGGGAACTCTTTGCGGACCGCATACAATAGTCTTACGAACCTCCATTTGGGAATCGTTGTTTTATGCAATGCACGTGAATGGAAATTGACAAAACTTCTATTCAAGATGTTTTAACAAAGATCAAGAACTTTTTGTTACACTTCAATTATATCTTCTCATATAACAAAAGCACATACACTAACAAATATTTACACATACAACGCAACAACAAAAAGGACACCTCAAAAAGTGCTAGCAACTTTAAGCTACTAAAAGTTTAATTAAATCAAACAACTGAAATATAAAAGAAAAAGACCAAGAGTTTAGAAAAAAAAAAACTTAACCAAGTGAATGGCAGTTTTATAGTTGTATTTAGTTTCTAACTCAACAAAGTGAATGAAATTGATACTCGGTGATAGAAAAACTATTTAAACTATGAGAATGAGAATAGTTTAAATGGTTGGTTAAGGTATTAAATTAAACAACTGAAATGTGACACCTTCAGGATATGTTCACTGGACGATAAACAATCAGGTTATGTAGAAATTTAATAAAACATAATGGTGAACTAAAAAAACAAGAAATTTAAATGTTTAGTTTGACGCACAGTGTCACATTTTAGAGAAAGCGGTCAAAGTTCTACAAAAAAAGGGTCCGCCAAATAACTTTTTTTTTTTTTGAACTCCTGAACCAATTGGACTTTGTATGGCGTAATACCAAGGTCTTTATGCAAAATTCGTCTCAATGATGTCTCCGAAATGTTCAATTGTTGAGAACGACGGTGAATTGATGTTGATGGCGCTTCACGCACACTTTCTGCCACAGCAGCAATATTCTCGGGTGTACGCACTGTTCTTGGCTTTTCACGCTTTGGTTTATCGATGAGGATGCCAGTTTCTTTTTTCACAAGATAACAAACATACGGACCATATTCGTTCAGCGGAAGGATAAAACTAATTATCTGTCAAATCAGACATGAGCTAAGTGTTACCATTCACGAAATAAGCACTAGTTAAAAAAAAAAAACGTTGGATGACTGGCCCTTTAGTTATCCTGAATGTCCAGGCTATGTAACCAAATAATATTTATTTGAAATATTTTAATGCTAATGATTACACCCTAAAATGTGGGCATATTTGGAATATTTAAATCTTTGAAAAAATTATATATAAAAAACTGAGCAATATCCAAGTTTTAATTGCAATTATAGAAAATAAACCATATAATTCTACAAAATTGAGCAGATTGGAAACAAGGACAAGTATGATGACTTAAAATGATCCAAATTTATAAAATAAATCTATGATTTCACCTAAAGTAAACAAAATAAATTTTGTTTATCACCCTCTTCGCAGTGATATAGATGATGCATTTAAATTTTTTACTTCTGCGCTACATAGGTTCTAAATAGGTTGAGCTACATAGGTTCTAAAACTGAGCTACTGAAAAAATGTAGTTTTGGCCATAGTGCGACGGTGAATTTCTTGGAGTAAAAATAGGAAACTATTATCAGAGGCTATACCTTTTAATAGTAAAAACTTTCCTTTAAAAGGAGAACATTTTTTTTTGATTACAATCTGATTGTTTTTTATTATTCCTCAATAGTTTTAGTTTTTTTATTATTATTTCAAAATAAACACCGACAAAGTTTCTTATAAAAAACTTATTTTTATATGGATTTCAATGCAATATATATCAATTTTTCGCAAACAATATACATACTCTGAAAAGTTTATAGTATACGCTTTGTAACATTATATGATATACGTTTCAATATGGTCTTCCATTATATCACATGGAATAACAAATGCATTTACTCACACCAATTGAAATATGGTAGGTTTGTTGAGGCTCTCCAAGAAAGCATTAGGAGTGAAACTACACAGGTATTTCACCAGATTCATTTAACTAATTTAAATAAAAAATAAAAAAAATCAAACGTTAAAAGAAAGCAGAACTTGATATTACTAGTTTGATAATAATTTTGAGTACACACATGGTTCAGTTTGATATCCTTGTATACAGATTTCGTCCTTGAAATTTTTTTTTCTCAACTTTATGATATCTTTTTTAATAATATATAGAAAAACAGTAGTGACGAAACTTTTTTAATACTTTTTTTAATTTCCCTCCTTTGACTCGGTATGATATCTTTGTATCCAGATTTCGTCCTTAATTTTTTTTTTCACTGGAGTGAGGGCATTTTCCTGCAAATTTTTAAATTTTTTTGACACTCCCCTCTTTTGAATAATACCCCCATGGTTAAGTTTGATGTACTTGTATCCTGATTGCGTCCTTGACATTTTTTTCAAATCTTTCTAATATCTTTTTTAATAACATATAAAAAAACCTGGAGTGAAGCATTTTCATAAGATTTTTAATTTTTTTAGTTTTCCCTCTTTTGAAAAATACTCCATATTTCAGTACAGACATGGGCGTTATTCATTACATTTTGTAATTAATTACGCATTCAATTTCAAATTACAAGTAATTGTAATTGAAAAAAACTGAATTACAATTACATGTTATTGTAATTGTAATTAAGCTGAAGCAAAAATTCAATTAATATCAAATTCAAGAAATATCAATTACAAATTACATGTAATTGTAATTGAAATAATATCAATTACTAATTACATGCAATTGTAATTGAAAAATATGAATTACAATTACATGTAATTTAAAAAAAGGAATTGGTTTTAAGAAGTAATAAGAAGAAAAATGTAATCATTACATAAAAAATAAATTAATTTCGGAAATGTATTCAATTACAATTATTATCAATTACATATAACAGTAGTCAATAATAATGATAATAAAATAAGTAATAATAAAAAAATAACAATAACGATAATGAAAATGAAAATTAAAATAACAACAATAATAACAATAATAATAATATTAATTGTAATGCTAATGGCGATCTTATTTATGTAGTAAAATTTAGACCTCACCGTAGCTGCATTACAGCATTAACTGATGTTATAGAGGAAATTAGAAGAAATTTAGATGAGAGGAAAATAACGTTTTTGGTATTATTAGACCATTCAAAGGCTTTTGATACTGTGCACCATTCATTGTTATGTAAAAATTGTTAAAATTATTTAATTTCTCTACATTTGCTGTCAAATTGATGTCGTCGTACCTCTCAAATAGATCTCAATCAGTTACCAACGGTGGGTCTGTTTCACGGCCTTTGCTGGTTACTAGAGGTGTCCCGCAGGGTTCAATTCTTGGGCCCCTGTTATACTCGTTATACTCTAACGATCTTCCTCAACAACTTTGTTACTCCAATATACAAATATATGCCGACGACGTTCAGTTATATCTTAGTTGCTCCAAGGAATTAATTACAACTAAAATACAAGAATTGAATCACGATCTTGATAAAATTAGTTTATGGGCTTCGGCCAATGGTTTGCGACTCAATCCTAACAAATCAAAATGTATAATAATACGAAAAAAATCATTTCAAATAAATAATGAACTGGTTCAAAAATTGATATTGTTGATTCTGCTAAAAACTTAGGAGTAACATTTAACAAAAGTCTAACCTGGACTAATCATTTTACCCATGCATGTGGCAAAGTATACGGTATGCTGCGAAGCTTATGGGCCACTCAACACTTTACCCCTCTGAGTATTAGAATATTACTGGCAAAAACGTATCTTTTACCGACACTTTTATATTCATCCGAAATTTTTACTGGATGCAACTCACATGATATGAGAAAGCTTACCGTAACGTACAATAACATCGTCCGTTATATATTTTCTTTGAAAAGGTTTGATAATGTATCGCAGTATTCTTATCGTGTACTGAACATGTCTTTTTCAAACTACCTTAAGTTTAAAAACGTTATTTTTCTTTTCAAAATTGTTATGACAAAAGAGCCTAAATATCTTTATGAACGTTTACAGTTTTCAAGATCAAGCAGAGGAAAAGATATAATTCAATTTCGACATCGTGACCATGCTTCAGAATGCCAATTCTTTATATTAACCATACGTCTCTGGAACCATCTTCCAAATAATTTGCAAACAGCTAGCAACGCAATAAGGTTTAGACGCTTACTTAGGGAATATTTTTCATAAATTTTTAATTTTAATTTTACCTTTACCTTTGACTTTATTTTTATTAAGTTAAAATTTAATTATTATATTTATTATTTATATTATTTATTTTATTTTTTCTTTTCATTATAAATGTAAATCTTTTATTACTATAGATTTTGCTATATTGTCTAAGTTAACTTGTCTGATTCTAATACTATAATTTATAAATTATAGCAGAAAAACTTTACTAAGCGAAGCCAGTATAACAAATTTTCATTAACCAATCAGAAGCTTGGCAAAATTTCAGTTTATAGTAATCTTTTCGCACAAAATGCTCATTTTTGTTTGATTTTAACAAAATATAAGCAAAAAAAAGGAAAAAAAAAAATTTCCCCCACCCCAAATTTTGCCAAAATGGCCATATCGGCTACAAAAATCGCCCGATCTGGCAACTACGGCTATTTTTGGAATCGTGAAGACATTAGCTTTCATTTGATGCCCATATAGTCTACGTAGGTGGGCCGGGTCGTTTTTCGACTGCCACGCCCATAAGGGGCGTGAGCCCCCTTATTCATTATGATTTTCGCACTCCTGGGGTCATTTAAGGGGGCGTGGCATTTTTTTTTTCTTTAAAAATATAATTAAATTGTTTTTAACAATATGCATTTTCAATCATGTGATATTGATAAAACAAAATTACAAACAAACCGTGAAGTTATTCAATATTTTTTATATTTAAAAAAAATGATAACAAAAAAAAATTTCTCTCAACAATATTTGATAGAAAAATGAGTAAAAAGAGAGTACTTTAAAAATGGCCACAAAAACAATAACCACAAAAAGACCAAAGCTTATTGTTAACGATTGTTGGAATAAAACTCAAATTGATTTTTTTTAAACCTTCGTAACTTTTTTGTTACTGAATAAATATATATACTGTAAAAGACAAAATTTCATGGAATTTAAAAAACTTTTTTATCGTTTAGAAAAACTCGTGAGTTAGGGTGGTAGAAATCGAGTTTCCAGAAGTCACTTTAGAATTTGACGTCGGAGTCAAAAGTGGTCAATGTAGAGAATGTAGCCATTGTCATTCCAAAAACAATGATATATCACACGTTACAATCGGACTATAAATGGAGCCACAGGAAATAAAAAACCAAATGCGCGGCGTCAAGGGGCGTGGCAAAAAAAAAAAAAATTTTTTTTCAAATCTTCTTCAAATTATTTTTAATTGTAGGGGGTGACCGGCACAACTTTTTTTTTCGACCCGGCCTAATGGACATCGTCTTAAATTGTAAAGGTATGAATGAATATTAGTGAAATTTGGCAGAAATATATATTAAGTAGTATTATCAAATCCTTTAAGATTAATTAATTTATTTTGAAGTTTAGGTGCGTTTTCGCTCAATTTCGCATTTTTCGAAAATCGACCTATTTTCTTAAGTAAAGTCACTAAAATGGTAACTTTTGGACTGGATATTGCTAAGAGGAATAATGACTAAACTTATTAATATTTATGGATTAGTTATCGAGATTCGCTCGAAAGTTTCGTAGAAGGTGGTATAAATTTCATTGCAAAAAAGCTTAGGGCGGTTTGAGAATTTGAAGAAGCAAAACCATTACGCTCTCATAACTGGTATAGAATTAGAGGGAAGTTCGCAAAAACCGGTACACATTTATGATCCAGTTCAATAATTTTTAATATGAAACAAAGTTTGTGATGAAAATTTTTTAAAAAATTACATTGACGCTTGACGAGACCAACTTGAAATAGAACGAGACCAACTTGAAATAGAACTAGACTTTCAGTAGACCAAAACCACAAAGAGTTATGAAAACTTAGCTCAAATTTAATTTTTATACAATTCTGTTTGGCTATTTTTGACTGTTTTTCTGTTATTCGTGAAAACTAAAAGTTAAATACCCAAAAATATGTTTTAAAAAAGTTTTCGAATTCTAATATATAAACAGTTTACTAAACAAAAAGCCAACCAAGCATTTTTTACTTATTTTCCAAACTTTACATGTTAAATCGAGAAAAATGGTTAAGTTTCTGCTGGCTGTTTCATACTTTAGGAACGCTTATCATAAAAATATATATAAAATAAAAGAAAAACACCCCCAGTCGAATGAGTGATAAATACATATTTCTTATAATTAGTATTGCTTATACGACGAGTGTTAGTGGTACATAACAAAATTGTTTGTTGCATAATTTCGAAAAACATGTTAAAAGCACTAAGCGACCCAGACGCTTGAGTAATATTTAAGGTTTGATAAAAAAATAAATAATACGATTGCATGTGTTGCATTTTTTAGACATACTGTTGCATACTTCCGGGGATCGTGAGTAGAATGAGTTATATTTATGATTTATAAAGTATACGTCCATTCTTTTTTTTCTATTCCATTTAACAATAGACTTTCTTAAAATAAAACTTATTTTCTACATAAATACTATCTTTTATAAAAAATTCATTTTCAAAATTAAATTAATTTCTGATTTTTTTATATATTTAAATACAATATAAATCAATTCCAAAAAGTTTAACCAAATCACCATTTTTTTATCCAAAGTTTTTTTTGCCAGCCGATTTTATTTAAATAAATTGTCAAGGTAATGTAGCGAAAAACCATATTTTGTATTAATTAACTCTCTTTAAAAAACAAAAAATTCCATTGTTTTAAGAGTAGAAAGTAATTGAATAATGTGTCTTAACATGGCTTTGAGTTGGTAGTTAACAAATATTCTATATAAATCAAAATCAAATGATGTTCAAATGATGTTGATAAGCTCATTACTTTAGGACGACTGAACCGATTTGAATAATTTTTTTCTGAAAAGAAAAAGAAAATTTTGAAAGTTGCCAGAAAAATTCAGGAAAAACTGAAAGTGCGTTTTTTATGATTTTTTTTACATCTCAAGACCATAAGCCACTATTCGAACGATGTATATAGGTAAGTCCTTTCTGCTTTGTTCATTATTGTCCCGAACAAATTTTCAACAATGAAAATTTAAGACAATTACATTACAAAATCGGAAAATTCGTACAAACTTCTAAAATATAATTTTTGTATGCACTCTTGATCAAAACTAACGATAGTAGCGTCTTTTATGGTTGATTCATTTTTTTTGTTATGTTCTTTATTATTCAGGATGAAAATATCTTAATTGACAAAAAAACTCTATTAGACCTGGAGAAAATCTGGAAAAACTCTTAGCAATATATTTGAGTGACTATGACAAAAATGTGTTTGTTGTTAACAGAAAAAGAAGAATTTCGTAACCTAAAATTCAAAAGGGCGTAACTAACAAAGTTTCCAAAAACGGTTTTGTTGATAGTTATGATTCATTTGGCTAAACTACAGGCCTACACTGAGATAATTATTTTCACTTCAGTAATGAATTTCTTTATAGCTTTTATGGAAACTTTTCATATAATATCAATGAAACAGGTTTCATTAAAGTCAATGTTTATGAAATGTTCGTAGAATTAATAAAAAAGGTTTATTAAACTAATAATACATTCCGACAATGAAATTTAAATAAATTATGAAACAGTTCCATAAAACTTTTTAATATTAAGAAGTTTAATTGAATTAATAAAACTCTTCATGAATGTCTTAAAAGTGCATTAGAACAATTTCATTGAAGTCCAAAATTAATTAAAGGCTACATTGAAATATTTTTTTTAAAATATGTTGAACACAAATGTATGAAAATTAATGAAATTATGACATTTTATGAAAAAATAAAAAAATTAATTGTTTAAAATAATTTCATAGCTCTAAAGAACATTTTCATTAAATTTATGTAGGGAAAATTTATAAAATCGAACGAAGTTTTTGTCTAAAAAATTTTATGTAAAATTGATTAATATTAATAAAATTTCTTGGATATAATGAAATTCTTTATTGAATCTAGGGAAAACAATTTATGAAATTGTTTCATTAATATAATAATATTTTCTGTGTACACAAAATTTTGGACTTTTACTATAAAGAAAGTTCGAAAGTTCACAAACCCACATTTTCTGAAATAATGATGCAAAAAT
This sequence comes from Delia radicum, assembly GCA_021234595.1. NCBI lineage: Eukaryota > Metazoa > Arthropoda > Insecta > Diptera > Anthomyiidae > Delia > Delia radicum. Next base: position 163,477,753 of record CM037851.1, on the reverse strand, counting down.
TATTAGTTATATCATGGTTCATATTGTGAAAAATTGCATATCTTTTTTTTTCGATAAGTAGCGAACTCGCACCAAACTCGAACCCAAAATAAAAATGCATTAAAAACTTTTTAATATAAAACGTGACCAAATAAATATAAAAAGAGTAGAGCGAGGCAGACATGGATTGAAATCGCTAAAAACCAGTTTTCTGCAAATTGTGTTTTTGAGCTATGTAAGTCTTCTAGTAAATGAGCGATATGTAAAATATTTAAGTACGGTTGAGTGATTATAAAGCACTACACCGAACTACATTTCTACACAAAATTGTTTGGTTCTATGATTGAAACTATCACTTTTATTTACGCTATTATCAAAATATCTCTGGGCATTTTTTTGCTTCTCCTGTAAAAAGAGTTAATACGTTTGGTTACGTCCTTTTTGCACATTCACCTAACTGTTGGATATATGGGATTATGTCAAAAATTTTGTAAATACTTCTAAACTGCTATTATTTGTCAATGACTTTAACAATTTTTATATTTGAGAATGGCGGGTTATATATTTGGATTAACAACACTTCAACACTTAGGACTGCAATATTTCTAAATGTTATCGTTAAGCAAGTTTGAAAAATTTTAAACAAATTTTTAACACAACCTTATTTTTTTATGTTCTTTTTTTTGTGGCTTTCAACTTTTAGATTTCCTTTGGTATTAGATCTATCTGCCAACAGTTGAGATATAAGTTTAACATGAATTTTTTTGCGTGCCTTCACCAGGCAAATAAAAACCTGGTGGTCGAAAATTGAAACCAATTGTTTTTTGTTTTAAAATTTTTGATTATTTTTGTACCGGGCACTGACGCCCCTTCATGGTGTTGTAAATATGCAACTTAACAGATAAAGAGTCAAACAGTCACAAAAGTTGAAAACATGTGCGTGCATTTTGTTAAAAAATCAGTTTCTCTCATGGCACATTCTATGTTCTGTTTTAAATAGGCCAGTTTGCTTCGTGAATTGAAGTATTTGTTATTTTAAAGTAAAAGATCAGAGGGCCATAAAAATAAAAACGCTAAAATTTTAGGAACTTTTTGAAAATTGAATAATTTTTTTTTATTTTTTTATATGGCAAACGTATATATCGTATTGACAGAATTGAAGAGCTTAGAAATAATAGTTGCTACGCATATAGTTGATCGACATCATTTAATATCCACTGTGTGCTTAAAGACTTTTCGATTGTCTCTAAAAACGTTTTGCTCCGAAATTTATCGAAATTAACATTATTTGGACCTTTCTTCAATGCTTTACCACAAATCCTGGCTGCCATTGAAAAATGTTAAGAAATAAAGATTTTATGGACCAAATGAAAATTAAAAAGCATCATGTTAAAAAAAACTGCACTGTTTGGAATTAACTTGTAGAAAATACATTCTCACATCAACTGATTACGTTAATTTTAAATATAATCTCTAAAAAAAATTATAGTTTTTAAATATCGCGTTAACTACGCTTTTAAGTCAAAAACTTTATTTCTTTAAACATTTCAGAATTTGACAAAAAAATATTTTTGCAACGCACAAAAGAAGGAAGCTCCAAACGCCAGAATATATAAAACAATGGATTGTGATTATTAAAAACAATATATATTGTATTTTATTTCGAAAATACTTATATTAACATACTCAGGGAACTTCTGCTGTAAATATTTGCAGTTGGTTGAGTTTTAATACAGTATCTTTATTTTTAAGGGAAGATACAGTCAATTATAGAAGAAATTTCAGTTTTGACTACAATTGTAGATCATTAAAAAAACAAACCACATCAAATTACTGTATTATAATTTAACACTCATTTTATACAGTCGTTTTTTTATTTAAAAAATTAAAAAAATTGATGTTAGTTTATTTTTTACTGCATATGTGCTTCATTTTTACTTAAATTGTTAGTAATTTATTGAACAGTAAAAAAACGAATTACAATAATAGTTGAATTTACTGAAATGTTAGTGGTCCTTTCTTCAAGTGAAATTTCATTTGTTTTTAACTACATATGCAGTGGTCTTTACCTAGATAGAATTCTCAGCAGAAATATTAAAATATTTCAAGTAATTTCTTTAAAGAGTTTTAAACTTTTAACGCGGTTTAATGGTTGCAATTAAAGCAATCATGGCTTTATAACTTTCACCATTGACTGTAATAGACTGGATATACTGATTGGGGTCTTCCTCTACGCTACGCTCTACATCAGCAATGAATTCTTCTGTACGCATTGTACGACGTCTCTGTGGAGGCATATTATCATTTAGAGTAAACATGGTGCGAAAACGTTCCATAGTTAATTGAATTAATTGCTCTGATGGACGATTATGTTGACCGGAAAATCGACACAATTTGGAAGTTGTTCAGGCGTCAGTCTATTCATGATGAAATGGCAAACCAAACTAAATATAAATCACTTGACAGCTGACAAAATAGCCGCTTGTTAAAAAAGTGTTGCCAACTTAAAGTTCTAGACCTGTATAAAAAAACTCCTCTTACTTGTAAATAAATTGGCGTTATGAAAAAAATTATTAAAAATTTTTCAGTGTATTTCAATTTATGTGCACGATATATTTTTTATTACATTTTTTTATGCATGTGCAATATTTTTTTGAAATCAAAAATCCATAACTTTTCATTAAAAAAAATTACCCCCAATTATATTTTTAATTTATAACAGGCTTTCAACCTCCGTATATTTACAAAAACAAAGCAAATCAAACATATTATCTAGGTTGATACTAGTATTTCGATACGGCAAAAGATCTCATCAGAACCCAAAGTTTTAGAAAAGCTAAAGCATCTGGAATAGGCGTTACTAAACTTTGAGGACCAAACATGTTCTGATTAAATCAAAAAAAACTAATTTTTCCTCTGGCTCAAGGAACATTTTTTTACAGTTTTATTATGCTTTTGTTTTTATAGTTTTTTGTTCTACATCGAGATTATTTTTATGTTATTTTTAATTAATAACGAGCTCTCAACATCCGTATATTTAAAAAAAAAAAATCAAATCAAACAAATCAACATTTTAAATATTTTTGAGAATATACCATATATGTAATCTATGTTTTCCACTAAATTATTTTTGTAAGCAACAAATGATTTAAAAAATTAATTGTGATTTCACAACTGGCAAATACAGGAAAATAGAATTTTCTCAATTAGAATAACATTTTGCTGTGGACACAATTTATTTGTAAATATTTTTTTTTATAATTATTGATTATCTGAAGCCTTATGGTCAAATGAAATAATATTTTTCAACAATTTGCGGCAAAGCAATACCATATTTTTTTATTATTTTATTTTATTTTATATTTTTTTTTTTTGAATAATGCAAATCAAAATGTCAAGCGGTTTAGAATTTTGGATATATAACACTGATGTTAACGTATCGACTCAGAACTGGGAAGTGTTTGGGGATTGAAAAAATTATCGATAATAATTGAGCCTAATGTGATTTTTATATATTTTTAAATTTGCTCTCAAATTACTTTCCCTTGATACCAAATTTCTCTACATGGACGAAGTGAGGACTGATTTGTACGACGTAACCAAGAGCAAAAACAATATTGACGTTTTCGTTTACTTACAGTTTTAAAAATATTATAATCAAACTTATTGTCCCTTAAATTGAAAATACTATTAAATTTTTCTAATTTCAACAGAAATTGTAGAACTATACGGCATTTTTGCAAAGTAATATATTGTAATGTAAATTCAAATTAAAAGTTCCTAAAAAAGTTTTGTAATTTTCCTTTGAAATTCATATACTATATTATTGTTTTGGCATTTGTTAAAAGAATGGTAATGGCAACAAACTCCTTTTCTTAAATAGATAAAGACGATTTTAAAACTTTTATAGTAATTAAATGTGCTAAAGTCCCAAAACTTATTTAACTAATTGTGAAAAGCAATCTGATGTAGGCGTGTCCCTATCCGGATTTCATTCATGCCCAAGGAAATCTTCAGGGGACTTTGTTATTAGAATTTCTAGAGATATTTGTTATGTTAAATCACAAACTCAATGAGAATTTCTTGTCCTCGTCTAGGAGCGAGATTCAAAATTTAAAATACCAAAGAAAAAACAAAAACAACAACAAAAAATTGTCACAATTGGCTTTGTCATCTTCCAAATACTACTCTGTTTTTTTGATAGACCTAGCAATGTAGTGACGTTTATTCAAGTAAATCAACAATAGAAAATCATATGTTTTCTATTATTTTAAAACTTGTTTGGCCTACCAAACTCTACTTTTGTATCGCCTTGGTTGAATTCACTGAATTCACTGAATACATTTTACACTCACAATATATTGTCGTTACAATTAAACCAATATATACTTTAGAACTGCTAAACATATAGTTAAAAACCGGTCTACTCACATTTTTTTAAAGTAAAGGTTTTTTTTTCATTTATTTTTAACTATAAAAAATTATCTCAAAATCCATAAAACAAAAAAATTAAAAAAAAAAACTATCAAATCCGTAAAAATAAACGATTTTATCATATTTGAACGATAAAAAATGAATTCCCAAGTTATTAAAAATAACATTTTTTCTTTAATTTTTACAGTCATTAGCTTTTTGGTTCAAATAAAAATCTTTTTGTAAAAAAAAAAAAAAATAATAATAACTGGTAGAGAAACACAGTATTTATGTATTTTATTCCTTAATAAATGGCAAAATAAGTTTAAAAAACAAGTTTTTGTAGTTAAAATGTATATTCCTTAAAAAACAAAGTTTGCTGATTACTTTTTAAATAAACTGCAATCAATTACTGTTAAAATATTGTGAGTGTATTTATCACAGATTTTGTTTGACTCATTTCGTCTTATTACCATTTTTTAAGACGGTAATTTGGCAACCCTGCCATTTTAATTTTCTCAATTGTAATAGTTTTTCAGTATAAGCTAGCCATTAGTTATTTATGTTTTGAATCAAAACGGAACCAGTTTTGGCATATTTTTGACTGTGTATTCTTTTTGTGCTTCTGTCAGATTTTAAAAATTATTTACAATTGATAAACTTAGTACAGGAATAAACGATCGTGTTTTCTCATAAACACAAAAATTAGAAATATAAAACTTTAAGGCTGAAACATAATTGACTTAAGTGACTTAATTCAAGTACTAATATGAAACGAAAACTAAAAATTTTTTAAATTCAAATAATTGTATTTCCAAATTTTTGTTTCAACATCTGATTTAAGTCACTTAAGCCAGTTATGTTTCAGCATTTATTCTTTTTCATATTTTTTAAATATTGTAAAAAGATCACATTAAAAAAAGTGTAAAAATTGATTTTTTTCCAATATGTATTGGCAACTCTGAATAACAGTTTTCTTCTTTTTAAAGCCTCCATCCCATTATGCAGGATGATATATATCAGTTTATCAAATGTGTGTAATTCTTTTAAAAAAATTCTGGAACCCCATATACTAAATATATTCTTGATCAGCACGAATAGAGAAGTCGATATAGCCATGCCCGTCTGTCCGTTTGTCTGTTGAAACGTCGAATACTCCGCCAATTGATATCATGAGCAGTTTCGTAGTAAAAATTATCCAGATCGGTTAATGCGTTCAAAAGTTATGAGTGAAAATGTGGGAAGACCTATAAAAATTATTAATGAAATTTAAAATTATTCTGTTTCATCATATGTGCGTAAATTCAATGCTTATATGTAACACAAATATGTACGCAAAGTATACTGGCAAAGTATACAATACGTCACAATCAGCGATAGCAGTGTCGTAAATACATTTTAATCGAAACTTAGAACTTTTGGTCTATTAACAAAAAAATAATTTTATTTAAATATGAGTCTATACGCAATTTGAACTGAAGTCTGGAATACAATCTGATTTAGCTTATAACTTAATCTCGAATGTCTTTGTTTAAGCATCACCAAATTGGAAACAAAAGGACTCTTTATAAATTAAAGTTTAGATGTTATAGATTTCGTTATGGAAACGATTAAATATGCCAACAGCAGATAAATTATTGAAAAATTTAATAACGTTTTCAATAGAAATAGTGGTCTACAAACTTTGACTAAAATAAAAAAATATATTTTTTAATAAGAATGAAAAGGATTCATTCACACATTGAAAACTATTATCAACTCAACTGTTTTATGTAATATAAGTTGAAAAAGCACATGACTGTACTATACAATCAAAATTTAATAAAACTTTAATATTCAACGTTTTGTTTTTTACACATTTTCTTTTGCCATTTTTAACGTGTTTTCGTGCTATTTTACTTGACATTTTTAACTTTTTTCGTGCAAAAACAAAAAAAAACTTGTCCTGCTCATAACATATGTCGTTGCTAATTATAGAATTTTGACCTTGTAACGACAGAAATTTGTTGTTAAAAAGTTACGAAATCGCACTACAGCTATCAGAAAATAACTTTATTGAATTTTTATGGAAAATTATCTGTCTACGAATTAAGCTGAGAATTTAAGTTGCAAAATTCCTTGTGCTTTCAATTTTAGTAAAAAATAAAAACACACACAAAAAAAAAAAAATCATTTGTTTGACAAGAAATGCTGACTTAATTTTTTGAAATGCAATTTTGAAAGATCGACTGACAATACATAGAAAATTCACCAACCAAACATAACAACCAGGTACCATGCAATGTAAAATTTAAGAGGAAAACAATTAAATAGAATATATTGTGTTTAAATATTAGTATACATGCCGTATTCCCGATTCGTTCCCAGTAATGGTAACATTAGCAGTTGGACTGGCAACCCTGCCAAATCAAATTTGTAAGAAAAGACGAAATTAACTCATGTTGTTCGGGTAATCAATTAACATCCCCGATTTTCTGTGGTTGGCTGATTAAAACCTTAAGCTTCTTGGATTAGAATGATGCTGAATATGACTTAGTCGCTTAGGTGGAAAGTGCGGCACTTTCTCTAGCACTGATACCCGCAATATTTTTTTCAACTTCTCTTAAATTTATTAACAATTAGTGTTTTCTTTTTGTAATAATAGTAACTTTTTAATTAAGATCTCAAACCTGACATTTCAAAATGAAATAAAATAATGTTAATTAAAAACCATACGAATCTTTAAAATATGCTCCAGGTAGATATACAGATGTGTAACGTAAATTTTCCAATTATTCACCTGTTTTATGCGACATTAGGTAAATTGAAAAAGCCCATGTTTGTACTATGCAATTGGAATTTAATAAATTAAAAATGATTAAAACTTTAACATTTAATTTCTTATTTTTAGCACATTTTTTTTTTTTTTTGGTTATTTTGCCATTTCTAGTGGCATTTTTTATGATTTTTCGTGCTATTTTCCTCAATATCTTAAAGTTTTTTCGTGCAGTTTCAAACTTGACGTGGTTATGACAAAAAGATTTTATACAGCAAATAGATTCCATTGAATATTATGAAATCCCATCATTATCTAATTTTTTTTTTTTTTAAAAATGGACTCATACCAATTTTAAAATAAGTGGTTCAATTCTAGTTCACTTGATAAAACATTCTGTAATTATTATAATGTTTATTTTATTTCTTTTATTTTGGTTTTTAGTATTTGTTTAACTTTTTTTGTTATTGTACTATAAATATTGACAATAGATGATATAATATCAAAAATTAAGTCCCCAACTCTTGGTAACGTAAATTTTGTAGTTATTGATACGGCAAAGAATCATTAGAGTCCTTTGTAAATATTTATTGGACAATTCTTTTATTTTTCCTCACAATGTGAAAATTCTATTCTCAACTTTTTGTTAACCGTATTAACCTTGATGTTGTTTAATATACTACTTATGTATTAGCCAACCATGACATTTATTTAACTACATCCAGATGTAGAAAATTGGCTGGCAGTGAGTGTGTGAGTGAGTCAGTGAGTGCATGGTTTCTGTGATATGATAATGGTAAACAATAGAACAAAAAAATATTATATTACAAAATAAAGCTTTCTCCTTTCCATTATTATCTGCTCTCTAAGGGATTCGGAGTTTTTTCTTTGTTATTTTCACGCCTTATGGATCATATGTCACGCTTGTTTATGTACGGATACACACAAAAAAAGCATTATAAAATCAAGTACAGATAACATTAAATTATATAGAAACAGCTTTGAAATCAAAAAAAGTTTATATTTAGTTTAATATGTTTTTTTTTTTACTTATTTTTAAAATGTTGAAATTACATCAATAATGCTGAAATATTATTTTAAATATAAAAAAGTTTTATTTTAACTAGAATCATATTTACTTTAATAACATTCATACTTAATTTCACAATTTTCGTAAAAAAATTAATATATTAATTTAAATATGAAATAATAATTGATTTAACTATAAGTTTTTTTCTCTGTGTAGTGTCGTTCAAGTCTATCATAATATTAACACAAGTATAGCTACAATTTGGTAAATACAAATAGCACAAACCGAAATGTGTGCTTTGTTTTTTTTTTTTAACCAAAAATAATAAACTTTGTTATAACAATCAGTTTTTATACAAGTGTTTCACATAAGCTGCTATTTATGACACCACAGCTGTTCTAGCATTTAACGAACAAAATTTTTAATATCATTTTTATATGAAAAAAATAAATTTTATGCTAAATATCATTTTACTTTCAAAACAAATTAACACTTAATTTTGCGCGTTGAATTAAACATAGAATTTTCAAGGACTGTAAGAAGTTGTTTGTTTACGTAAATTCTAATACTTATTAGCAAATTTTTATTTTTGACCATTGCATTAGGGTGGAACAATATAGGACACTAGGGTGGGACAATATAGGACTTTAAAAAGAGTTTGCTTGCTACAGTCAGGTTGTTAACAGATACAGTGGGCGATATTACTTTTGGCTCAGCATTTTTTTTTTTTTTTAATATAACAAAAACGGAAAAAGGTGGGAAAATCCAAAAATGACAAAATATTCATCATTCGATTAACTCTCACTGATTTAACTTATTTTTAAATCAATAAATATTTTTGCTACAAATTTTAAAAAACATTTTAAACTTCAATTGGGCGCAATTCAATGTAATGTAAAAAACTTAAAGAATTTGCATTAAGGAGACAAAGAACGGTATATTATGTTATAAGGAGTCTATATTTTATAATAGTTCTCAAAGACAAATATGAGATGAAATAAGATAATTGGGAGCTGTGGCAAATGATAAGTGTTTATTGCATAGTATTGATGTTGAGGGTTGCAATAATCAAAATAAATCCACCGATTTTGTGTTATCAGGGTCGGGAAGATAATAGTGCTCATGATGTTTTTTACTTTCGGATCGTTGATGCAATGGATGTGTGGAATGCGTTTAGGCGAATTGAGTCACAGCCTATTGCACCAGATGGTGTGTCGCTCAAGTTTATGAAGATAATTTTTCCCCTTATTTCCAGGCATTTTGTTTATATTTATAACAATAACATAACTTCGTTGAGTTACCAGGCCTGTTGGAAAATCTCGAGGGTTGTTCCAGTGCCAAAGATTAAAAATGCTCAATAATTTTGTGATTTTAGGCCTATTAGTATTTTGACAGTTAGTTCAAAAAATCTTGATAATTCTCATCAATATTTTGGAAAGTTTAAACAATATGAGCTGTATTTCGGATTTTCAATATGGGTTTAGTAAGGACCGCAACACAACCACATTAAAGACGCATTTGGTTGATGAGATTAGAGCAAAGGCGGATAATAGGAAGGTGGCTATATTAGTTAGTTTAGATTTAAGTAGAGGGTTTGAGTCAGTTTGTCATGAGGTTTTGCTGAGCAAGTTATATAAGAAACTAGCCGACCCGGCAAACGTTGTTTTGCCTTAAAATTTTATTTGTATTAATTAGCTGACCCGGCAGACGTTGTCCTCCCTAACATTTTATTTAAGGCTAATAACTTTTCTATAAATATACAGAGGACAAAAAGATTAAAACTTTTAAACAAAATGGTTCGTGAAAGGAGGCGTGGCGTATGAAACGTTTATATCTACCTTGCGGGAGTATATAATGTGGAGTATATAGTGGGCGTAAAAGTGGGCGTGGTCAAAAAAAGTAGCCTATTAATCACGCCAGAGTCCCAGTAAAATGCTGTAAATATAGATTGAAAGCAGATTAATTATGATTTAAGGTAAAATGGGGCGAAAAGGGGGGATTTGGTAATAAAAAAATGTATGGATACCTTACCTGTAGATAAAAAGTGTATAAAACTTTAGCTAAATACATATTACAAAATAAGTGTTTTGTATAGCAAACATTGTTAGTGGTATAAGTAAGTATCTGAATTAAAAAAAAGGGGGCGGTGAAGTGGGCGTGGTTCATAGTTATATGGCGACGTTAACAGTATTAAGAGCAATATACTACCAAATAAAAAAAATCCGTTGGAAGAAACAAATTTGTACAGAGAACAAAAAGTTTAAAACTGTCAAACAAAATTTGGCATGAAAAGGGGCGTGAAAGGGGGCGTGGCGTAAGAAATGTTTATTTATACCTCGCCTGAAGTATAATGTGTATACAATTTGAAGTAAATCTGTTAAAAACTATATGGGGGCAGTTACATAATTTTAAAAAAGTGGGCGTAAAAGTGGGCGTGGTCGAAAAAAGTACCCTATTAATCATGCCAGAGTCCCAGTTTAATGCTGTGAAAATTTCAGGAAGATCGGTCCAGAGGTTTGGTCTCCTATAAGGTACAAACAAACAAATAAACAAACACACATTCAATTTTATATATATAGATAGATAGAAGATGCAATTTTTCTGAAAGTGCTTGTACTTTAATTTCACCTTTTCTTTTTGGCCGAAGGCAATTTGTGAAGTATAATGAAAGCATCTCTGGAGTGAGGAAGTTCGAGGAGTACCACAAGGTTCAGTGTTGAGCCCTCTTTTTATTTATATATTTTTGAGAATATAACTGGGGTGTGCAGTCATCTATATTCTGACGATCTTCAACAGTTATTTTGATCCTAGAGCAACAATGTTCTTATCTTGGTTGGGAATATTCAGACTAACTTAAAGTTGAAAGGTAGTGTAATGATAATTTTATTGAGCGTAATTTGTTAAGCAGTTGTGTTTAATGTCAATGGTATTAATGTACCAAGGGTATATATAGGCAACGGGGAAATTTAGTATGTTCATTCTGTGAGAGGGTACTTGGTGTTTATGATGATGCCAAGCTTGAATTTGATTGTGATATTAACCCGGTTGTCATTTGGAATGCGAAGGCTTTATAACTTGAAATGTTCTTTGCCTTTGCACACTAGGAAAATGTTGGATCATAAAGGATGATTTTCTAGCAACTTTCTTTTTGGCAGCTCAGCTGTTTTCGTGTCACATGTAAAACATGTTCAGTTTGGTCTATAATTCGACCATGAATCTACTTACAAACGAACAACGCTTACAGATTATTGTATTTTATTATCAAAATTCATGCTGGGTAAAAAAAGTGCATTGTGCACTTCTTCCAATTTAATGTCAGTTTATGCGACCGCTATTCGGAATCTTGTTACTAAATTTCGCACCAAATTTACATTATTGGACATAAAACCACCAACAAGCATTCGTAGAGTGCGGACAGAGGAAAATATCGTTGAGGGCCGTTCACAGCAATTGGGCCTCTGTTACTAAACTACGTGGAAAAATCTTTTAAAATACAGCTGGTGCAAGAATTAAAGCCACACGACCTACCACAACGGCTAACTTTTGGTAAATGGGTGCTGGAAAAGTTGGGTGAAGATCCACTTTTTATCGGTGTTCAGCGACAGCGCTCATTTCTGGTTGAATAGGTACGTGAACAAGCAAAATTGCCGTATTTGGTGTGAATAGCAGCCAGAGGCATTGCAAGAACTGCCAATGCATCCCGAAAAATCCAATGTTTGGTGTGGATTATGGGCCGGTGGCAGGAATCTTACTGTGAATGGCGAGCACTACCGTTTTATGATTACAAATTTTTTTCTGCCCAACATGTAAGAGCTGGACTTGGGTGGTTTCAACAAGACGGTGCCACATAGCACGTGAAACAATGGCCCAATTGAGAGGCGAGTTCGTTGAACAGTTTATTTCACGTTTAGGGCCGGTCAAGTGGGCGCCTAGATCGTTTAACGCCTTTAGACTATTTTTGGTGGGGCTATGTTAATTTTCATGTTTATAGGGACAAGCCCGCAATGGTTGACGCACTGGAAGCCAATATTAAAGAATTTATTCGTGAGATACAGGCCAATATGTTGGATAGAGTATGCCAAAATTGTACCATTTGAGGCGTATCCGCGATCAATATTTACATGAAATCATCTTTAAAGATAGATCGTTCTATCGACTCAAATAAAGATTTCATACAATTTCCTAAATTATATGTGTTTTTTTTAAATTAAATCCGAAATCTCTTAAAAAATCACCGTTTACTATGTTGAAGCCTACCTCATTGTATGGCGTAGAAGTATAGTCGGGTACGACTGACTCTAATTTATGCCGATTGGTAAAGTTCTTCAATTTATTTATACGGTATGTATATAGACTTAACGTGCGGGCATATGTCTTGGCATATGTCAATGATTTTCTATGTTACTCATTTACGGATTATATTAATGTCAGGCTGATGATGCAGTTCTATTAAATTTTTTTTAATCGCCAGATTATATAATTTCAAAGTTTGAGTTTGTTAGTTCAACAAGAACACATACACTGGCATCTCCTAGATTCGGCACTATTATAATACAACGTTCATTCTTGGTGAGTGTTTATTGAATATGGGATAGTGCTTTACCGTATGAGGAAATATATTTTTTGGCATTATATTGAAGGTTTTAGAAGTAAGTTAATTTCATTCTTATAATCGGTTTTGAATCTCCATGTTAATGGTGGTTTTTTGTTGTCCATGTCCGTGGAAAGAAGGTTCGGTATGTGCTTAAGTATTAATATTATGAATTAAATGAAGATAATTGTAAAATATGAATTATATGTGCCTATAAATAGCTATGTAATCAATTTGAACTATTTGGCTTAGCGATTATGAATAAATAAATTGAAATTGAATTGAATTTAAAAATATAAAATTTCTGTTGCTAATTTCAAATAAAATCCTTTCTAGACTTTATTGGCATCATTAACTTGAGTTGGTTAATTTTGATCTGTAAGCGTTTGTTGTTATTTTGGTGCTTAGTTTGATATTTTTATTTTTGAGGAGAGTTGAAATTGACGTCTATGGCAGCTATTGTTAATTTTCACTCTCCCCTACAAGTTCTATATGAACTTCCGTTGCCACTCTATGCTTAGAAATCTCAAATCGAAATACACTAAAAGCACTCAATACTCTCCTCCTCCTCCTCGTCCCCGCAGCTCCTACAGAAGTCAGGCGATAACACCCCCAACCTACAAGCGTGACTGCCAATAAGACAGTGGCCGGTTATCACCACCACCATGTCAGAGATTTCCCCCCTGGAAAGCGACAGGAGCGCCCTCGTTCGCCCCAGATCCAGAGCCGGCCAGATGTGCCTTGTCACCACACAAGTCACGCCATTAGCCCACCTAAGGTCAGTCGCCCTCTCGGAGTAGAGCCGATTGTTCAGCTTACAGGTTGCTAGGGGAACACCAACTCCTTCGAATTCCGCAGGAACTTGCAGGGTGGTTCCTAGCCTTGCAAGCTCATCAGCTCTACAGTTCCCTGGTATGTCCTTGTGCCCGGGACCCACACGAGTCGAATGTCGAACTGCTTGGCCATCTCATCCAAGGATGCGCGGCAGTTAAGGGTAGTTACCGTAGTCAGAGACGTTGACCTCAGGGTGTGTATGTTTATTTAAAAATGTTTAAGCGCAGCGAAGAAAATCGAGACATTTTTTCAACACCGAGATTTATTTATGTATTACGAACAGTGTTGACAATTCAGCCATTTGATGGCTACACTGAAAAAAATCCATGCACCATTTTACGAAACTAACTTTCGTACACGGATAAAAATCAACATATATGCATCCATTTATGAAATGTGTGAACTCACGCATGCCCTTATATAATGTGATTCATATACCACCATATCCCAGTAAAAAAAGCTGCTTACATGTAAGCAGGTTTGTAAGGGAGTAAGCCGAAAAGAATCCCTTACAAACCTGCTTACATATGCTATCATTTTTATATGGCGAATTCCCACTTGGAAGCATTACTTTCATTACATTTCAGTGCTTATAAGAGGCAGTGATTTCATGGTTTTCAGCAAAATCATATTTCATGTCTACATTATTACGATTAAGAGTGATAATATGATTATACATAATTTATTTTACATAAATTCTACAGATATGAATTTTTGTTGCTAAAATTTTTGACATATAATATTATTATATTATTTTTTTTTTACCGCTCCACGTGCTACCTCTTCAGAAACATTTAAATGACTAATTATTTTTTATTTCATACTCGAAAACACCAAACACAATCGAAAATCACTCGGGAAAATTTTTACAGATCGTTTATAATTCACGATATGAATCTTTCTGCATTACAACCTGCATCCTTATAAGGGATTAGAGTAAGCTGCTTACAACCTGCATCCTTGTTAGGGAAAACAGTAAGCTCAAAATTTTTGTATGTTTATTTTTATACGAAAATTATTAGTTTCTTTTGCTGCTTCTCAATAGAATGTAACGATAAGCAGTTACATCAGCGCATTTGTTTTATCCTGCTTCGAAAAACACGAACATTTTTTATTGGGTATAGGATTCATATATGTTTATAAGAGTTCATATGTTTTCATATATATAAATATTACATCAATTTTCTTTAATGTACACAGATGTAAATGTATAGATACATATACGTCGATTTTTAACAGAACGGCTAAAAATCAACATATATCATGTATGAACTCATTCATGCTCATATATGAATGCATTTGAGTTCACACTATGATATGATGTGCTTATTAGTGTTCATATGTAATCAAACATGCAAATATTACCTCAATTTTCGTTAATGTACAAAGATGAACATAAATGGAAATGTATGGACATATATGATTATATATGTAAATATTACCTCAATTTTCGTTAATGGACACACATGAGCATATATGATTCCTCATATGAACATGTATGAATTGTTTATGAACACATATGAATCATGTATGGATGTATGGACCCACATATATCTATTTTTAAGAGGGAGGGTGGTTATATTTTCGTAATTTCGTTCATTTGCATTTATTTATTGCAGTTTTTCTTTCATATTCAGCTTTTTGTTATTGTGTATTACTCAGAAGTGACCACACTAAGGCATACAAACTCAAATTATTTGTTAAATAAGCAGAACTTTACTTTACAAGTAAAATTGGTGGTTAATTAATAAAAATATCACTGGAAGCCAGTTGTGAAAATCAGTCAAATTCGAAAGTATTTTTCGTTCACATTTATAATTTTGCAGGGAAACTCTTCTACCTTTATTACTTCTATTAAAACCCCAATTAAAGTTGAAGTACTTTCAATTTCAAAAGTTTTTAATTTTAAAAAGGTTCAGATTAATACAAAGTTTATAAAATCCCTTTTAATATTCCTTAGAAAAAGAAGGTGTCATAGTTTTATGCATTTTATTGTAAATCCTACGTATATTCTAAAATTTGTGTCAAAGATTTGTAATATTCCCAAAAAATAAGCAATATAATTTTGAAATCCCCGAGAAAATCCCCTGTCCCCTATTGAATATTTCTGGCCCCAAGATTAACGAAATATCACCAAATTTGTACAGAAAACCCCCCAAGTCTGGCAAGCCAGGATAGACGTATGGTTTTTACGTACAGAGTATCCAACTTGTGTTTATGTTGCGATATCACTACGGGAAAATTTTTGTAATATATTAATACTTAAATAATATGCATATTAGGGCGGATGGATTTAAAAATCGCTCAACGTTCAAGGAAAATAGTATTCTAGGGATCAAAATAAGAAAATTTGCCGAAGGAACCATACCTCTAAACCGAATTCTGATGTCCCGACTTTTGACCCGTAGTTTAAAATTTTGAAAAAGCCCACTTTGATATTTCAAAAAGTAGGTGGAATCTCTCCAAGATTATGGGAGCTACTTCTTCTCCGGGAGACACGCTAGCAGATTAATTCATAAAACATCATTCTAGGTGACCGTTAAGGGGTTAAAATTTAAGTTGAAAGAGGGCCTTTTTAGTCGTGTTTTTATAGCAAAATGTGCAAATCTCGGGATAGAGATATTTCAGAAAGTAGGAAGAATCTTTCCACGATTAGGGTCTCTATTTCTTCTCCGGAAGACGATCTCGCAGATTAATGTATAAATTATATTCGCTTGGGTTGGATTCGATTGGGGCACTCTAAATGGGTCAAAGTGGGAAATTTCAAAATTTTAAGCTACGGGTCAATTGGGGCACTCTAAATGGGTCAAAGTGGGATTTTTCAAAATTTTAAACTACGGGTCAAAAGTCGGGACATCAGAATTCGTTTTAGAGGTATGGTTCCTTCGGCAGAGTTTCTTATTTTGATCCCTAGAATACGATTTTCCTTGAACGTTGAGCGATTTTTTTGCCTCAATACAAATCGACCCGGCCTAATGCATATTATTTTAATTTCACTCTGATATCAAAACTTTCTCATATTTTCGAATTTCCCGCCTAATTAAATTTAGAGAGAAAAAATTAATATACATTTCTTTAATTTTCGCTGTATATTTTGCAGTTACAATTATTAAGTTAGATAGTATTTTGTTTAAAATACAAAATGTCAGTCAAATTGCAGAAGTACTCAAATTTATATAAGTGTGACCCAGTGAATTACGGATCAATTTTCGATTTGTGTTTAATTAATATAAAAAATATTTATCGATTAAAAAATAAATTTATATTATTGATAACTAATCGAATAAAAATATTTTGTCACTTTTAGATTTGTCCTATCTTTTCCCGTATTTGATGAAATTCCAAAAAATTGTTGAGCCCATAGGAATATCTTCCACTGCAAAATTGTCAAAACAACTAAATCTTTTGTAAAATGAACAAATTTTCGTTTATTTTAAAAATGTTTGCTTATTTTGACATTTTGTTGCATTTTTACGCATTGATTATTATCAGTGTATGTTTCGGATTGCAAAGTGTTACTACACTGAGAGAATTTTCTACATAATATTAAATAATTTTTGCATTAGCTCTATGAATTGTTACTGGAATTCGTGCATTGAATTAAATTAATGGAGTTTTCAAAAAATGAAATTATGAAAAATTTTAATTAATTTAATTTATTAGTAATTTTATACGTCTAATGAAAAAGATTTATTTAATTAAAAATATTTTCATAAAAATAATGAAGCTTTTTCATAAAGTTGAAGAAACTTCACATTTTCTTTGTGAAGAAAACTTTATTAGTTTAGTGAAAAATTTTATTAAAATTCGTTCAAGATAATTCTCTTCGTGTTGTTTTTCTCAGGAAATGTAACATTTTAGTTGACTTTAATTTATACCTACCAATAACAAACCAGCAAAAAATATGGAAGAGATTCTTAAAGAATCATTTTTCATTGATTTCAAATTCATTCCTGATTTCGTGTTCGAAAGAAATTATTTTTCACAACTTGCAAAGATACTCGTATAATTTTAAACAAAATTTAATCTTTCCGAATCTAGTCTATCCAACTCTTCCCAATCACAAAGTTAGGGCGTAAACACGAGGGAGAAAATATACTATATATATATTTGTAAAGGAGCATATCTGAATTATGAGAATTTAAAATACTTGAACCCAACATTAAAATTCTCGAGAAAAGGGAGTTTAGACATCCATATTGGCTCTGCTTTGAAGACAACGTTACCACAAATTAGGTAACCAATGCCTTCGGAAAATTAAAAAAAAGGTTGTAAATTCCAGCGCTAACGGGACTCACTCCTAGGATAGTTCCCTTGTGAACATCAACAAAATTGAACTTTCATTAACCCATAAGCATTGCTTAAGATGCAGTGAATAAGAATCATAAAAGAGAACTTCCACCCTATGGCAAGCCCATACAAAATACATTGGCTCCGATCCAAATTTTCATAACATCGAAATCCAAATCATTTCAATGTATTGATTCTTTATCTATTCTTTTGATGTTTTTTGTGCTGGGAATCTTAATGAAAATTTTTAAAGCGTTCAGATCATAATGGGGTTTCTTTTAAAATACAGAAAAATATTGGTCTAACAAAACCACATCAAATTAATAGCAGAATATAATACATCTACTCATTTTATATTCACCGCGTTTTATTTCATCTTTAAATATTTTATGTTTTAGCTCTCAATTCTGTTTTTGAGGGGCTATTGTCTTCCAAAAATAGGGTAACTTATAGCCATCTTGCAATGTTTTTTTTTTTTTTTTCAATTAAAGCCTCTTAAAATTTTATTTTTACACCTGATTAAGTTCTTGTATGTATTTCTTCGAAAAATTCATTATGATTTCTTAGAAAATCTTTTATAACATCATATAAACATTAGGGTCATAACTTTTTTTTGCAAAACTTTTGCCTATCACCACGTGATAGCCTATACTAAATTTTCGAATTATTTTAAAACAAAAACCTAAAGAATGGAGTGAAATTTGTAAAAATGCAGTTTTTTACGTTTTTATCATTAGGGTTGCCTTTGTGTACCAAATTTACTTCGCAAAATATTTTAAAATTCTATTAACATAATTTGCTCATTGTTCTGCAAAATGTAAGGCCCATAAACATTTTTTAAAAAAATTAACGAAAATCGTCAAATTTAAAAAAATGTTGGGTACTTTTAAATCAAGTTGTTAGAGTCTGATTATTTTACAATTTTGGCAAAATATTAATTTTTAGTTTATTTAAACAAATAAATTCACGCGAGGTCAACGAATTTTATAGTTTTTTTTTTTATTAACTTTAAGGCTAGTATAGCTAAAAATTAATATATGGAAAAAGTGAAAAGTTGTGACCCTATTACACAAATTATTTATCATAAAGTTTAATATGCTTTTATATGATTTTGATACAAATAAGTACAGGGTGACTGATGCATGTTACTGCCAGAAACCGTAATATCTCTTTTATATGTGATCATCGATTTAATTTTTAATTTATTTTAAAGAGTGGTCTTTCAGTTTAAGGAAAATAGACAAATGGGGGAAATGAAACAAAAGTTTTGATTGTGCGCCACTATTATACATTGCAGGATATCGTTTAACGTCATTCAACAGATCAGATCGATTTTGTTTTTTTAACAATTTTGTCAATCATGTTACAGTCTTATCATCGAGATTCGTAAGTTCGAAGACAGGAAACTATTGCTGCTGTAGTTGCTGCTATATAAGGAATTTCTTTTGCTCAAATGTGTATCACCAGGCAGTCACAACGGACAATTCCGCATAAGGACTTTTATTTATTTCCTTATAATAATCACATAGCAAGCAAACTGAAAGCATTATACTTATCAATTAGCAAGTTTGTTATAATTTTTATTAAAAATAAAAATTATGTTTTTTCGACCTTTAATTGTGCAATGAAAATGAAAATTATTCAAGTTCGAGGCCATATACTCTATATTTCTTCATTAGGATATTGTCCTAACAAATAATCTATAGAGTTTTTGTTTTCAAATTTATTATTTGACCCTTTCAGGAATGTGTTGATAGATCTATTTCGGGAATTTTCTAGGTTCCCATCATCAGAACACGTTTTGAAAGCGGTAACAATCCCATGCCAAACCTCAAGCATTCATATGAACTAGTTTACTCACTACATGAGAACTAATATACATATGAGTTTGAAATTAAAGATTATAACCATTGATCAAAAAATAAATTGAAAACTTGTTTGATGTGCAAGATCCACCTCTGGTGGATATTCAATACACGTTTTTTTTGTTTCTCTCTCATTTTTTATATTTTGTTAAGTTAGTTAACAAAACAGGGAAAGTAAACTAGGCGGTACTCTGCCTTTTTTCACAAGTTTGTTATAATTTTTATTAAAAATAAAAATTATGTTTTTTCGACCTTTAATTGTGCAATGAAAATGAAAATTATTCAAGTTCGAGGCCATATACTCTATATATCATAATTTTTATTTTTAATAAAAATTATAACAAACTTGTGAAAAAAGGCAGAGTACCGCCTAGTTTACTTTCCCTGTTTTGTTAACTAACTTAACAAAATATAAAAAATGAGAGAGAAACAAAAAAAACGTGTATTGAATATCCACCAGAGGTGGATCTTGCACATCAAACAAGTTTTCAATTTATTTTTTGATCAATGGTTATAATCTTTAATTTCAAACTCATATGTATATTAGTTCTCATGTAGTGAGTAAAGTAGTTCATATGAATGCTTGAGGTTTGGCATGGGATTGTTACCGCTTTCAAAACGTGTTCTGATGATGGGAACCTAGAAAATTCCCGAAATAGATCTATCAACACATTCCTGAAAGGGTCAAATAATAAATTTGAAAACAAAAACTCTATAGATTATTTGTTAGGACAATATCCTAATGAAGAAATATAGAGTATATGGCCTCGAACTTGAATAATTTTCATTTTCATTGCACAATTAAAGGTCGAAAAAACATAATTTTTATTTTTAATAAAAATTATAACAAACTTGTGAAAAAAGGCAGAGTACCGCCTAGTTTACTTCCCCTGTTTTGTTAACTAACTTAACAAAATATAAAAAATGAGAGAGAAACAAAAAAAAGCGTGTATTGAATATCCACCAGAGGTGGATCTTGCACATCAAACAAGTTTTCAATTTATTTTTTGATCAATGGTTATAATCTTTAATTTCAAACTCATATGTATATTAGTTCTCATGTAGTGAGTAAACTAGTTCATATGAATGCTTGAGGTTTGGCATGGGATTGTTACCGCTTTCAAAACGTGTTCTGATGATGGGAACCTAAAAAATTCCCGAAATAGATCTATCAACACATTCCTGAAAGGGTCAAATAATAAATTTGAAAACAAAAACTCTATAGATTATTTGTTAGGACAATATCCTAATGAAGAAATATAGAGTATATGGCCTCGAACTTGAATAATTTTCATTTTCATTGCACAATTAAAGGTCGAAAAAACATAATTTTTATTTTTAATAAAAATTATATCAAACTTGTGAAAAAAGGCAGAGTACCGCCTAGTTTACTTTCCCTGTTTTGTTAACTAACTTAACAAAATATAAAAAATGATAGAGAAACAAAAAAAACGTGTATTGAATATCCACCAGAGGTGGATCTTGCACATCAAACAAGTTTTCAATTTATTTTTTGATCAATGGTTATAATCTTTAATTTCAAACTCATATGTATATTAGTTCTCATGTAGTGAGTAAACTAGTTCATATGAATGCTTGAGGTTTGGCATGGGATTGTTACCGCTTTCAAAACGTGTTCTGATGATGGGAACCTAGAAAATTCCCGAAATAGATCTATCAACACATTCCTGAAAGGGTCAAATAATAAATTTGAAAACAAAAACTCTATAGATTATTTGTTAGGACAATATCCTAATGAAGAAATATAGAGTATATGGCCTCGAACTTGAATAATTTTCATTTTCATTGCACAATTAAAGGTCGAAAAAACATAATTTTTATTTTTAATAAAAATTATATCAAACTTGTGAAAAAAGGCAGAGTACCGCCTAGTTTACTTTCCCTGTTTTGTTAACTAACTTAACAAAATATAAAAAATGAGAGAGAAACAAAAAAAACGTGTATTGAATATCCACCAGAGGTGGATCTTGCACATCAAACAAGTTTTCAATTTATTTTTTGATCAATGGTTATAATCTTTAATTTCAAACTCATATGTATATTAGTTCTCATGTAGTGAGTAAACTAGTTCATATGAATGCTTGAGGTTTGGCATGGGATTGTTACCGCTTTCAAAACGTGTTCTGATGATGGGAACCTAGAAAATTCCCGAAATAGATCTATCAACACATTCCTGAAAGGGTCAAATAATAAATTTGAAAACAAAAACTCTATAGATTATTTGTTAGGACAATATCCTAATGAAGAAATATAGAGTATATGGCCTCGAACTTGAATAATTTTCATTTTCATTGCACAATTAAAGGTCGAAAAAACATAATTTTTATTTTTAATAAAAATTATAACAAACTTGTGAAAAAAGGCAGAGTACCGCCTAGTTTACTTTCCCTGTTTTGTTAACTAACTTAACAAAATATAAAAAATGAGAGAGAAACAAAAAAAACGTGTATTGAATATCCACCAGAGGTGGATCTTGCACATCAAACAAGTTTTCAATTTATTTTTTGATCAATGGTTATAATCTTTAATTTCAAACTCATATGTATATTAGTTCTCATGTAGTGAGTAAACTAGTTCATATGAATGCTTGAGGTTTGGCATGGGATTGTTACCGCTTTCAAAACGTGTTCTGATGATGGGAACCTAGAAAATTCCCGAAATAGATCTATCAACACATTCCTGAAAGGGTCAAATAATAAATTTGAAAACAAAAACTCTATAGATTATTTGTTAGGACAATATCCTAATGAAGAAATATAGAGTATATGGCCTCGAACTTGAATAATTTTCATTTTCATTGCACAATTAAAGGTCGAAAAAACATAATTTTTATTTTTAATAAAAATTATAACAAACTTGTGAAAAAAGGCAGAGTACCGCCTAGTTTACTTTCCCTGTTTTGTTAACTAACTTAACAAAATATAAAAAATGAGAGAGAAACAAAAAAAACGTGTATTGAATATCCACCAGAGGTGGATCTTGCACATCAAACAAGTTTTCAATTTATTTTTTGATCAATGGTTATAATCTTTAATTTCAAACTCATATGTATATTAGTTCTCATGTAGTGAGTAAACTAGTTCATATGAATGCTTGAGGTTTGGCATGGGATTGTTACCGCTTTCAAAACGTGTTCTGATGATGGGAACCTAGAAAATTCCCGAAATAGATCTATCAACACATTCCTGAAAGGGTCAAATAATAAATTTGAAAACAAAAACTCTATAGATTGTTTGTTAGGACAATATCCTAATGAAGAAATATAGAGTATATGGCCTCGAACTTGAATAATTTTCATTTTCATTATCAATTAGCTTTAAATTTTCTCTGTAATTTTCCTGGGTATCAATTATGTAACTCTTATTCGACACACGACAATGAAATAAATAATTCCAACATTATTTTCGTTTCGAGGATGGAACTCATTTTATTAATTTATTTCATGATTTATAAATGTCATATGAAATCGAAATAACAAAATCTTTTTTCAGTTACGTTGTTGAGACGACAATGATTTAGGTGACATGTCATTGTCGTGTGTCGTAAAAAAACATATTTCATATCCTGGAAATTTGATTGTTGTTTACTTCAAAGAGTGTGGGAGTCATTTAAAGTCAATTATTTTTAAAAGTCATTCAAAATAATTAATAAAAATGTATTGTTTTTCAGCTGCAAAAAGAACAAATAATGTTGACGAATTTTAAATGAAGTTATGTGCTCTTCCTAATGTAGCAGTATTTATCAGTCACTCTGTATTCAAGATATTTTTTGTTATTTTGTTATGTTCATAAAGCAAAATAAATTCCTTAATTTAATAGGCCTCTTTAATCCTCAAAGCGGAATAAGCTTTTTTGAAATGAAATTTATACCATGTGTTAGGCACGAAAATAAACAATATAGTTTAGGCATAAATTATTTTTCTTACCAAGATATACGTACATACATACCAACATTTTATATAAGGATGCTTTTTGAGGTTATGAAAATTTTGTTTCCTATATACATAAAATTTAAAGTCCTAACAACTTGATGATGTATTTTCGATTTTGAAACAGTGCGTTAGTAGTCACATAGCGAAATATGTTTATAAAAAATCCGCTGTACCCGCATGGAATGAAAAAATTTTATTTTTTGCACCTTATAATTTTGGTCCGTTGCGCTGTGCCACATATTTAGAGAAGGCGGCCTATGGTCTATTTTTTCACAGGCTCGGATTTAGAAAATATATATCTTATATGAAAGAGCCTCTTTAAGAACCTCAGGAGCCAAAGAAATCAAATCTCTGCATAATCTATTTCACTGCGAACAGCGTGATTTAAATTATTTTGTTTTTTGTTTTAAATGAACCCAGTGTAGAAAAGCCTTTATTGCACAAGTGGTTATAAAAGTAAATATATATTTGGTAATGGCAAGTACTTAGAATTTGTTACTACAAATCTCATTACTTGTATATGTGGACAATGACATATCATCATTAAACACCTTACGAAAAATCAAAAAATATGTGGTTACTTACCCGACGAAAAAAGTTTATATATTGTTATAAATAGCTTGTTGATATGATTATATATAATTATATAATATGATTACATATAAATTTATATGTAACAATTAAAAATGTTCATCTCATACTTATTTTTACGAAATTTTTTAATATAGAAATATATATCATCATACACCATTATATCTTATGTTGCGTATAAGTTAATATTTTTTATGTCTTCATATATACTTAATATAGCTTAATATGAAATCATATATAGTTTAATGTACAATAATATGTAGGTATATACACACAGAAAAAAATCATTGTAAAATCAACTAAAACCAGGTTGATTCAACATTTTTTAACAATGATTTTTGCTTCATACCCGTTTCATGTTAATTCAACATGATTTTACAATAAAACAAAAATTAAATTATTTCACTTAAAAACAACAAGAAATCATGTTGAATTTACATTGCAATTCCGGTTGAATCAAAGGGATTATCATGTTGAAATTACCTTGAGATCCATATATAATCAACATTCTGAAAGGTTAAAACAACATGAATTCCATGTTAAATCAACACGATTTTAATGTTAAATTAACTAGGAAATAATTTTAGATTTATTATGATGGTCCTTTTGAAATAACATGTAAAAATGTTAAAATAACATGTAAACATGTTAAAATAACATGAAATTTTATGTTGATAAAAATTGGTTCCTATATTGAAATAACATTTTAACAATGTTGCTTAAATAAAAAAAACTTTTTTTTTATATTTTTATTTGTTTATAAACACATTTAGAACATATATGTACACTAGGTTGTCCCAAAAAAAATAAAAATTTGGATTTTCTCGGAAGATCTTTCCTAATTTGCATACTCATAAGGTAAAGTATTTTTGAGAATTTTATCAGATTTTTCGGAGATGGTTTAGAGGTCGCGCAAACCGATTTTGTACCAAAAATCGAGCTTTTTGGGCTTTTATTGAATTATTGTTGAAAATTGCTAAAAAATCGGTAATTTTTCGGCTTCTGAGTAAATATTTTTAAAGAAAATTTTCCGATCTTTAATTTTATGTGCATAAGTAATAAGTTTCGTCAGGGATTTTGCACATTTTGATACATTATATAACAGTTTTTGTAAATTTTCAACAAATATGAAAAAGAATGCTTTATAACTTCTAAAATTTGTATGAAGACTAAAAAACTAATGATGCAGTTTAAAAGATTATGAAGTTTTAAATAAATTAGCAGAAAAAACATTATCATTTTCTCTTACCGTTCTCGAGTTATACCCTTTCAAAGCTTTGCACCCATTGTATGAAATTTTTAGTACTATAAGATTTGGGCATCCGATTTGTTGTAAACTTCAGATTATGAGATTTGAAAATTTATTTATTGTATGTCAAAGCTTAGTTTTAAGTGTTGTCAAGTTGTGGACAGCAAAAAAAGTAGCCAAAAAGCCGTTATCACTAGGTGGCACTGATATGGCTCGAACTAAAATTCATGATTTATTGGATTTGAGGCAACTACAACCCTATTTTTGGCAGATAGTCTATTGGTTTAGAGATAACAAGTCAAAATACAATTAAAATTTTTGTAAACTGATAAGTGGAAGACGCTTGCTTGAGATTGAGATAAATTTTATGGCAGTGTCCCCGATACGCTCCTCTCAATGACCTTAGACTTTTGAAACAATTGTATGATTACAAACGCTTTAATGAAAAAGTTGCACGCGAGACTCTTTAAACCTTTCTGGGTCATCAGTGGTACCTTTCCGAGAAGTTGGCTGCCTTATCGTTTTTTGATGAACATATAGATTCCAAAACTTTGCGTTTAATGCTTAGAAACCTACATGAACCAAGTAATAACAACGAATTAGTGAAAGGAAATTTAACAGAAGACATGATTGAAAATAAACAACTTCAGTGTTTTTTTACAAAAGCCTGCCAGAAAAATGGGAAAACAACAAATCAGTTCAGGAAGCAAAACACAAAGTTCAACAATTGCAAGTTGTAAAAGATGTCGCAGAACGTGGTGTGGCCTTGGCTAATAGTTATATCAATATCACAACTTCTGAAACAGACTTTCAGAGTTTACTGCGGGGGGTAGAGCAGCATCTCAAGAACTCTAATAAATGATTTATAACAAATCTATTTTTCTTTGTTTTTAATATAATTGTTATGTATGAGTGGTAAGTAACTATTATTTTATTTGTAAAAACATTTTCTAAATCCAATTATTTAAAGTTTAAACCAATGCAAACCTAGTTCACACCTTATAGTATTATACATTTCATACAATGTGTACAAAGTTTTAAAAGGGTATAACTCGAGAACGGTGAGAGAAAATTCATTTTTTTTCTGCTAATTAATTTAAAACTTAATAATCTATTAAACTGCATCATTAGTTTTTTTAGTCTTTATACAAATTTTAAAAGTTATAAAGCATTATTTTCCATATTTGTTGAAAATTTACGAAAAACCGTTATTAAATTGTCAAAATGTTCAAAATCATTGCCGAAACTTATTATTTATGCACATAAAATTAAAGATCGGAAAATGTTCTTTAAGAATATTGACTCAGAAGCTGAAGAAATATCGATTTTTTACCAATTTTCAAGCAAAATTCAAAAAAAAGCCCAAAAAGCTCGATTTTTGGTAAAAAATCGATTTGCGCGACCTCTAAACCACCTCCGAAAAATCTGAAAAAAAATCTCAAAAATTCTTAGCCTTATGAGTATTCAAATTAAGAATGATCCCCAAAATTTTTTTTGAATGGGACACCCTAATGTACACTTAACACACATAGTACATATTATATAACTTAAATTGAATTCATTTTACAAAAATTGATTTCTTAAATATATTTTACCATTATTAATTGGGAAAAGATTTAAAGGTGGGCTTGTAAATTCATGAAGTTCTTTTAATATTATTGTATCCTTTAATTTGCCTACTACATATGATTGAAAATGATCGTCAAAGTTATGAGTTTCAACTTCATAACAAAGAACATACATTTTAGTGTAAACTTTCACAATATATGAAATTTTGTATAAGCTTAGAAATTCTTTTTTGATTGTAACATAACAATTTTTTTTATAAACTTTTCCAGAGAAAATAATTTTATCATAAAATACAAAAAAACGGCCTTGCCGAATTTTCAAATCCCTCCACAATACTAATGTGACAAAAAACTTAAAACATAAAACAGTTTTGAAATCCGGATAGGGACACGCCTACATCAGATTGCTTTTCACAATTTCTTAAATAAGTTTTGGGACTTTAGCACATTTAATTACTATAAAAAAAAAAAAAAAAGTTTTGTAAATAGTTTATATACTTACTTGTCAAATAAGGCGTTACTTCAGTTAAGTTAAAAGTTTTCAACAACTCGTCTAATTGGGAACTTTGGATTGTGTTTTGAACAACTGGAATGTTTAATATAATATTTCCTTCTTCGTCACTCACAAAATTAATAATTTCTTCTATGGAAACAAAATTTTGCACAACGCTTGATAAATTCATATTATTATTGTTGGTCGCAGACATAATTATATTAACAAAAATTTAATTCACTTACTGAAACACTGCACTTTATCAAAAAAACACGAACGATACGTATGAAAGCTGTACTACAGAAACATTTTTTGCTTATTTTACTATTCTAAAGTAGCGGTACTTTTTGGGTTTTTTTTTAAATTCAACATGAATTCATTTAAAAACAACATTTTTTCATGTTCTTTTTACATGTGGCAAGTTTATTTCAATCTAATTTCAGTTGATATTAACATTTAACAAGGTTGATTTGACACGATTATCATGTTGATTTTATATGAGCAAAAGTTATTTAATATTTTAAATGGACGAATGTTGTTTCAACACGTTGCAATGTTAATTTAAATGTTTTTGTAATGTTAATTTTACAATGATCAATATTGTTTTTACTAGGTAAAGTGTTAATTTTACATGAAAACATGTAATTTTTACTATAAAAGTACAATTTTATAAATTCTACATTGATCAGTGTTATTTTTACTCTGAAGAAGGTTAAATTTAATGTAAACACTTTTATTTTAACGTGATAAGTGTTAAATCAACTATTGTGAAGGTTAAATTAAAATTTTGAACTATTAATTCAATATGAAACAATGTTAAAATTACATGAAAAGAGTATTTTTCCAGAAATTTAAAAAGATTTAAAATCAACATTTTTTCGTGTTGATTTTACACTGGGTTTTTTTTCTGTGTGTATGATACAATAAAATTAAACATATTTTATCACTTTTATATATAATTGTACTAGCGGGCGCAGCCCCCTACGTTGTTAGCGTGCCTTAGACCTAGTTTTTGGGATGATGGTAATCCAGATAAGGGTCTTGATTATCAAGTTTAAGCTGTAGTTATTTCGTTAATAATTTTGTTTGACCATTTATTAAAAATGTTTTAAATACATTTTGTTCATTAGTTAAAAAAACAAATTTAAAAATTATTTTCATAGACAGATATAATGGTTATGTGCAATATTTTATTAAATTTCATGAATATGATAAAAAAAAATATTTTCATTAAATTTCTTCCTTTATTAAAA
The DNA here is from genome assembly GCA_021234595.1 of Delia radicum. NCBI lineage: Eukaryota > Metazoa > Arthropoda > Insecta > Diptera > Anthomyiidae > Delia > Delia radicum. The sequence goes on along the minus strand of CM037851.1, from coordinate 163,448,890 downwards.
AGTAAGCATTTTTTTCTTCAGAATTTTTGCTATATTTTCTTCAATTCTATATTTGTAGCAGCCTTATTTGAGGTATTAGAAATATGTGTAGATAAATGAGCCACGGTTTAGAGCCCCCTTTGTTTTTCAAATCAGCCACTGATAAATGGATGCAAATATATGATGATCATCTATTTTACATCTTGTAAAGCCTATAGTTTATTTAAGAACTCGCATTATATGTGTACCAAATATCAATGAAATCGATTAAGCCGATTAGAGATACTTAAAATGTGCGACGGAGATAATATAAAAATCCAATAAAGTGTATATCATTTCTACCAAATTTCAATAAAATCGGTATACCATTAAGGAGATACTGAAAAAGTGACCATACAAATTAAACGAACATCATATGGAAATCTTATTTACCCTGTTTTGGCTAACATTAGTCCCATTACTCATATAGATAGTGAGGAGATATTGAAAAAGTAGGCATAAGAGAGCCACGTTAATAATATCGAAATATCAGTAGTCTCATTATCTACGCACCAAATTTGAACAAAATTGGTTCAGCCGTTATGAAGATACGGAAAAAGGAGGCGTAAAAGTGCCGCACCCATTGTATCGAAGTGTAATATAGTCTATAGTGGCTATTAGTGGTCGCAATAACTATGCATACAATTCCAATGAAATCGGTTGTGTCGTTTAGAAGATACGGAAAATGTAGGCGTAAAAGTGTCACGCCCCTCGTATCGAATTCTAATATAGCCTATAATGGCTGTCAGTAGACAGATTATCTATGCCCAAATTTCAATAAAATCGGCTTAGCCTTTTATAAGATACGGAAAAAGTGGGCATAAAAGGGCCACGCCCACCATATCGAATTTTTTTATAGAATATATTTCCTTCCGGAGCTTGCACTATGTACATGCCAAATTTAAATAAAATCGGTTAGGCCGTTTATAAAATACAGAAAAAGTGGGCATAAAATAGCCACGCCCACCATATCGTAATTTTTTTTTCACTCTCTATGTACCAAATTTCAATAAAATCCGTTCAGTCGTTTGGGCGTGATGGGCGTAATATCGAATATAGCGAAAAAGTGGGCGTCAATGTGCCACGCCCACCATATCGAAAACAAATACAGCACATATTACTTTTCAGTTTTCCCATTATCTGTGTACCAAAATTTAATAAAGTCCTTTAAGCCATATAAAAGATAACAAAAAGTGGGCGTAAAACTGCCACGCCCACCAAGTCTTAATCTATTATAGCAAATAGTGCTTATGAGTCATCCCAATATCTGTGTACCAAATTTCAATAAAATCTGTTCAGCCATATAGAAGATAGTGAAGATGTGGGCGTAAAAGTGCCACGCCCACAATATCTAAATTTGATATAACTTAAAGTGCTTATCTGTGACATCTCTTTCTGGGTACCAAATATCAATTGCATCGGTAAAGCCATATCGAAAATAGTGAAAAAAGGGCGTAAAAGTGCCACGCCCATCATATAAAAATTTCATATAGCCTATAGTTCCTTCCAGACCGCCCACTATCTATGTGTCAAATTTCAATAAAATCTGTTCAGCCATATAGATGATAGTGAAGATGTGGGCGTAAAAGTGCCACTCCCACAATATCTAAATTTGATATAACTTAAAGTGCTTATCTGTGACATCTCTGTCTGGGTACCAAATATCAATTGCATCGGTAAAGCCATATCGAAAATAGTGAAAAAGTGGGCGTAAAAGTGCCACGCCCATCATATAAAAATTTCATATAGCCTATAGTTCCTTCCAGACCGCCCACTATCTATGAGTCAAATTTTAATAAAATCGGTTAATAAAATAAGTATACAATTTCAAATAATGAAATAGTGGGTGTAAAAGTGGGCGTGGCCAAAAAAAAAAGTATCCTATTGAGCATTCCGGAGTTCCAGTTACATACTGTGAAAATTTCAGGAAGATCGGTCCAGTGGTATGGTCAGGCCACTGAGGGCGAGACTTTTTCCCCTATTATCCCCTTTTTTACCACGTTCCTGAGCAAAATTCCAAAAAGTAAAACTGCAGAAAGTTGGGTTATATCCGAATGAACATATGGTGAAAATTTCAGCTATCTATCGTAAAGGGTTCGGTGAGGCCGCTAATGGGGAGACTTTTTCCCACTTTTATCCCCCCTTTTACCACGTTCCTGGGCAAAAATTTAAAAAGTAAAAGTACAGGAAATTTTGTCATGTTCCAAAGAACACATGGTGAAAATTTTAGCTTTCTATCCCAAGGCTACAGCATCATGTGTATACAATTTCAAATAATGAAATAGTGGGCGTAAAAATGGGCGTGGCAAAAAAAAAAAGTATCCTATTGACCATTCCGGAGTTCCAGTTACATACTGTAAAAATTTCAGGAAGATCGGTCCAGTGGTCTGGTCTCCTATAAAATACATACATACAAACAAACAAACAAACAAATAAACAAACACACATTCTATTTTATATATATAGATTTAGCAGAAATTAAAAAAAAAAAAATCGATCACTTTTATATTGTTCTAACAAATAATCTATAGAGTTTTTCTTTTCAAATTTATTAATTGACCACTTTCAGGAATGTGTTGATAGATCTATTTCGGGAATTTTCTAGGTTCCCATCATAAGAACACGTTTTAAAATAAGTGACTATCGCATGCAAACATCAAACATTCATATAACCTAGTTATCCCACTAAATGAGAACTAATATATTAGTTCGAACTTGAATAATTTTCATTTTAATTGCACAATTAAAGGTCGAAAAACACAATTTTTATTTTTAATAAAAATTATATCAAACTTGTAAAAAAGACAAAGTACGGTCGTAGTTAACTTCCCCTTTACATATTGTTTTTAAATAAAACAAAGCAAGTGTAAAAATAAAAAGGAAAATAAAAACAAAAAGCGTGTATTGTATACGAGTATCTACCAAAGGTAGAGCTTGCATATACACAAACAATTTTACAATTTATTTTTGATCAATGGTGATAATCTTTAATTTCGAGCTCATATATTAAGTGAAAAAAATCAAAAAGGTTTTGATTCTCATTGCGCAAACAAGAAATGTACGAATTACTTTATAGTGTGTTGGCCACATTGTGCAATTTTTATATTCCTCTACAACAGGACAAAGGAAAGGTGCCATATTTTGGTTAAAAGATAAGATGTACAATTTATCTTATTGCACTGTGATGTCAAAATGCCAATAATACTGGGTAGCTTAAAAGCTGAATTTAATACTGTTTATTTAACAGAGATTATTTTCATTCAAAACATACAGACAAAATCAAGTTAAAAAAATCGAATTAAAAAAAAAAAACAAATATTTTATAAAAAAAACTGTTAGCCAATTTTTTTTAATGTGACTAAGTAGCAGGCCTTATCTCAAAAGGAAAATTTCCTTACTCCAGTTTTAATATATATTATTTAAAAATATATCTTAGATTTGTAAATAAAATTTCAAGGACTACGTCACAATACAAGAACATCAAACTGTTTGTTGCTAAAATAGCTTATTTTTTGCATTTCGTTTTATTTGTTCTAGCTTTAGTTTCTATTTAAATGTTGTTTTTTTATTTTTATTTGAAATGCAATCAATTTTTTAACAAATACTTTGAAGTTTTGTTTTTCGTTGATATTCAGGGGTATGTAAAAAATGAATTGAGAATAATTTCGTATTTTTATGCATAGATTACTATTATGCATAGATTACTATGAGTGTACTATTTAAAAATATCGCCAAAACTTCAAAAAACGTCAAAATTGAAAAAAATAAATTGCCAAATTGAAATTAATGGCTGAGATTCAAAATGAATACCAAAAATTAAAAAAATCACCAAAATTACAAAAATTAAAAATGTTTTCGAGATGTAGACGTTTTTAATTTTATTGAGATGATTTCTAAAATTTTAGCGTTTTTTTTTCATTTTTGCTGATTTTTTCAAATTTTGTTGTTGTTTTTTTTCTATTTTTGGCGATTTTGTTCAAAAAAATTTTTGAATTTTCAATTTTGTGGAGTATTACAATTTTTGTTTTTAATTTGACAATTGCTTTTCAATTTTTTTCATATATTAGCGGTTTTTTTTATAGTTTTTGGCTATTTTTTTTTACAATTTTAACAATTTTTTTTTATTTGGACTTTGTAAATTTGTGGCGTTTTTTACAATTTTACGGATTTTTTTTTTTTTTTTAATTATAGCGATTTTCGTCTCAATTTTTGGGGATTGAAAGTCGATTTTTGTTTTTCAGTGTGGCTTACGATCTCATCAGAACCCGAAGATTTAGAAAAACTAGAGCCTCCAGAATAGGCAGAGCTGTAACAATACTTTTTTCTTTTAATTACAATAAAAATTTGTATTTCCTACATCCTACTTAAAATGGACCTAAAATTCCTAACAATATGCCAGTTATGACGTGTTTATGCATTGGAGATACAATGACATTTTCTAATTATTATTTGCAAACTATGAACATATCAATAATAACAAATATAAACTAAACGAGAATTTTTAAAATCTCGACATAATCTAATATTTTTAAACAACTAACAAAAATGAACTGTTTTGGTAGTTGTTTATACACTCATAATAATCCATGCATAAAAATACGAAATTATTGTCAAAACTAGAAAAACTTTCGTAAAATGTAAAAATTTTTAATTTATTTTACAAACATGGATTATTACCAGTGTACTAAAGAGCGGAATTTGCAAAAAAAAAAATTAAAAATCGAAGGAATATTTCCTCACTCCAGTTTTTATACATGTTACCAAAAAATGATACAGCAGATTTGCGCAAAAAAAATTTATAAAAAAAAGATACACCCATGGCTCAGACCGATATCCTTGCATCCTGATTTCGTGCTTGAAATTTTTTTTTTGCAAATCTGCTATATGTTTTTGGTAACATAAATAATAATTGGAGTGAAGAAATTTTCCTAAGATTTATACAATTTTTTTAAAATTTCCCTCTTCTAAAGAATACAACCATGTTTCAGTTTGATATCCTTCTATCTTTCTATCCCAAGGCTACAGCATCATGTGTATACAATTTCAAATAATGAAATAGTGGGCGTAAAAATGGGCGTGGCCAAAAAAAAAGTATCCTATTGACCATTCCGGAGTTCCAGTTACATACTGTGAAAATTTCAGGAAGATCGGTCCAGTGGTCTGGTCTCCTATAAAATACATACATACAAACAAACAAACAAACAAATAAACAAACACACATTCTATTTTATATATATAGATTTAGCAGAAATTAAAAAAAAAAAAATCGATCACTTTTATATTGTTCTAACAAATAATCTATAGAGTTTTTCTTTTCAAATTTATTAATTGACCACTTTCAGGAATGTGTTGATAGATCTATTTCGGGAATTTTCTAGGTTCCCATCATAAGAACACGTTTTAAAATAAGTGACTATCGCATGCAAACATCAAACATTCATATAACCTAGTTATCCCACTAAATGAGAACTAATATATTAGTTCGAACTTGAATAATTTTCATTTTAATTGCACAATTAAAGGTCGAAAAACACAATTTTTATTTTTAATAAAAATTATATCAAACTTGTAAAAAAGACAAAGTACGGTCGTAGTTAACTTCCCCTTTACATATTGTTTTTAAATAAAACAAAGCAAGTGTAAAAATAAAAAGGAAAATAAAAACAAAAAGCGTGTATTGTATACGAGTATCTACCAAAGGTAGAGCTTGCATATACACAAACAATTTTACAATTTATTTTTGATCAATGGTGATAATCTTTAATTTCGAGCTCATATATTAAGTGAAAAAAATCAAAAAGGTTTTGATTCTCATTGCGCAAACAAGAAATGTACGAATTACTTTATAGTGTGTTGGCCACATTGTGCAATTTTTATATTCCTCTACAACAGGACAAAGGAAAGGTGCCATATTTTGGTTAAAAGATAAGATGTACAATTTATCTTATTGCACTGTGATGTCAAAATGCCAATAATACTGGGTAGCTTAAAAGCTGAATTTAATACTGTTTATTTAACAGAGATTATTTTCATTCAAAACATACAGACAAAATCAAGTTAAAAAAATCGAATTAAAAAAAAAAAACAAATATTTTATAAAAAAAATTGTTAGCCAATTTTTTTTAATGTGACTAAGTAGCAGGCCTTATCTCAAAAGGAAAATTTCCTTACTCCAGTTTTAATATATATTATTTAAAAATATATCTTAGATTTGTAAATAAAATTTCAAGGACTACGTCACAATACAAGAACATCAAACTGTTTGTTGCTAAAATAGCTTATTTTTTGCATTTCGTTTTATTTGTTCTAGCTTTAGTTTCTATTTAAATGTTGTTTTTTTATTTTTATTTGAAATGCAATCAATTTTTTTAACAAATACTTTGAAGTTTTGTTTTTCGTTGATATTCAGGGGTATGTAAAAAATGAATTGAGAATAATTTCGTATTTTTATGCATAGATTACTATTATGCATAGATTACTATGAGTGTACTATTTAAAAATATCGCCAAAACTTCAAAAAACGTCAAAATTGAAAAAAATAAATTGCCAAATTGAAATTAATGGCTGAGATTCAAAATGAATACCAAAAATTAAAAAAATCACCAAAATTACAAAAATTAAAAATGTTTTCGAGATGTAGACGTTTTTAATTTTATTGAGATGATTTCTAAAATTTTAGCGTTTTTTTTTCATTTTTGCTGATTTTTTCAAATTTTGTTGTTGTTTTTTTTCTATTTTTGGCGATTTTGTTCAAAAAAATTTTTGAATTTTCAATTTTGTGGAGTATTACAATTTTTGTTTTTAATTTGACAATTGCTTTTCAATTTTTTTCATATATTAGCGGTTTTTTTTATAGTTTTTGGCTATTTTTTTTTACAATTTTAACAATTTTTTTTTATTTGGACTTTGTAAATTTGTGGCGTTTTTTACAATTTTACGGATTTTTTTGTTTTTTTTTAAATTATAGCGATTTTCGTCTCAATTTTTGGGGATTGAAAGTCGATTTTTGTTTTTCAGTGTGGCTTACGATCTCATCAGAACCCGAAGATTTAGAAAAGCTAGAGCCTCCAGAATAGGCAGAGCTGTAACAATACTTTTTTCTTTTAATTACAATAAAAATTTGTATTTCCTACATCCTACTTAAAATGGACCTAAAATTCCTAACAATATGCCAGTTATGACGTGTTTATGCATTGGAGATACAATGACATTTTCTAATTATTATTTGCAAACTATGAACATATCAATAATAACAAATATAAACTAAACGAGAATTTTTAAAATCTCGACATAATCTAATATTTTTAAACAACTAACAAAAATGAACTGTTTTGGTAGTTGTTTATACACTCATAATAATCCATGCATAAAAATACGAAATTATTGTCAAAACTAGAAAAACTTTCGTAAAATGTAAAAATTTTTAATTTATTTTACAAACATGGATTATTACCAGTGTACTAAAGAGCGGAATTTGCAAAAAAAAAATTAAAAATCGAAGGAATATTTCCTCACTCCAGTTTTTATACATGTTACCAAAAAATGATACAGCAGATTTGCGCAAAAAAAATTTATAAAAAAAAGATACACCCATGGCTCAGACCGATATCCTTGCATCCTGATTTCGTGCTTGAAATTTTTTTTTTGCAAATCTGCTATATGTTTTTGGTAACATAAATAATAATTGGAGTGAAGAAATTTTCCTAAGATTTATACAATTTTTTTAAAATTTCCCTCTTCTAAAGAATACAACCATGTTTCAGTTTGATATCCTTCTATCTTGATTTTGTTTTTGAATTTTTTTTACATCTTTCGGATAACTTTTTTAGTAACATATATAAAAAATGGAGTGAGGACAATTTCCTAAGATTTTTATTAATTTTTTTTTTTTAATTTCATTCTTTCGACGGATGCCTTCATGGTTAAGTTTGATGTTCTTGAGTACTGATTTCGTCCTTGAATATTTTTTCACAAATCTGCGATATATTTTTAAATAACATATATTAATAACATATATAAAAACTGTATTAAGGAAATTTCCCAAAGAATTTTAACGTTTTTTTTTAATTTACTTTTTTTTAAGGTTACTCCGAGGGTTTAGATTGATGTCCTTGTAATTTGAGTTCGTCCTTGAATTTTTTTTTTTAAACTTCCTAATGTCTTTTTTAAAAACATATATAAAAACTGGTGTGAGGAAACTTTTATAAGATGTTTAATACTTTTTTAATTTCCTTTTATTTTTAAAGTATACCCCCAGGGTTCAGTTTGTTATCCTGGTCTCCTGATTTCGTCCTTTAAATTTTTTTGAGAATCAGCAATATATTTTTTGATAACATGTTTGATTTGCTTTATTTTTGTAAATATACGGAGGTTGAAAGCTCGTTATAAATTTAAAATAACATAAAAATAATCTCGATGTATATAAAAACAAAAAACTAATATAACTGTAAACAAATATTATTGTTGTTAACTGTTCGATTTTTGAAGTCGATATCTTAAATGAAAGCTAAATGTCTTATCTACTCAACAACAACAAACGCACTAAATTAGAATAATTCCTTCAAAAGTAATAGAATTTTGACCGCCTTACTTAAAAATGTGCCAGTTTGCTTCGTGAAGATTCACTCTAGATATCTAACTCTGATTTCAAGCTAATATCTAAAAAAAATCAATAATTAAATTTCGCAAAATTTTTAAAAAGTTCATAAAATGCTTGCGTATAAAATGTTTAAAATGCCACTTCAACTGGGAGGGATTGTTTGCAAAATAATAGTTCTCACAATATGCCAGCCAATTTCAAATATAATTGTGAACGGCAGACAAAAACAAAACCCCTATGGAAAAAACTGCGAAAGTTTGAAATCAGAACATTTTGGTTTCATTTGTAAACCACCATACAACTTTCTTTCTATTCTGGTCATTCCTATTCCTATTCCTGTTTTGGTTTGGGTCCGAAAGACAAAAAAAAATAAATGAAAAAACTCTTGTAAGTTTCAAGTAATTTTGTTCATTTATCGAATTTTAAATGGACATCATTTCTTTTGGTGAAGATGTTTCAATGTGCAACCTTGCATATCGCAGTTTTTAAGTATATACAACCCAAACCTCTCCATCGTTACTCTCAATTCATTCATAAAATCTTGAGAAATAAAATCAGTTACAACAAATGTCGAACATTTTTTAAGTAGTTCCTATACTATATTTCATATTAACCAAATATATCCAGGGCTTTGGAAAATTTAATTAAAATTCCTTATTACAATTTGTATTATATATATTATATATTATATATTAAGTTTTAATTTTTATTTTCATTAAATTTTCAGATACGCAAAATTTATAATAGCTGGCATTTGGATGATAGCCTTGGCAACTGCATTTCCTATACCAATTGTATCAAAACTTGTACAACCAGGTGCATGGCATGTATATTGTGATAGGTAAGTATTTGGAAACACTAGAATACATACGGAATAACCGAAACCACACACATATTTAACTAAAATATCCCAGCACAAAAACACACCTTACCAAATAATGAGTCTAGTAATCTAAACTCGAAAGTTTGGACGTATTACCCATCATATTATAATTTTAAATCTTTCTATATGAAATGTCCCAAATATAATGCGCTACCGACAACAATTAAAAAAAAATAGAAATTACACAGGAGGACAAATTCATAACCATAAAGAGTAAATGAGCTTATGCCCACACACAGGGAAATTCTGCTTTAAAAATATGTAGTTGTTTGGATTGTAATATAGTTTCTTTATTTTTAATGTAAATGTCAGTCATTTGTAGAATAAATAAAATTTTTTACTAACTTTGTAGTTCATTAAAAAAAAACAAACCACATCAAATGACTGTTTTATGATTTTACATTCATTTTTTTACAGTAGTTTTTTGTTATTTAGGAAAATAAAACAATAAATGTTTGTTTATTTTTTAATTTTTACTACAATTGTGGTTAATTTTATGAACATTAAAAAACAAATGACAATGTTAGTCGAATTTACTGAAATGTAAGTCGTCCTTTCTTTTAGTGAAATTTCATTTGTTTTTAACTACATTTGCTGTGGTCTAATTTAGCAAAAATTTTGTTAATCATAAAAAAAGTAAGGGTGATTTTTTAGCAACATTCATTTTAACAACACTGTTTTTGTCAGCTCAGCTGTTTTCGTGTAACATTTTACTGTCACACGTGTTCAGTTTTTTCTATAATTTAACCTTGAATTAACTTACAAACGAACAACGCTTGCAGATTATTGAATTTTATTATCAAAATTCATGCTCGGTTAAGAAAGTGCATCGTGCACTTCTTCCAATTTATGGTGAGTTTGGCCGACCTTCCAAAGCTGCTATTCGGAATACTGTGACTAAATTTCGCACAAAATTTACATTACTGTACTTGTAATTTTTCAAAGACAACGAAGGCAGGAACGGTACTGTGAGTGGAGAGCGCTACAGTGCGATAATTACAATGGAAGCGCTGTACTTGGGTGACATGAGGTTTCAACAAGACGGTGCAACATGCCACACTGCACGCGAAACAATGGCCCAATTGAGAGGCGAGTTCGGTGAACAGTTTATTTCACGTGTGGGGCTGGTCAATGCGATTTAACCAATTGGACTATTTTTTGTGGGGCTATGTTAAGGTTTATGTCTGTATGGACAAGCCCGCAACGGTTGACGCACTGGAAGCCGATATTGAAGAATTTATTCGTGAGATACTGTCCGATATGTTGAAGGGAGTATGCTAAAATTCGACCTAGCGTATGAACCATTTGAGGCGTAGCCGCTGTCAACATTTACATAAAACCATCCCAGCAAAACCACACATTACCAAATCATGGGTAAAGTAATGAATCGCCATAGGGCGTCATGCATTACTTTTACACGTTACTTCACTGATGAATTTTACAGGCGATGAGCCTCAAAGGAACTCATTACCTTGTAATGGGTAAAGTAACTGGTTACTTATATGGTTACATGGTGGGAAAAAGTAATGTGTCTATAAATAGATTTTCATAAAAAAAATGCATAATAATTTTTTTTACAGATATTTTTTTTAATTAAATAAATAACTTTTTTTTATTAAATAAATAACTTGGTCATGCTGGGATTCGAACCTGTGGTATCTGGTATTTAACAATTAGTTAGGCGAGAACTCTACCAACTGAGCTATCGATACATACAATATTTTCTTGCTTCAAATGTAGATGAGTTGTTGTGCTTCGTGTTTTCGTTCGTGATATCGAAAATATACACCTTACCATTATGCTTACAAAAAATCACAAAGTAATGTGTCTATAAATAGATTTTCAAAAATATATATTAGAAATTACTTTACGTTTATAATTCATGCATTATGTAATTGATGATCGGTAAGTCATTATTTTATGTTTTGAAGTAATGTAAATTGTAATGAGGGGTCATTACAAGGTAATCCATGTGTGTTTAACTCATTACTTCTTGTTGGAAAATAATGATATAGGTAAGGAGTACACATTACAAGGTAATGCATTACTTTATCGCACCCATTACCAAAATTTTGCTGGGATCTTTAAACATTGAATTATATATATCGTTCTATCGACTCAAATAGAGATTTCATACATTTCTCTAAATTTTATGTGTTGTTTTTTTAAATCAAATAAGAAAGCGCTTAAAAAATTACCCTTATATATTTTTTTCTGTGATTAGCAAAATGTTTGCTAAATTAAGCAACTGTTTTTCAAAAATTAGTAAAATATTTTGCTAAAATCAGCCACATTAATTTGTACTAAATTCAGTAAATTGTAAAATGAGAATAGCAAAAAATGTTACTAAAATAAAAATTGTACTGAAAATTAGTATGAACTCTTTATTCTGAGTGTAGTTATTTGCTTCTTTCGAGTGAATTGTTGCTCACATTGTTTGTCAACATAAATCCTGAGCTAAATATTGCAAATTGTATTTTTGCCACAGCAAGACTTTCAAATATATCAAAAGTAATGCATGTAAATGAATTCGTTTAAGGTGGCTTTTGTAGACCACATTTGTCTTCAACTCAGACGAAGAAACCCCATATAACTCTTTAGAATATGGCATACATAGCGTATGAGTGATATCGTTTTAAAATATAAAGCACTGCCCACAATTATAGCGCTCGAACTTATCCACACTTTGTTGTTCTAATATCTCGCTAACAACTTAGAATAAAATTATAATTTTTGACATTGAAAAACACAATATTGTTGAGAATTTAAAAATGCAGCTACTTACTAATTCTCTTAATTTTGAAGGAAAAATTTCTTTATTAGGTGAACTTACATATGAAAGTAGTATGTCAAATTATAGCGCACTTTATAAATAGAATCTTAAAAATATATTTTAGATTAGAGATTAGATTATATGGCACTATGCACCGCGACCAACTTAGGTCTTTTGTGCTGCCTAAAGTTACCCTAAAGCTTCAAGCTACCTATAAAGCCAATAATCCTATTAGGCAAAATCTTCATAATGTCCGAAGGGGAGACAAAGCGATTGCCAAGAAACTTGGCACGCCTTTCACATAGCCTCGGACATTCGCAAAGAACATGCTCTGATGTCTCAGCTACCAGTTCGCAAAACCTACACTCATCCGTGTCCGAAAGACCCCTTTTGCGCAGGTGGTATCTGAGATTGCAGTGTCCAGTCAGGTAAGACACCAGGGTTCTCAAGTCACCCCTCCCGAGGGACAAGAGTCTCCTCGATCCTGCACTGGAAAAAGAAATTAATCTCTTAGCCTGTCGTTGGCCAAGAGAGTTTTCCCAATAGAGAGAGAATTCTGATTCCCTCCACGACCCGAGCTTCTCCCTAACATACCCCAAAATATATTCAAAATGTTTTGAAATAATTTGATATTTTTAATTCAATAAATTACTTTACTTGGTTTTTAAGAAGTAAGGTAGTTTTCACCGTCAATTATAGAAATTTGTATTAAAATTTTCATAAAATACATAAATGTTCCAAGTTTTTAGTAAAAAAATGTAATTTTTTTCATACATTAGATATTTGAAGAAATTTTGAAAACAGATTTTTATTTATATGATGTTACATCAACTTTACTATTCGTATATTTGATTTATTTTTATGAAGTTTGATATAATTTTTATTAAAAAAAAATTATGTTTTTTCGACCTTGAATTGTGCAATGAAAATGAAAATTATTCAAGTTCGAGACTATACTCTAAATTTCTTTTTTTTAGGATATTGTCCTAACAAATAATCTACACAGCTTTTGTTTTCATATCACAGTGCAACAGTGAAAAAAATGCACAGACTCGACAGTATAGGTTCGATTGTACTACCAAATGTAAGTAAAACCCTGTACTCGGTTTGGCCAGTTTGACTACCAACTTTTTTTTATGGACCTCAAAAGATTTTGAAAATCAGTGCACCACTCAAAAAAAAAGCGTCCTCAGATTTGGCCTACACCTAATTCAGACTTGATGATATTGCTTAACCATATTTGGCAATAATGTAGTGAAGAGTCTATTGAACAAATTTTATAACATTTTATGTGCATAAAATCATTTTTTCCTGCACTTTTTTGAAAAAATATATGAGAAAATTATTTTCTTTTTTTGCTTTTTTCAGCATAACTTACAGGGAATCATAATTTTTCACTAACAATATATGACAAAATTTTAGCCATTATAAATCTGAACAACTTTTGTGAACATATCAATACAATCTGAACGTGTCTAGGCATCCGAAATAACTTACAAAGACCACTTTGTACCTTATAAATAGTCGTTGTTGACTAGACTACACTTTTATTGCATTTTTGTTTACTTTCTTTAATAGCAAAAAAAAGTAAACAAAAATGCAATAAAAATGTCGTCTAGTCAAAAACGACTATTTAAAAGGTACAAAGTGGTCTTTGTAAGCTATTTCGGATGCCTGGACACATTCAGATTGTACTGGTATGTTCACAAATGTTGTTCATATTTACAATGGCTACAATTTTGTCGTATATTGTTAGTGCAAAATTAATAGTCCCTGTAAGTCTTGTTGAAAAAAGCAAAAAAAAAATTATTTTCTCCTATATTTTTTCAAAAAAGTGCAGGAAAAATGATTTTATGCACATAAACTGTTTGCAAAATTTGTTTAGTGGACTCTTCACTACTGCCAGATATAGTTAAGCAATATCAAGTGTGAATTAGCTGTAGGCCAAAAACTGCGGACACGTTTTTTTGAGTGGTGCACTGATTTTCAAAATCTTTTGAGGTCCATAAAAAAAAATGGTAGTCAAACTGGCCAAACCGAGTACAGGGTTTTACTAACCTTTGGCCGAACCTATACTGTCGAGACCGTGCATTTTTCGAAAAGTCTTCATTTGAGTCACTGTGTATTTATTAATTGACCACTTTCAGGAATGTGTTGATAGATCTATTACGGAAATTTTATACGTTTCCCATTATTTTTATGTTTTAGATAAAAATAGTGAAGCATCTGGCTGAAAATATGATATATTGCCGTCCGGAAGCTTTGACTCCGAAATACCATTCTAGCAAAATCTTTTATTATATATAATGAATATAAATAGTGATCGATATATAAATGTAACATACTTTTAGGCTTATAACTTATCATTATTTTTACACTTGACATTTTTAAACTGTTTGCCATTTCTGTGCCTCGCAAGATTAGTTTTTTTTACAATGGATAAGCAATAAAAATTTAATTAATGTTTTATTAAAATATTCAATGAATTTCAGTGTCGTCCAAACAATCAATTACTAGGCAAGCTGGTGTTTCCCGGCAAACGATTTCTTGTGTTACAAAAAAATAAGAAACAACTGACAACCAAAAGAAAATCTCAGAATGAAAAAGACTTTGGAAAAAGTTGGCAGTATGGTAGCGTTGTGTCTCCCACTTTTTATTTATTTTTTACATAACATTTGTATTTTATATAATATTTTTGTTTAACTTTTATAAAATATATTTTTATTTTTGTAATTTAAAGAAATTTTCAAATCAAACTGAAAATTATTGACAGAAAACAAACAGATGAATTTTTCTAATTTGTAATAAATTAAAGGCAATTGGGGAAGTCTCCACAGCAGCTTCTAAAGAAAAGGACACGAAAGATGCAGTAAAAACCTAAAAGGCATTAAAGAAAAATCTTAAAATGTTATTCGATACAACTTAAAAATCTGAAAGCTTTATAAATTAAAACGTTACATTTAATGTCTATTAATAAAAAAAATATAAACTAAAAATATAAGCTGTTTATTTTAAAGTTATGAGCCTAAAAGCATGTTATATTTATTTAACGCGCATTCCTTAAATACCTCAGCACATTACAATTTCTCAAAGTTGATCATGGAATTCATTACTAAAATTTTTATTCATTTCAAAAAATGGGAACTAGGACTGAATTCTTCAAAGCTCTGATTTGTGCGAAGTAGAGAGAAGCAAATGTTTGTATGTATAGAAATAGACCCATAACTTTGTTAATTTTCAACCGAGTTTGATAAATGAAGGCTCAATATACTCATGAAAACACTTTGTGGGCGTTGTGGTGTAATGGTTAGCGCGTTGGACTGTTACACAGATGGTCCCGGGTTCGATTCCCGGTGACGACAACATCAATTTAGAAAAATAATATGTATGAGTTTTCTATCACTTATATGTATCGCTGCGCCCACCTTCGGTGTTCCCATAGCACTTAACCCCACCGAAATAAAATAATGAATCAGGGCTATGAAACAAACAGCTTCAATAAATTCGCCAACCCTTCATCAGGTGGGGAGCAACAACTGTTCTAAGACTTATCTACTCGCGCAATTACAGTGTTGCCATGTTTGAAGCCCTTCATCTTTCACCACCTTTCATCTCTCCACTATCCCCTTTCCAAAGAAAGCAACACATTAATTAATAGGAAGAATTTCCTTTTATTTTTAAAAAAGAGAAGCATTTTTTAAAAATAAAAAAAAAAGATTCGATGAAAACCCTCATACAAGTTAAAAAATATAAAAAAGAATTGAAGATTTTAATTGCTATTAAAAAAATTTCTACATATTTATATTAATAATATAAAGATAGTATATATTTTTACAAAGACCCGGTTTTCTTTTAAATGCCGTTTAAAAATTTAAAATCGGATAAAAAAATACTGATTCATAAATATTTAAAGCGCCAGTCGCAAAAAATACTCTTCTTACTGGTATCTTGAAAATTGTGGGGTGTATTACAACTTCTCAAACCGATTTTGTAATACATTCAGCTAGACCTACAACCTACACTAGGTCTTTGAGGAGTGAATTTTTTATGTAGCACAGTGTAATTAATGACAAACGATTTATTAAATATTTTCGTGAATATGGAATTTTTTTTTCCTAAGTGCAGATATGCTATATTTTTATGCAATTATAATCTATTTATAGTGTATTTGGTCAATTTGTGTTAGTATGTATAGTATACACTCAAAAAAAAAAAAGTTAGCAAAAAATTTTGCTGAGTCAGCAAAATTTTAGTCAGGAGGGTGCTAGCAAAAAATTGCTAATGTCAGCAAAATCTTTTGCTGAAAATCGGCGAGCTGATTTTCATTTTCCCACATTGATGTCATGAATTAATTTAATATCTGAAAATATATAGAAATAAATATATATAACATAACAAAAATTTTTTTTCAACTACTTACATCAATGGTAGTCTAAATGATGCTTTCTTTTAAACTACGCAACTGCCGAAGATAATTATAGAAACGAAACGAAAAAATAAACAAAAACAAACGAAACGAAAACAACAACCTTTTTTTTTGCAATAAGAAAAAGGAACCATACTAAGATGTGTGTCTTTGTCTTTCGCTTTACTCTGTCTACATGTCTGTATATGTTTGTTTGCAATTTGACCACACTAGATTATTAATCTATTAACATTTATTATAGAAATACATATTAAATTTAAATATTTTCTTTTGTCTTTTATTTTATTAATAGACAATTATTTTCACAACGCAAAATTTAAGTTGTTTTAATCCTCAATTTTGTTTTATATATGAAAAACAGATACAAAAGTCTTCCATGGTTGATTTTTTTATATGTCTTATTAGAGTTGTACTTTTTAGTATCATTTTCCTCTTCTCTACTACATCTTGACATGTGCTTATCAGCACAATTTTTTTTTAGCAAAATTAATTAGTAAAACATTAGTATATTAGTAAAGCATTAGTATAAAACAGTTAAGTGCTGAATAAGTATAACAAAAATTTTAGCTGGAAACACGATTTTAGCTAAAAAATTTGCTAAAAAATAGTATACCTGATTTACAAGACGTTTTACTAACTTTTTTACTAACTTATTTTTTTGAGTGTACATTGTATACATTTTATAAAATCCGAAAAAAATTAGCTTAATAAAATGTTTTAGTAAAAAATTCAGTAAGTTGTAAAATGAGAATTTAAAATATTGTTACTAAAAAAATATATTGTACTAATAAAAATTAGTACACATATATTAAAGTGGAATTGAAAACCTATAACAGAATATTCTACTAAATTTTTTACCTAGCTATAATTTTGAGCAGTGCTGTAGTTCAATATAACTCATACGGTAGAATGTTCTTCGTAAAAATATGTGTATCAAATAATAATATACAAACTGTATAATAAGTTTTCTGCAAAATTTCATTCCAACAACATCGTTGACAATTGGGTGTGTTTTTCTTCATTTCACAAGAAATTAAAAACCAGAAAACGAATCATATATTTTCGCTACTGCAAAACTTTGAGTTTCAAAGACGCACATCGTCACCTAAAAGCCAAAAGGCCCTAAATAAGAAAAGAATCCATATTGAGTTTACGATTGATTATGATGTTGTTAACCCAAATACATCTATCTACAAACAAAATTTTACACGTTTACGTCCAAAAATTCTGATTTATTAAAAAAATCAAAAGGCCGTAAGTACAATTTAATTTATTCTCGGGTATTCAAATTACTCGGGTTTCGTTTCGTTCGAGTAAACGAATAACTCGATTTTGAGGTTTTTAACTTAATCGTTTCATCGAGTAAGATTTTAAAATTACTCGAGTAACTCGAATAATTTCAATAGTTTTGTTAAATTGATTTTGAATTTAACAAGATCTAATAAAATAATACATAATTAAGACCTTTAAGAAAACATTAGGTATATGGCTTTTAGCATTTTGTGCTATGCCTTAGAAAAATATACTTAACAATTATATTACTCTTTAGCCGCCGTTAAAAGAAATTCCTAGTTGAAGTTTTGAAAACCAATTTTTGTTTGTCTTTATTTTTCTTTTTTTTCCAAATTAGAAAATCTTTCACTTCCCGGTTAAAAAAGCAACGTATATGCATAATTTATGAACATGTATGAACTCATCCATTTTCATATATGAATTGATTCGAGGTCACACATGTCCATAAAAACCCATATAGGATTCACATACTCGTATGTTCATAAGAGTTCATATAAATATTATATAAATTTTCGTTAATATACACATATGGCCATATATGGAAATGTATAGACACGTGCACAGAAGAAAATTTATGATTACTCATATGAACATATAAGAATGGTTTATGAAAACATATGAATTATGTATGGATGCATGCGGACATGTATGAATCATGTGAGTTCATGTATGTCGATTTTAAACAGGGTCATGTGGTGATTGAAAGAAAATAGTGAATGGCCCAATTAAAGTGGAACACTATAAGATGATGATGAATGAAGTTCAATTCGAATTTTGAAAAAAACCGAATAGTAGCACTATTCGTCAAAATTATTAATTTGAAATAAAATAGATTTAAACTATATTTTTATCTACACATACATAATATTTTTCTTTAAAAGGTCAAACACTACTATTTGTATTGAATTGAGATGATTTCTTAATCTAAAAATGTAATGTTGTTATAAATATGTATGAAACAACTATTCGGTAAATATCCGATTTAAACCGAATTCCGAATGTTCGGCGATGTGCCGAATATTCGGTGAAGTGGCAAATACAGTATTCGTGACATCTCTAATAATTTGAATTTTTTTCTTTAAAATAGTTTTTTTCTTTAAAAAAGTTTAAAATTCAGAAAACACTATTAAAAACCCAAGTGAAAAAGTTCATATATTGTCGTATATGGTTTCATGTATCAGCATGTATTGTTCCATTTATGGCCATATATGAACATAAATGTAATATATGGAATCATATATGGGTAAAATCATGCAAAAGGAAAAGTTCATATATGGCTATTGATGACACCTTATATGATAATATATTGCATGTGTTGGTTCATATGTTGCTTCATATATGCCATATAACTCCATATGTGAATTAATATATTATTCCATATATGGGCAATATCTTATAATTTCTTATCAGATATGACCATATATGAGGACGATTTTTTTTTAATTTTTAACCCCTTCTTCGAATTCCTGACTAAAATATTTAAAAGAAAATAGATTTTTAAGTTTCCATAACGATAGTAGAGAATTAGAGAGTTAATTAGATAAACGTTTTTCATGATCCAAAAATGTTTTAGTTTTTGTACTAAAAATGGAAAAAAAAAAATTTTGGACTTTCTATATTTTCATATATTTTGTTAGAATATTGTTCTACCTCAAGTCCAAAAATCGAATATGATGTTGGCATATTAGATTGTATTTGTCTATTATCTTTGTCTTTGCAGACAACTGAAGAATTGGGTGATGCCAATAAAATAATTGTATTGTATATCATGAAAATGGTTAAACTTTTTGAGAAGCAACAAATAAAAACTAATATGGCAATATCATATTAGGTTTTTGGACTTGAGGTAGAAAAATATTCTAACTAAATATAGGTTTTTTATGATTTGGTTTTAATTATAATATTTTAATTATTTAAGGTTTAACAGAGCTCTTTACGCAGTTTTTTTGTAATTCATGTTTCAATATATCTAAAACTTTTAATACTACTTAACCAACACTTATTTTACTATTTGCATACAAGGTATGAAAGGTGTTTTGGTTCAATGCGATAGCTCACTTGAATTTAGAGAAATATCAGTCGCATTTGATAGGCTTAGTTCGAAATCGGTAGTAGCTAACTTGACCAACCATTAGGCGAGATTATCCCGCTTTTTAATATATTTTTTTCTCAATAGAATTTTTATAAAAAATAAAATGATTTAAAAATGTTCAACATATTATAAATTTTGCAACCTTTTAATACAAATAAAGTTTCAGAGCCAGTGATAGGATTTCAAAATTCGCGATTAAAACTTAAAAATTTTGAATTTATTAAAATACGTATTTTAAGACAATCAATTTTAAAAATCCTGCTTTATGCTCCAAAATTCCGATTTTTTGCTGCCGAGTCTGCCGAGCTTTTGATTAAAAACAGTGGGTCACGTTACGTTGAACTTGACTCCGTCTCAGATGCTGACTTTGTCTCTCCGTAATATTTGTCAGAATCTGAATATTCATACTCATCTAAACATTCATCTCTATTCGATTTGCCATCACTATCAATCTCTCTTGTTTAGTTTCCACCTTTCCAATGTTTTAGTGGAACATAAGCATTTTATAAAATTCATAAGTATTCTTACACTCAAAAAAATAAGTTAGTACAAAAAATAGTAAAACGTCTTGTAAATCAGGTATACTATTTTTTAGCAAATTTTTTTGCTAAAAACATGTTTTTCAGCTAAAATTTTTGTTATACTTATTCAGCACTTAACTTTTTTGTACTAATGCTTTACTAATATACTAATGTTTTAACAATTAATTTTGCTATAAAAAAATTGTGCTGATAAGCACATTAATAGTGTGGACGACAACCAGATTGAAAGATATACGCAGAATGAAGCAGATGCCGCGGCATGTCAAGATGTAGTAGAGAAGAGGAAAATGATACTAAAAAGTACAACTCTAATAAGACATATAAAAAAATCAACCATGGAAGACTTTTGTATTTGTTTTTCATACATAAAACAAAATTGAGAATTAAAACAACTTAAATTTTGCGTTGTCACCGGCTTGTGAAAATAATTGTCTTTTAATTAAATAAAAGACAAAATAAAATATTTAAATTTAATATGTGTTTCTAAACTAAATGTTTATAGATTAATTATCTAGTGTGGTTAAATTGCAAACACATATATACAGACATGTAGACAGAGTAAAGCGAAAGACAAAGACACACATCTTAGGTAGATTTTTATGGTTCCTTTTTCTTATTGCAAAAAAAGGTTGTTTTTTCGTTTGTTTTTGTTTATTTTTTCGTTTCGTTTCTATAATTATCTTCGGCAGTTGCGTCCTTTAAAAGAAAGCATCATTTAGACAACCATTGATGTAAGTAGTTGAAAGAAAATTTTTGTTATGTTATATATATTTATTTCTATATATTTTCAGATATTAAATTAATTCATGACATCAATGTGGGAAAATGAAAATTTTTATATTTCGTAATTATTGTAAATTATTTTTATAAGAATCACAAAAATATGTTTTATGATTTTCAGCAAATAAATTAACTAAATTACAATTTTTCTACAAATTTTTTGCGTTTTTTTTCAGTCTAGTAAAATTCAGCAAAAAATTTATTAATTTTCAGCAAGGCTTTTTTATTTCTTATCCACTAAGTGTTAGCAAAACTTTTGCTGAATCTACTAAGTTTGTTGCTAGAAATCAGCTCGCTGATTTTCAGCAAAATATTTTGCTGACATTAGCAATTTTTTGCAAGCACCCTCCTGACTAAAATTTTGCTGACTCAGCAAAATTTTTTGTTGACTTTACAAACTTTTTTTTTTGAGTGTACCAAAGGACTTCTTTTGTCGGTTGGCTTGATTACTATTGTTATCGGCGTAATTTTCTTAATCATCGAATTTAATTTTTTTCTGTAACAAGTTCGTTGTCCATTATCCATACTGTTATTCATTTTCATTAAATCCTTTCTCAGTTTGTATTTTCTTAAAAAAATTCGCTTTGAACTATTTGCATTTATTAATACATTTTGAATTTCAAATGTATACACTTATTAGTAACATGTTCTTAGAAGTATAATATAAACCTTTTCTTTTAATAAAAAGACAACATTTTTGATAAAAACTTAAAAAATTGCCTGGTATATACGAGCATGTAGGAAAAGTAATAATATATTTTATTTTTTTTTTTTTTAAGAGAAGCAACACTCAGGAAATTCTTCCTATTAATTATTGTGTTGCTTTTTTTGGAAAGGGGATAGTTTAGAGATGAAAGGTGGTGAAAGATGAAGGGCTTCAAACATGGCAATACTGTAATTGCGCGAGTAGATATGTCTTAGAACAGTTGTTGCTCGCCACCTGATGTAGAGATGGCGAATTTATTGAAGCTTTTTGTTTCATAGCCCTGATTCATTACTTTACTTCGATAGGGTTAAGTGCTATATGAACACCGAAGGTGGGCGCAGCGATACATATAAGTGATAGAAAATTTATACATATTATTTTTCTAAATTGGTGTTGTCGTCACCGGGAATGGAACCTGGGACCATCTGTGTAACAGTCCAACGCGCTAACCATTACACCACAACGACCACTAAATGTATATGTCGTATATGTCGTGCCTCTAATTTCGGATCCGAACATATCTGGATTCATATATAAACATCTATATGAGGCAATATTTAAACATTTTCGGGAACACAAAATTAATTTGTCTAAACAAAATTATTTTTAATGCAGATGAAATTTTTGTAAACATTTCTCAAAATGCATCCAAAAAACTGCATTTGCATCGAAAATTAATTTTTTGGACAGATAAACCTAAATAAATTAATTTTTTATGAAGAATGTCCACTCATAATAATCCATGCTTAAAAATACAAAATTATTTTTCGTAACTTTTTTTTCGTTCAATGTACACACATTTTGTAAATGTAAGAAATTTCATAAATTTAGAAATTTTTTAAATAATACAAACACGATTTCGTAAATAATTTTTAACACAAAGTACAAAAAAAAAAATGTAACATTACACAATTTTTGTGAATAATACGAATAAAATTTAAAATTTGAGAAAATATACAAAATTGTTTTGTAGTTCAACTAAATAATTGCATAAAATATTTTTTATGCTTTTAAGAAATTTCGTAATATAAACAAATAAAATTTTACTATTTACCAAACAACCAAAACTCGCGTAAAATAAACAACAGTTTTCGTGTAGTTTACCTATAAATTATTACGAGTATAATGTAAGCTTCTGAACTCTGTTCAAATATAAAAATTACAAGTTATGCAGAAAATGTAATTATTTCATGGATATAATAGATAATTATGTGATATTCGGGGCACAGAAAATGAAATTTTTTTTAAATACATTTGTGATGTATCATTGAACTTATGATATTGTTCATTTGAAGAAAGAAGCTTAAAAAAACGCAAGTATTACCATATTTTAGCACTTAAACGTGAAACTTGGCAGTTAAAAACTTGCTCATTCCTATCTATTTTGTCTCTTTTATCACATATCCAAATTTTATGGCAATCGGAGGGAAAACATCAGGGGTCCTTCATTGTAAGCTTTAAAAAACTAAAAAGTGTAGATACGGCCTTTTCCATTTTTGGTGACGACATACTAATAAACGCTTTACTTTTAATGAATATCGTTAATGAAAAAGTTTAATAGTACTCATTAGGGTATTCAAATTAGGCGGGTTTGGTTCGAGACAACGAGTAACTCCATTTTGAGGTTTTTGACTTATTCGATTAATCGGGTAAGATTTTAGAATTACTCGACTAACTCTAATAAATTAATTTCATTAATTTTCTTTTAAAGATACATAATAACACAGAAAATAAATACATATGCAGGAGTTAAGAAGTGTATTTCATCAAAAAAAGCAGTAGCAGAATATGCGTTGGAAATTTTCAACAGTACAAAAATTTGTACTGGTAAGCCCCAGTTATTTTAGTAAAATCCATTATGTTAGAAATTACCAAAGTTACATTTACTATTGTACTATAGAAGCACAATTTTGTATGCAAAGCAAGTGTTTTGCCAGTATAAGTCGCAAAATTTATTGTCCTTATTGTTTTCACCAATATTACAATAAACTTTTTTTTAAATGTTTTATTATATTTTACTCCTTTAATCAGCATTTATTTATTTTAAATACTTAGCCGAACTCGGTTGCAGGTTTTAAAAGTAGCGTCTTTTATAAACCTTTTACAAATAATTAAATTTAAGATATTTGGAAAGCACAACAACGTTATACCCTTGGTGGCAAGCAACGGTTAGCCACTGTTATCAATCGGGTAACAGTACAATACTCTCAACATTGTCAATCCCACTTTCTATAAGCACATAACCAATCATCACCGACGCTTTGCCAGTACTGTGCCGATTGTACTGTAGTGCCTGGTTAGTTACATTACTTTTTCTTTGTCTTTATAAAACATTGTCGTTCCAAATGCTTTAAAGATTGGATGACAGATTTCTTTACAAAATAGATGATTTTCAAAATTTCCGTACAAAAAATATCTGTTTTACCAGACCTAAACAGATCTCATATCATATATTATCAGATCTAATTAGATCTGATATAATCTGGGCAGATTTGATATTTTTAGATTTGGAGAATTTAGTAATTTTTAAAATGTTCCAGCTAAATTATTTAAAATGGCTTATGTTAATTTAAATATATTTATTAAAAAGTTTGCGGCAAATAATTGGATAATAAAGTATCAATATGAAACAGACCAACTTTTTGAAATGTTACACTTTTTTGGGAATTCGGCTATGGCTGTCGGGTTTATCTCAAAATTTTGGGTAGTCATTTGTTAAAGTGTTTATAAATCCTGATTAATCCGCTGAGAAACTGCCGTCTTGGTCTGTTTCTTGTGATCCGATACGGGCATAGATTGACACGGAATATCAGTTTCTTTTCTTGTCTTTGAATAAGTACAAAATATTGGTTTATGGAACTACAAAAAAAAACCATCATTGTTAAATAAGCTTTCTTAACAATATATATTTTTCTTTTACCATCTTTCTATTTTTCAAAAAACTCCATTTTCCTTGAACAATTTATAAGAGGTACATACATAGTTAAGCAAAACTTTAAAAATTTTCATTAATTTTGAAAATAACAAGCACAAGTAAAATTAAAAAATTTTAAGTTATTATATGCCATAAAAATATGTATGTCCGTTTTTATTTTGGTGCCTTTCAAAGGGCTTAGATCTGGTACCAGATCTGGACAAAGTCATTATGAAATCTTTTAAGATATGAACAGATCTGGCATACGATATATTCCAATATGAACAGATCTGCTCATATCTGTGCACAAAAATTATGAAATAATCGAGATCCCTTCAGATATGAATAGATCTGTTACTAGATCTGATCAGATCTGGACATAAAGTGTATCACAAACGCTACATCATATGCGATCAGATCTGGCACCATATCTATTTATATTTAATCGTATCTATTCAGATACAATCATATCTAGTTAGATCTGATCTAATCTAATATCTTCTACACGGGTTATATGATTAAGTTATAAAGGGTCCGCCAAACAATTTTTTTTTTGAACTCCTGAACCAATTGGACTTTGTATGGCGTCATACCAAGGTCTTTATGCAAAATTCGTCTCAATGATGTCTCCGAAATGTTCAATTGTTGAGAACGACGGTGAATTGATGTTGATGGCGCTTCACGCACACTTTCTGCCACAGCAGCAATATTCTCGGGTGTACGCACTGTTTTTGGCTTTTCACGCTTTGGTTTATCGATGAGGATGCCAGTTTCTTTCACTTTTTTCACAAGATAACGAACATACGGACCATATTCGATCAGCGGGAGGATAAAACTAATTATCTGTCAAATCAGACATGAGCTAAGTGTTACCATTCACGAAATAAGCACTAGTTGAAAAAAAACGTTATATGGCGGACCCTTTATATAAATCCGAATAAAATAAAAAATTGAACAGCCCAATCCGAAAGATGAATTAAGTTCAATTCTAATCTTGCAAAAATGTTAACTAAATCGATTAGTGTTGCGATTGTTGCGATATATGAATATTTTAAAATTTTGCTATATTTTTGTGATATTTTCGGAATTGGTGTAGGTGCGGAACGTTTTTTTTTTATCCTTAATGATCAAAGAAAAAAATGTTTTAGTACAGAATTGCACATAACGTGATGCCACATAGAAAAATTATACCCCTTCTAAACAAATATTATATACAAATTAGAACGATAACAGAAAAAAAAAATTTTTTATACGACCCATTTTAGATTTTTTTTTATAACATATGTTTACTCGATTAATCGACCAAAATTCTTCGAGTTAGTCGTTACTCGAAATTTGTACTTTTTATTTACTCGAACAATTGTTTTATTAAAATTCATCGAATAATCGAGTAACGGTTAACCGATTGAGTATCGTTATACTCACACACTGAACGTACTTTATTAATTTATATCCTTGTTACTTATTACCCCCTACAAAATTCTTAATAATTCTTATTAATTCGATGTTTTCCTTTTAAAATATTTTTGTTTTTATCAGATATGTTTGCCAGGAGGAATGGTCTTCTGCAGAGCAAAACTACTACTATACCTTGGCCCTGTTAACATTACAATTTTTAGTACCTTTGTCGGTTCTTATATTTACTTACACTCGCATTGCATTGGCTGTGTGGGGCAAGAGGCCACCAGGAGAAGCAGAAAATTCACGAGATCAACGTATGGCAAGGTCAAAGCGAAAGGTAAGTTTCTTTTTTTTTCAAAGTTTATTTTTCGTGTACACTTAAAACCAAAAAAAAATATATATCGATTAATTAATGCTATTTTAACTTACACAAAGAGCAAGTAGTGTAATGAAAAAGAATGTAAATGGTATTTGAATATTACAAGTAGGTGGAGTACTAAAAGAAAATGTAATAAAAATTGGAAAAAGTTAATCGTATAATATTAAAACCACAAAAACTAATTTGAACATTTTTAAAACAGAGGTAATTTCGAGAATTTCCCATACGTTAATCATTTATATCATGAATTCCATCGACGAACACAGAAAAAACATTATAAAATCATATTTGTAAATAACTAATAGAAAAAATGTGAACTAAAAAATTATTTTATTCTAAGAACTAGTATAAAAACTGTAAATTGGGAAATACAATTTTTATTAATTTATCTTCTAACTTTTTTATTTGAATGTATGACCTTTTTTAAAAATTATTTAAACGATTTTATACTGCACAAAGGTAAAATGTGAACAAAACAAAAAAAAAAATTGAATTTTTTTTAGAAATTTCGATACAGAACGAAAATTAATATTCCAAATATAAAGAAGCAGGTAACTTTTTTTTTATTGTGAGTTGGCTATTTTAAATTTCATAATACTTCGAACTTGCAACTTTTCTTAAATCGATTTCCTACCTAAAAAATTTTATTTTCAAACTATGAAAACAAAGTAAAGAATGGTCCACTTATAATCTGGACTCACAAATGCTTTAATAGTTTTTAAGAAAAAGTGGTATATAATAGTTTGATATATCATACCCAGCAAAAATAGACAGTACCAAGTAATTAAGCATGTAAGTACACTCATAATAATCCATGTATGAAAATACGGAAAAATGTCAATATAACAAAAACTTTCGTAAAATAAACGAAATTGTGTATATTTTACGAAAGTTTTCGTAGATTTGACATTAATTTCGTATTTTTATACATGAATTATTATGGTGCACAAAGGGATTCACTAGTTGCCAGTATATTTACTCGCTTGATTACTTTTGTTCGCGATGACCCAAAATTCATTGGTGATCATTATCATCTCGCTTACAAAAAAGTGTGAATAATGAGTTACCTGATTGGTTACTCATAATGAAAGAATACGTAATTAATTATATCATAGGAATAAGTGGTTACTCACAATGATAGAATAAGAGGTTACCAAGGTGTTACAAATAAGTGGCTATCTTTAAGTTATTTTTTTTTTAACAAACCTTGAAGAAAAATTTAGAAATTTTTTAACTTGGAAAATTTACTTGTAAAGTTTTTTAGAACAAATTAATACAATATTAGAATCAAAACTATGAAATTGATATATAAGTAACCAATTAGCAGTAAGTCATTATTTTGAAATTGCATATAAGTACTTATATAACCCATTATCAGTAAGTCATTATTTTGTGTTTTAAGGTACTTGGTAATCTATACGGAAACGACCTGAAATTATCATATTTTTTCTTGGATATGCAAATTAATTTATTCAGCTTTAAGAAAAAATATGAAAAACGTTAAGATCTTAATAAATATAAAAACTATTGGCATATTTTTCTACAATGTTAACCGTAATAAATTTGTGATTCAGAATTCACGAAGAAATCCCAAAGGGCGTAGTTACATTACAAATTGTATGTAAATTTTTTTCAACCTTTTGGCGACCGAACTTAAACTGATGAATAGATTTTGTTGAAACTACTTGGAAAATTGGGAATATTACTAAAAATAAGTTTTGTGCTGCTTTTGGCGCTTTACTGCTCCACCTGTCAGAGAAATATAATACCAAAATTAAACTAGTAATGGACTGTCTGTCATTAATGCGATAAGATTTTGCTTACATTTTAATTTTGAATTTTGTGAATTTTGTGTTATGCATAATCCAAATTATAATTACCATTTTTGTATAAACATAAAATTTTGAATAAGTTTGATATAATTTTTATTAAACATAAAAATTATGTTTTTTCGACCTTTAATTGTGCAATGAAAATGAAAATTATTCAAGTTTGAGGCCATACTCTATGGATCTATCAACACATTCCTGAAAGTGGTCAATTAATAAATTTGAAAACAAAAACTCTATAGATTATTTGTTAGGACAATATTCTGATAAAAAATATAGAGAATGGCCTCGAACTTGAATAATTTTCATTTTCATTTTCATTAAACTTTTTAATATTATAAAAACTAGACAAAAACGTAAACGTAAACTTAAGCAAAAAAAAAATACAAAAAATTTATTTTTTCTCTGAGAGTATTAGGGTACAGTAGGTATCGCTATATCTGTTAAAATTGTCCTGCAGGTTTTTCCAAAATACCAATAAGTACGTTTTCAAAGGTTTAATTTGTATGTACCTTTACAAATATTCGAAAAAATTTAAATTTTTGGAGACCTTAAAACCTCATTCGATTTCGTTGAAATTTGAAACATACAAGGTGGGCCAACTTCGACTGACTGGTTTTAAATGCTTATAACTTTTTTATTCTTCCATTTTTTAACTTAATTTTCTTCACAATGTCATCATACTTAATGTTTGACACGTTGAAATGTATAAAAAATATTTCCGGACGATCAACTGGTACAACACAAAGAAAATGTCGTCAACATTTTAATAGTGCAACGGCTTCCAGTTTAAGCATATTAAGAAACCTAGTTACCCGTTTTTGTGGTCGAATTTGGGTTACCCAAAATCCTAGAGCAGTGCATTAGCGACAATTACAACCTCTCAGATGCGCGGTTTGATGTGGAATTATGGATGATAAAGTTATCGGTTCCATATTTTTTCGAAAATCAAGACAGGGAAACAGAAACCGTATCCGGGGCGGTATGTCGGACCATGTTAGAAAGTTTTTTACGCCCGGTTCCAGCAAAATGGAGCGACAGCTCATACCGCGAGACATACAATGGAGATTCTGCGAGAACTTTTTATGGCCGAAAAATTTTAAAAAATGCTAATTTTGCATGTCCACCTCCTCTCCAAGATTTGACGGCCCCTGATTTTTTTTTTTAGAGTTACTTGAATGGACGAGTTTACGTCAACAAACCACAAAACATTCAGCAACTTTAGCAGAATATTAGCACAGAAATTGCTCTATTGTAGCCAGAAACGTTGCGCAACGTAATGCAAAACGTCTTGAAAAGAGCCATTAAATGCCAACAGGAAACCGGACGCCATTTAATAGACGTCATTTTTCATTCTTAGCTAAAAAAAATTTAATAAGTTTTACTTTCATTTAAAAAATAAAAAACTCTAAAACTAAAAAAGTTAAAAACATTTTAAATCAGTCAGTCAAAGTTGGCCCACCCTGTATGTTATTGTTTTCCATACACAACGATCCAGCCGTGAAGAGCACAAATCAGACTACGTCTAGTTTCTTCATATATTTTTAATTAAAAAGAAAATATCTTTTCATTCAAAGAAGTCTTTAAAATCAAAAATCAACAACTTTTAAATAAATAATAGTTTACTTTAAAAACTGAAATTATTGAAAAATTTTAATTTTTTCTCACGATTATATTGACAATGACTGATGCTGCTGATGATGATGATAGTAATCATTTGTTATGGTTGTGCAGTTTTTTTTTTGGTGCCTATTTTTATGCAATTTGTTCATCTGTCATCACAAAATATTGCAAATGCTTTAACAAATCTTCTCTTGACCAAACGTCTGTGGTAACGTAATGTTTGGAAAAGCATGAGGGAGTTTTGAATTTGCATGAATTTCTGTTTTTGGTAATCGCACGAAAACTCGAAAAATTACTTTCAAATGTTCCGTAAAAACAACACAAATTTTAGTTTTTATCTAATCAAGATGATTTTTTTAAATTACTGTTTTTGAAATTTCGTTGTCTCAATACTGCGGGCTGTCAGACATGCAACACAGAGAGAATTTTAGTGGTAAAATAGTAATGAAAATTTTGCCGTGAACTAATAAATCTTATCTGCACAGTGGATTGTATAACAAATATTTTGGAAATAATTAAGACATTTCTTACTGGCTAATCGGATTTGCATGAAACTTCACGCATACATAATCAACGTAATTTCAAGCTTAAATTTGAAAAAAGGTCAGACTAGATATATCTGGCACTAATCAATTAGGCTACAAAGTAGGACACATCCGGTATTCAAACATTTCAAGAGTTTGCCGATTTTATATATCGACCGATTTCCAAATAATATATGCGCTTAATCATGTGGCTTATGTCTTAAAGTAAAAAAGATATCAGCATATAAAATCAAAATTTTGCATTTTTGCAATAACCTGACCCGTTTTTTGCCGATGGAAAAAACAAATCAAATTTACATCTAAATACTATGTGCCAAGTTTCAACAGAATCGGTAAAGTTTTAATTTGCAATAGAATCTTTGTTAATGAACAAATTGTAATACTAAGTTGTACCTTGCTATTATTTCTATTAAAACAGAAATAATATCGTATTGATATGGGGTACCGTGAAATAACTCCCAAATGAGTAGGTGTATTTATTATTGAAACTTACTAGCGGATTACAAAAATGTTTAATTTTTAAAAATCGGTTGATAAATATAAAATTTGTTAATGTTCTCGAGGTGTCCTACTTTGGAGTCTACTAGATTAGTGCTTTTTAGGTCTAATGGACTCTTCTTGGAAACTGAAGATTGAAATTACGTGTATTATGCCTTTATGAAGTTTCATGGCAATACGATCAGCTAGTAAGAAATGGCTGAATTATTTCCAAGATATTTGTTATACATCCCACTGTGCAATATGAACAAAATGTTTTTAAGACACCTGTTTTTTTAATGAATTTTTTCCAAAAATTATAAAATTATATTTAAAAAAAATTTATAAAAACTTTATTTATAAAAACTTGCATTTATAAAAACTTGCATTAATAACGTCTCAAACGACGTGTTCCAGAGCAACTTCATTGCTTCAATGCAAAAATTTATTAATAACATACAGATAATTCCATCAGTATATTCAAAACCTTTCATACATTGAACGAAACATTTCGTTATTTTTCACCATGAAAATCTTTCGTAAAATATACGAAATCAACGAAAATTTTTGTGTGCAATTTACGAATTAATTTTTTTTTTACGAAAGAGTTTCGTTGTTTCACACCATGAACATTTTTCGTGAAATATACGAAATTGCGAAATTTGTATGTTCATTTTACAAAGTAGTTTTTTATATTTTACGAAAAAGTTTCATTATTTCGCACCACGAAAATCTTTCATAAAATACACGAAATTACGATTTTTTTTTTATCCAATTTAGACCAATTAATAAATGTACAGTTAAAATTTAACAAACAGTTAATCTGAAAATTTATATGGGAAACAAAAACAAATGTGTCAGTTAATGTCCCAGTTAGTAGCTAACTGGACATTACGAAAATAAGACTTAGGCCCGATTACTGAATGTCCAGTTAACAACTACCTGGGACTTTAACTGACGCATTTGTTGTTGTTCCCCATATAAATATTCCATTTAACAGTTTGTTAAATTTTAACTGGACATTCAGTAAATGGGCCTTAAGGATTTATTTTATTTTGGTAAAAATTCCATATTTTGTTCATCAATTTCAAAAAATCAAATTTTTATCTAAATTTAATATTTACTCTATTACAATGTGAAATAAATATTTAAAGTGAGTGAATAAGAAAGCTGAAATTCGCAGAATATATGAAATATTCGTCTATATTAAGAAAAAACTAACTACGATTTTTTTTTTTTTTTGTAAAATATTGCATTAATTTTTTTCAGTGTAGACAAATTAAATGTTTGTTGATTTTGTCTGTTGCCATCGTATATCAAATTTTTATCCAAAAGGATGATTTATTTAATGGACCTGAAACAAAAAGAGAATGTTGTCTGTTTAAAATTGTTCATTTCTTATGAAATCAACGGAAAACCCATTTTAAATTAAGCCACTAACCGCATACGCTAAACAATTTATAATCTAACACATTTGGTTGGGTCATCTTTTCTATTTTCGATGTCATAACATAAATAAATCAAAAATTTTGTTTGTAATACACCACCACACATTATTATCTGCTATAAACACTCGACAAAACATGATTTTTATACAACATATGAGATTTTTTACATTAAAATAATAAAAATACCAAAGAAAAATCTCACTTAACCACCTTTTCCTAAATGTTGACACTATGGGCTAGGAGTTTGGAAAATAATAAATAAACAAAACTTCAGAGTATGAAATTAAAATAAAAGATATGGATCTTTATGTAGTCACATCAATTTCTATGTGACGCTATATGTAATCTTATTAAATTTCATCCGAAATATGGGCCCATATAATTCTGTATGTTTGTATGTGTTTAGATTTAATTTGGAGCATTTAGAAAAATGTCCAGTACAATTTCATTCGAATTATGTCCCGATAGAATTGTATCAATTTTTTATCAAATTGTATCAGTTTATATCTAAACTGATAAATATAGATATAATTATATAAAAACCAGATATTATTGTATCCGAATTTTGAGCTGATATAGTTGTATATGATTTAATGTAAACTGATACATCTACATATAATTAGCTACGAGTTTTAGACTGGCAAAATGACACTGAATGTTACATTTTTGTACGATATATGATTGCATGAAAATATGCACAATTTTATACAATCATGTAATCATCCTATCATATCTGTTAAGTCCATAAAAAATTATTAGGAAACATATTACTTGTTTGTGGTTTTCAAAAAGTTACGGCATAAAACCAGGGACATAACCCAGCAAGAACAGTGACGGTCATATGACCGGTCAAATGACCGACACTGCTGATGAAAATATCCATCAATGCGTAGAACAAAGTTTCTATCATGTTAGAAAGTGTTTAATTTTTTTATATTAATTACTGTAGAATATTACTTTAGCTAGTCTCTTTACAGGAAAAAGAAGAAGAAAACATTTTTATTGAAAAATTTTACGGACACAAGGGATACACCAGACTACCGCACTTTCGTCCACCTCCTGGGACTCGTCAGTGGTTAATTTTTGTGTCAATTGAACAAAGTATTTTATATTGTTAATTTGCTCTATATGAAAAACTTTTTATTTTTTTATTTTTTGGTGTCGTACTGTGATTTGAACTCACTGCCTTAGCATCAAGCTATGCATCGTAATCTCACCTCTTAACGAGTTGAGCCACCGTCGACACAGCGATGACTGTGACTAAATTGGAGTTTGATTACACTACGTACACACAAGTATTGTTTCGATCAGAAGAGACAGAATTAACTAATACCAATTCACAATTCATTTCTCAACTAGAATGCTTTTTCTTCTTAATCCTATCTCTTTTTCACAAGTAATCATCACGTTTCATGATGCGCTTTATTCACATACAATAGTTGGATACCAAGTGTAGGTTTAAGATTGAGTCGCCGTTAAGCAAGTTTCTTCAAATTTCATGTTAGAAAATGTTTTGCATCCGTCAGATAATGACAATCGTAATTAATTTTTTTATATTAATTACTGTAGAATATTACTTTAGTTAGTCTCTTTCTATCATTTTCTTAAGGGCAATGTGAAAAAGTGATGGAAACTTTGTGTACGTGTGATTTTGCATCTTCCTCTAATTTATAAATTCATAAGTTAGAGGAAGATGCAAGATTTGCATGTGTTAGTTTTGGTCATCCATTTCTTGTAGGGAACTGTTATAGCCAATATCGAAAAAAGTCCTGAAATAATAATTTTTCAAGAATTTTTAAAAACTGTTTTCTGGATAATAGTTACAAATAACCAATTCTTCGATAATCATAATATTTTTTTTGTTTTGTTTTGGTCTGCCATAACCATTACCAAAGATTTTTATTTTTTTTGGTCTTCCATAACTATTATAATATACTTTTATTATTTTTGGTATTCTATTGCCATTATAAAGATTTTTATTTTTTGTGGTTTTCTGTAACCATTATGAAAGTATTTTCTATAATCATTATAAGTAACCAAAAAGTTTTTTGGCCGCATGGAACTTCTTTTCTCACATTTTTCAAACTTTGTTCTTTCTCAAAGACGCATAAGTTTCTGCATTTTCTAAATCAATTCAAAGACATAAAATAAATTCATGAACAGAAAAAAAAATCATAATGCTTGTGGAAGACCGAAAAAATAAAAATCTTTTATAACGATAATAGAAGACCAAACATAATAAAAGTATTTTGTAGTGGCTATGATAGACCAAAAAACATAAAAATCTTTTGTATTGGTTATCAAAGACCCAAAAAATATTAATATTTCATAATTGTTATCAAAGGCCAGGGGCAACCAAGGTTCTTTAGGGACTGGATAGGGAGGGTCTCAGGACCCTAACGGGGTTCCTGACCGGTCATTGTTCTGCCAGGGCTTTGACAAGCAGATGGGACAGGGACATACCGGATTTTTGCAGGTTGTGCGAGGACGTTGAGGAACTGGATACAGTTGAGCATATAATGTGCCACTGTCCTAGGTTGCAGGGTCTCATACAGAAACGGCTAGGAGATAGATTTCACGACGAACTTGGGTGTGTCGCTGGATGCAATCCCGTAGATTTGCTGAGATTTGTCAGGGAAATAGGACGGCTGTTTCTAGCAAGGGGACGATAGGAGCTGGTTCTGGGGAGCATATATATCCTTTCTATCTTCCTTTATATCTATCTTTCAATCTATCTTGCTGTCTATTTCTATTCTTTCTTACTGTTTTTCACTAAAGAGATGCACAATGGACCGTATTGGTCTCCGAGTGGAGATGTGCCCTTGGGCACATAACCCTTCCTAACCTAACCGAACCTATCAAAGGCCAAACAAAATAATAATCTTTTATAACGTTTATGGCAGGACTACACTTTTTTGGGTGATTTATAATTTTTATTACAGGACAGATTTTTTTTTAGTTATTTATTCTATAACCTATTGTATATTTAAAAAAAAAAATAACAGTTATTTCGGGTCCCTGCATAAAACTTTTAAAGTGCTCAAACGATTCAATTGATTATGGTTAAAATAAATAAAAAAATCGAGCATACTTATAGCTCGCTACTCGTACCTTTAAGATTTTCGAGCAAAATTAGACTCAAGTTAGGCAATGCTGAGCATATCTTTGAAAATATATTTATAATTTTTCAATCTTTCAATTTAAAACAAGTAGCACATAAAATTACTTGTTTCAAATTCAATGATGCGGTGTGTGGGGCAAAATTAATCTATGGAAATTGTATAAATGTTTTTCACAAAATATGCTCAGAGTTGCCAAACTTTTAAACTCTTCTTTGCGCAAAATTTTTAAAAATACACTACGATAATCGCGGATAGCAACTGTAAGTATGTAGCCTCAAAAAAATGTTTGATTTTTACTCATAAACAGCTCAGAGATACCTATCGTTTGAGTACATGACGAAATTCACAATTTTTTTTAAATTCGGGACAGTCTAATATATAGCGTGCAGCAATATAGTTTTATCCAAAAGAATGGTGCTGAAAGAAATATAACTATGAATAGGTCAATTTATGGTGTCATTCAAAAGGAAATAAATTTTTTTTATATTGCACTATATGTTATTATATGTTATTTTGATTTGTGATATCCCGAGTAAAAAAGTTTATATATAACAATATATTCTCTAAAATAAAAATATATGATCATATAAAATAGCATATGTATCAATATGTATTTACATATATATGTATAATAATATTTTCAAAAGGTTTTCCCAACAAAATTCATGTATAGGGTCCGCCATCTAACGTTTTTTTATTCAACTAGTGCTTATTTCGTGAATGGTAACACTTATCTCATGTCTGATTTGACAGATAATTAGTTTTATCCTTCCGCTGAACGAATATGGTCCGTATGTTCATTATCTTGTGAAAACAGTGAAAGAAACTGGCATCCTCATCGATAAACTAAAGCGTGAAAAGCCAAAAACAGTGCGTACACCCGTGAATATTGCTGCTGTGGCAGAAAGTGTGCGTGAAGCGCCATCAACATCAATTCACCGTCGTTCTCAACAATTGAACATTTCGGAGACATCATTGAGACGAATTTTGCATAAAGACCTTGGTATGACGCCATACAAAGTCCAATTGGTTCAGGAGTTCAAAAAAAAAAAGTTATTTGGCGGACCCTTTATTAGCACATCCAATCATGTATAAAAAAAATACTATTCTGAATTTTATATATGATAATATATGGTTGATAAATTTGATTAAATTTTTATAAAAATAGATATAACCCAATATATAATTATATATAATACATAATATCAAACCGTCTTCCGTCATTTTAGACATACTTATAAAGGGTCCGCCAAATAACTTTTTTTTTGAGAATGCTATAAAAAATATACTGAATATTTTCTCAAATTTCTTTTTTTATTTGAAAGTACAATCCTTCCGGTTAATAATGGAAAATAATTTCATTGAAATGGCTGCCTCGGCTGGCCATGCAGTAGCCTACACGATCGGTCCAATTTTTAAGCACATTATCGATTGTGTGCAGCTGTATTTCACCAATGGCTTCCTGTTCCGTCCTGTTGAAACCAAATATTGCCAATATCCTCCTCTTCAATTTTTGTGAACAAAAATTCGTTCAAAATGGCCCGATAACGATAGCCATTGACTGTAACGGCCACTCCGTGCTCATTTCCGAAGAAAAATGGCAATTTTTGCACACATTCTCCAACATTACCATGATTTTCAAAGTAATGTCGCAATATTTCCCAGCGTTGTTCAAGCGTATACACAACCATACTCGTTCAGCGGAAGGATAAAATTAATTATCTGTCAAATCAGACATGAGCTAAGTGTTGCCATTCATGAAATAAGCACTAGTTGAAAAAAAAACGTTAGATGACGGACCCTTTATATAATCCAAAACACTTCCTAAGTCAGTTTTTATGTAACTATATATAACTCAAAATATCAAAATATATATATAATTCAAAAAAATTTTACGAAAATAGTTTACAATTTTAAAAAATCGATTTCCATTACAAATATCAAACCATCTAGCAAAAGTTTTAGAACAAATTACCTATGAACCTGTTCTAGAACAGCTTTTTTTTACCACCGGTTACATTTTTTTTACCACCGGTTACAGTTTCTAGAACAGGTTCCTGGGAGTCAAGTTGTAAGGTTTCACCGTTCCATGACTGATTCTAGAACCGATTCTAAAGCAACTTGTTTTAGTTTGGAGGTAAAGAACCTATTGCAAATAAAAAGCATCGGTTGTAGTAAAACAGAAATAATAAGCTATTATAATACAGCATAAGTTGTTCTTCAACCAGTTATTTGGATTTTAATGGGCCATTTTAATATTGGCAAACATTTGTTTTTTATATTAAATTAAAATGAACAATTTCGTTTTAAACGAAAATTTGATATCCCAAAAAAGCATAAATAAACTTAAAGTTATTTAAAAATTTCAATCATACATTTTGTGTTTTGAACCCGTTTTATGGCTCTTAAATATATGTAACTTAATATCTTTTACAGTACAGTCTAGTTTACTCCCCCTGAGAAAACAAAAAATAAAAAGGAGTGAAAAAAACAAAAAAAGTGTATTGAATATCCACCAAAGGTTGACCTTGCACATAACAAAAAAGTTTTTAATTTATTTTTTGATCAATGGTGATAATCCTTAACTTCGAGCTCATATATTAGTTCTCATGTAGTGAGTAAACTAGTTTACATAAATGTTTGATGTTTGGCATGGGATTGTTACCTATTTCAAAATGTGTTCTGATGATGGGAACCTAGAAAATTCCCGAAATAGATATATCAACACGTTCCTGAAAGGGTCAAATAATAAATTAGAAAACAAAAACAAAAAACTCTTTAGATTATTTGTTAGGACAATATCCTAATAAAGAAATATAGAGTATAGCCTCGAACTTAAATAATTTTCATTTTCTTAATATCTTGTAATTTGAATATATTTGGATTATTATGTGTGTTTGTATTTGTATCTAATTATATCTAATTGTATCAAATATTATATAATTAAATGTAATTATATCGGAACAAAACTCGGATAGAATTGGATAGTTTTTTGTATTTATTTAAACCGAACTAACCAACATCTCACACACAATTTATAGATCAACAATTAAAATGTTCTATTAACCACTCACAAGGTACAGTGCAAAAATTCGCTTAATATATATGCTCGACATACAGTGGCGGACAAAAGTATTCACACAGCAGCAAACTTTATTTTTAATCTTTTATATTTTTAAATTTAAACCCACTAGCCGGATATGGTATTCAACAAAATTGT
The DNA here is from genome assembly GCA_021234595.1 of Delia radicum. NCBI lineage: Eukaryota > Metazoa > Arthropoda > Insecta > Diptera > Anthomyiidae > Delia > Delia radicum. The sequence continues at coordinate 163,409,820 of CM037851.1, read as the reverse complement.
TTATTAACTTCTAAATTATTAAAATACAACAAAAAACTTATTCTTAGTATGTTACATTATAAGAAAAAACTAAATATGTAATTCAAAGTATTATTTTAGGCGGACAAAAGTATTCACACAGCTTCAAATGTTTGTACAAAAAATAAAATTTCACATGATTTAATACTTTCTTTGATATGACTTCTTTTATTCTTCTTGGCATAGAATGGACGAATTTCTTCGTAACATCAGCTCCAATATTTTGCCAATTTGTTTTTAAATACAACATGCTTAGTGTTAGTTTTTTGTTGTATTTAAATTATTAATAAGTTAATAAACAATTTTGTTGAATACCTTATACGGCTAATAGTTTTCATTTTAAAAATATAAAAGACTTAAAATAAAGTTTGCTGCTGTGTCAATACTTTTGTCCGGCACTGTATGTTGAAAAATGAAGAAAATCTTCAATGTTTGATATTCCTATTGATATTACTATGTAAAGGATAAAATATGATGACATTTGAAAATAACTGCCAGTCAAATTTTCTACTTAATTAGTTGAACTGGCAACTGTGGTAATAATTAACAGAACTAAACACAGATTTATAGAAAATTAGTTCGCAGTAAATTTCATCATACTCAACAAACTAAGTCACGTTACGTTTTTAACTTAACTAGTTGAGTTAAATAGATGATGTTTACAATTTAGGCACAAAGAATGTTGATGAAGGCCGTTGCGATCCAGAAAGTTAACTCCATTCATGCAGGTGTCAAATAACTATTTTTTAAGTGTTTTTTCTGTCAATTAAAGTAAATTATCACAAATAAAATTATAATTTTTCTGTTAATATGGAAAAAATATTCATTATCTTTAACCGAACTAACCAACATCTCACACACAATTTATAGATCAACAATGAAAATTCTCTACTATTTAAATATATTTAGATCCAAAGTGATACAATTTTATGAAAATATTTTTTGGATCAAACTGTATCCGCTTATATGTATTTGCGGAAAATATCTCATCATATATAATTTTATATAAACTTTTTTACTCGGGATATCTAATTAAACATGTATTCATACACAATTAGATTAAACATATATAATATTATATGTCATATACGATTATATATTAATCGATATGTAATAAGATGTAGTTATATATAAACATACATAAAGATATAATAGCATGTAATAACATAAATATAAATATAAAATAATGCATGATTATATGTAAACGTTTTTACTCATGTGTACATTTTTTATTGCGGAAAAACTTTTAATTACATTTTTGCCACTACATAAATTAACCTCATAAAGCGTTTCTCAGACAAATTTTGTTCTCTTCTAACTTGGAATTTTCATTAATGAATTAAGCATTGGCTTTTTACAGGAAGAAAGCATTTCAAAAATGATTCCTTGGAAGCTTTTTCCCTAAACAACTTCTTCGAATGTTATTAAGGTATAAAATATTCCTTGGAAGTAGTTTTGCAGCATTATATGAAAAGCTTTTTTTTCTATGACAAGTTAATATTAAATTCAGCAACAAAAGTACTTAATTAGAAACATTCATTGCATAGTGGGGTGTATCAAAAATATTTTGGAAAGCATTCAGCCATTTCTTACTCAATTACTTCAATCAGACGCTTTTCAATTAGACTCCAAATTAGGACACTTCAGGTATTGGAAAATTTTGAGAGCCTACATTAACCGATTTTAAAAAACTGAAACATTTTTGCAATCTGTTTGTAACTGTTCTGAACATGGGAACCTGGAAAATTCCGGAAATGGATATATGGCCTCGAACTCGAATAATTTTCGTTGTTTTAAATTGAAAGATTTGCAATGTAGTTTGTAACAAATTTTTAGTAGGTTTTTTCTGCTACCCAGCCAGAAAAATTTTAACGGCAAAGCGTTCGCCCAGTGATTTGAGCTTTGGATTTCTGAAGATTTAAGTGCACTGTTTCGATTTTTCTTTTTTAAAACGTTGGCCAAGCACTGGAAATTAGTGCTTTGCCAGTACCAATATCATAATTTTTAAACGTTGGCAAAGCATTTTTAAAACAACCAATAAAGTGCCTTTTTAATGATAAAAATAAGCCATTTACCAATCCCAAAATTATAACAGCGGGCAGGGCATGACCTTTTCTTTTTCAAAACGTTAGTAAAGCAATGGCAATGAGTGCTTCGCCAGTTCCAAAATCATAATTCAAAATCATAAAGTAAAAACAGTCTACTAATTATAATTTTTTTTATAAAATTTGGTTTTTATTATTTAAAATAATAAAATTATGTAAAATAAATAAACATACAAATTCATTTTCTGCCATGTAAATAAAATTCAATTAGAAAAATATAATTTCTGACTGAGAATTTGTAATTTTTCATACAGAAATTTATAAAGAAGAGATTTTCATATAAAATTAGGTAAATTCCAATTTTTAAATAAAAAAATTGGGAAATTTTCGACAAAAAAATGGATTTTTATTTGAAATTACAAAATTTATAGCCGAATTCGATTACAGAGGACAGCCAATTTGTCGCAGCCAAATTTGTTAATAATCTAATATAAATCGAGGGTGCTGATTCTGAATATGACAATGATTTTTCGAGAATGACTCGAGTTTAGGAAATATAACCAGAAAACTGAAATTTTGAATTTTAAGGTTCAACAGTTTACAAATTAATGCTATCACAAAAGTTCATCATTACAATCGACTAAGACATGCCCGACCAAAATTTACTTACGTTGTTTATATTTCAAATAGTTTTGAATTATGGTGTCCCAAAGTTGAAAATTTTTGAATTTTCCCTAAACTGGATCTTTTGAAGGCCAGTAATATTTTCTTCAAGCATCGGATGTTCTACATAATGTTGCAAAACTGTGAAATTTTCATAAAATCCTTAGTTGTGTCCCTTATTTTTAATAGTTTTTGAGACTAAAATAAAACATTTTTTTTATTAACGGAAAGTGATTCTTATCTTAGTGGCCTATAAGCGTTATTCCTTAAAACAAAGAACTAATGTTATATACAACATTAGTTCTTTGTTTTTTGTTTCCAATTGAAAACCAAAAAAAAAACACTCCAAAAATGCTTATTTTACGAAATCTGTGACATTCATACAAAATTTTTTAAAAATATATTCAACATAGATATTACAGAAACTATTTGGCTGGTTAACGCGCGTTGCTAATATATCATAATAAGTAACAGAGGTAGTATAATCTATGGACAAATGTTGACTTAAAAAATGTAAGATTTAAAATTTTTTTAATTTGACTGATTTTTTGATTTTAATTTTTTGTAAAAGAATTTCGATTTTTAACCATTTTTTTTTTTAATTGTCAAATGGCAACCCTGACATTGTAATTTTTATAAGTGTAGTAGTATTTCCATGTTTTGAGTTAAAAAGCAATAAATTTTGGCATATTTTTGACTTTGTGTATTTGAAATATTCATGCCCCGATCGGTCAAATTTTCAAAAGCAAAGAGTATGCATAAACTAATTCTCCGCAGATAAACAAATTTTAGTATTTTTAAGTCAACATAAGATCAAAAATATAACAGTTGGGCTTTTTTATATTTTTAAACATTTTTTAAAAAAGCTCTTCCATGGGAAGTAGGACAAAAATAAATTTTCTTTTAATTAACTATTGCACTATTTCTTATTTTTGAATATAAGTTTCTAATCGACTTGATTACAGTTTATACGGTTAAAAAGTACTGGGTTCAAAACGAAACCGTTGGTCCATTATGAGTCATAAAAAATAAAACAGTTAAAAGATATATTTAGAAAATATACCTTTAACTAAGGCTGACTTTAAAAATGTAAGGCCACATTCGTGATCTGCACTGATAGAATTTTCCTTCATAGTATTAATGAAACAATTTCATTAAAATCGATTCATTGGTTTAATGAAAAACTTCATTAACTAAATGAAAATTCATTACTATTGGTATATTTTTCATTAACATTTTTTATGATTTTTTCATAATTTCATAAAAAAAAAAATCATTAAATCAATGAAAAATTTTTTTCAATAAAAATGTTGACTTGTAATAAGAAAAAAAATTTTTTTTTTTTTTTTGTGGTATCATTTTGAAATAAAAAAAAACTGAAAAATTTCTTTTAAACAGAATTAACCAAAACTTTGATATAAATAATTTTTTTTATTAAGTTTGCCTAGAGCTATCAGTTATTGAGGAATTTGAATAGTTGGTCACTAAATTCCAGGGAACAGATTCTCTAAGAAAAACGATATAGTTTTGCTCAAAACGAGACCTAAATTGTTATCGTTTTGACGATGTTACACAAAAACGTCATGCTAAACGATAATAAATTTTTGTTTTTTAACAACATTGTTAACATTTTTATCTAATATGGTAGTAATTTAACTACAAAAAGTGGACTGTAATCGTCGATCATTCTACAGAATTCCAAGCCTGATCGATAAAATTAAATTAAAATTAAATTACATATTTTGTACCGACGTATAAGAAAACATGTCATCTTTTAACACAAATTATAAAAAATGTACAGAAAGATTGAATGTAAAGAAAAACAGAAATAAATTAAAATTGTTTTTTGAGTTCAGCTTTTAATATTTTAATGCCTGTTAATTATATTTAAACGATTTTTTCAGTCATTCAAGTTCTTAATATACATAATTTATAAGAAGTACAATAATGAAAATATTTTCTTTTTTATGGATAAAAAAATTTTATTTTCAAAATTTGTAATTTTCGTTCTGAAATCTAATCAGCTATTTTTCAAATTTTATCTTTTTCGAATTCGTCAAAAATTATGAGCTTTAGCAAATTTGTTGAAAAACAATAGAATTTTACCCACTGTGCTACATTGGTGGGTGGCCCCGGGAAAAACCTTTCTTGTAAGATTTCTTTTTTACATGTCATCCTATTCCAAGTAACGAAAATTTGCTGAATCATCGCTTTTGCACAACAGCCTGTGACGTTTACTTTCGAACTTTTTTTATAAAAATATTTTATAGATCCTATAAAGACCAGACCTTATAAATAATATCAACGAATCATAATTTCTAAATAACCACCAAATTAATGCAATGCTAAAATAATCATAAAAAGTGCAAATTATTAAATATCAACGAAAATATTTCATATAAACTATGAACTTTATTCATTAAACACATGAAACTTTTAGGCTAGGATTTATGAAAACATTTCATATACTTTATGAAATTTTCATTGGGTCAATGAAACCATTCATTAAAATTGATTTAATGAAACACCTTTCATTGACTCAATGAAACGTTTCTTTGGGGACTTTTTTATGAAAAAATTCATTGGATTAATGAAGGAATTCAATAATACTACGCACAAATTTCAATCAGTGTGCGCATACAAGTATTTTAGAAATTATAAGACGCAACCCCCGATTCATCTAGTTTTTGATTTTATTGAACTCTGTTATAGGTAACAAAGTCATATAAATGAATAATTAAGAAAATAAAATACAATAAAACATCTTGTAGGAAAATGAAAATACTATATCCCTAAAATTTTTCTTATTAGTTATGTATGCGAAAAGTTTTGAATACTAATTATTTATTATCTTTTGATATGATAAATTAAGTTTCCAGACCATAGTGCGCATTGCTTACAATGTTTAGTGTTCATTTTTTCCTTTCATTCATATATTGTTAGCAATACACAAACGTTTACTTTGAGTTGCTGGGCTACCAAATGATGACACCAAATTAAAGTATTTTTAGCCTGGCTGCCAAAGACCATATAACCACCGACTACAATTCAATTGACAATAAATAAAGCACTCGTTAAACCACTTTGTTTTTTCCTCTGTTGCTGTCTTTTATATTTTAAGCTTAACAATGCTGAGGGGGAATCCCCCATAACCACAAGTTACGTGATTTGTTGATTATCCCCAAAAAAAAAAATAAAAAAATACTACCTTTATAAATAATTGTATGATCAAACGTACATTTCGCATTTATATTCATCGAGCTAAAGAAGCACCCGCGTGGTATTAAAAAAAAAATGATTTCCTGTAACCACAAATGGCATAACATTATTGTAAGCAATCTTTAATTGAAATTCATCCTCAAATGATTATGATTGTATGTAGTTATGGATATCAAAAGACTTCTTTATACAAACAAATATTTTTGTATCTATAAAAAAAAAAACTTTGCTACAAGGTGTTTGTTATAAACAGGAATTTGTCATTAAATTCACAAAAATGTTTATTTGATTGTTGTTTTATGACTTTAACATGCATATTTTTAGTTAGCACTGGAAATTTACAGTGTTGAGCTCTTCTGAGTACATGTAAGTACTTTTTGTACCTAAAGATTCAGGCTGAAAAATATTTGACACTAGAACTAAATTATACTTTTCTAAATGTATAAGGTACGCTGAATCTGATATCAGCATCGCACTCCGACATCAGGCATTCGAGCTATATTAAGAGGAAAAGTGCAAATTTTGATAAACATTCGCGATTTCTCACCTTCCGGAAAATATAGTTTTCATAATACTGAATGCGCTACTCTTGCCCATTTTTTTTTTCAAATTATCTGAGTCAGCAAAATTTTAATCAGGAGGGTGCTTGCAAAAAAATTGCTAATGTCAGCAAAATCTTTTGCTGAAAATCAGCGAGCTGCTTTTTAGCAACAAAAGTTTTGGTAACACTTAGCAGATTAGAAATTTAAAAAACCTTTTCTAAAAATTTATAAAATTTTTGCTGAATATTAGTAGACTGAAAAAAATTTGTAGAAAAATTATACTTTAGTTAATTTATTTGCTGAAAATCACAAAACATATTTTTGTGATTATTTTTAAAACATTTTACAATACGTTAAAATGTTCATACTCATGAATTAATGTAATATCTAAAAACAATATAAATAATTATATATAACATAAGCGAAATTATCTTTGAACTACTTACATCAATTATTGTCTAAATGATGCTATATTTTAAAGGAACGCAAATCCCGCAGAGAATTATAGAAACGAAACGAAAAAATAACAAAATATAACATATACTACCCTTTTTTTGCAATTAAAAAAATTAAATATAAAAATCTACCTAATATTTGTGTCTTTGTCTTTCACTTTAGTCTGTCTACCTATCAGTATATTTGTTTGCAATTTGACCACACTATATAATTAATCTAGCTTTAGTTTACAAATACACATTTAATCTTTATTAAATGTAAATATTTTATTTTGACTTTTATTTAATTAATAGACAATTACTTTCACAAGCCGGTGACAACGCAAAATTTAAGTTGTTTTAATTCACAATTTTGTTTTATGTATGAAAACAAGATACAAAAATCTTCCATGGATTATTTTTTTTATATTTTGTCTTACTAGAGTTGTTCTTTTAAGTATAATTTTCCTCGTCACTACTACATCGTGACATGCCGCGACATCTAATTCATTATGAGTATATCTTTTAGTCTGGTTGTCGTTCACACTATTGATGTGCTAATCAACACAATTTTTTTAGCAAAATAAATTTGTAAAACATTAGTAAAATATTAGTAAAACATTAGTTCAAAACGGTTAAGTACTGAATAAGTATAACTAAAATTTTAGTTTAAAACATAATTTTAGCAAAAAATTTGCTGAAAGATAGTATACCTGATTTACAAGATGTTTTACTAACTGTTCTACTAACTTATTTTTTTGATTGTAGAAAATCATATTTTGTTTGCAAAGCATGTGTTTTGCCAGTACCACCTGCCAAGTTTTTTGTCAATATTGTTTTTACCAATACTACAACCAATAAGAAGCATTTTTTAATATTTTATTATTATCCCAGCAAAAAGAACCCCTCGCCTTGGTAAGCAGTAACTACATTTGTATGCTTCTAAAATAGTGCTTCACCGCCTGGCATACAATAAAGCATTTGGAAGGCATGCTGTTGTGCTTCCCTAAATGCCTTCTTTGCAACAGTGAATAATGGTTGCAAAAAATCAGTAAAAAATGCATACCATGAAGCAATAATGTTGTCAACACATAGAAAAAGATAATTTTATTGCCTACGAAGTAGGGTTGCCAGATATGAAATCGACAAGTAAAAAAAGCACATATTTTTATTTAAAAAATCATAAAATTTAGTTTACAAAAGTAACAAATTTTGTAATTAAGAACTAAAAACTTCTCCTCAAAACAAAACAAAATATATGGGACCTCCTCCAGAATTAAAAGAGTAAATTTTTTCTATTATCTGTTAAGGGGGATGAGGACCACAAGCCCCAAAAACCGTTACGCCTGGTAATATATAAGTGTAGGTACTGTCGCGATTTCAGAAATTCATTTTATTTTAAGATTCAAAAATGTGGCTCCCACCAGATTTATTTTAGACCCCTGGTGGTCTAAAATAGCAAATTAACATACGCAAATAAATAATAATTTTTCACGACTTCAATTATGACCATTATTTAAGCATTCATATAACGCATAAAAAATTAAAGGTGCCATAATAACTCTTTATTTTATTTTAACTTTCCTCAAAGGTAAAAACCGAAAAAAAAAATTCTTAAAATATCCTCAATTATTGTGAAACAAATAATTGTCTTCACAAAACTCCTTCTTTTTCAATAAAAAATGAGTAGTCTACTCAAAACTTCGTTTTGATCACTTTATTTGTAATTATTTCACCAGTTTGATGCTCTTTATTAGTAGTTTCGTCGCCTCCGAGTCTCAACATTACGCGGAACAGAATTTAAAAATTTCCGCCATATTTTAAAATCTACAAAATTCTATGACAAAATGTTAATTATTTATTTTTCGATATTTGGTTTCCCAAAATTGGGACACACAGAAAATTTCATTCAAGAGAAATATTGATTAAGAAAGAATCAAAGAAGTGGAATATTACTCCGTTATCAGTGTTCTGAAAAAAAATTTTAAAAAATAACACTTTTGTATTTTTCTTATAAAAATTCTCTTCGATGTTCGTTTTTTTAAAATAAATTTTTAATCAAATTAAAATAATCCTTTAAATAAATGAAGTTTATGTTTAGTTGATCATTAAATGTGTAAATGAATAATTTTTAGTCGATTTGAGATCATTGTTAAAAATTGAAAATTTTTAAAAATGTTTATTTTCCGTACAATGAATTTTGTAAAACCATCAATCGTCATTTTATCACTTCAAAAAACGACAAAATGTATACAAATCATCAAAGTTGGCAGCGCTGAGCAGACAAGAGACATTGTTACAGGGCGCTTCAAATAACGTGCCTTTAATTTTGTATACTCTAAACAAATTTTTTGTTATTAAAGAAGAAAAAAATTTTCTAAATTTATGTTTTTAACAAAAAGAAGTAGAGAGGCTAAACAAATTACTTTTGTGTACAAGTGGGGAACAAAAAAGACGGGTACTGCTGAAAACAGTACGTCTGGCTAGGCTGCTACGAAGGTATGCATTTATTGATTCTTAGAGCACATAAAATAAGCGCTTTTCACCTGCTTAAAAGAGACATATAAAGTGGGGCATTGCTAACAAAATTCATGACGTCTGGAATTGTTTTGGAAGAACTCCTTCTGGGTAAGCACTATTTTTTGCTGGGATATTTTACACATTTAAATATGATGTATAAGACAAAAACCGAACTGTAATGTTGCTTTTTAAATGTGTTTTAGTATACATAAATATTTTTCAAATTTTCTTTAATTAAGCTTTTTTAAGGCACCAAATTTTTTGAATTACCAACGTTATGGAAACGGTGGCAAGTTCGCTCAAACCAACGCTTGGCCACTGTTATCAATCGGGTAGCAGGACAATACAGCCAATATTGTTAATCCCACGTTCTACCAACGCATAACCGGTCGTCACCGACGTTTTGCCAACACTGTGCAGAGTGTATTTTTCTGCCTAGAAAGTTATCTACAAAATTAAAAAAATTAAAAAAGGGTAAGAGTAGCGTATTCAGATGCAGTTGAAAGTCTTATGGCAAATAACTTTTCAGGAAGATTAAAAATCGCAGAATGTTTATAAAAATCTAGGCTTTTCCTGTTAATATGGCGCGAACGCCTGATGTCGGAGTGTGATTCTGAGAACAAATTTGAATTCAGTGTACCTGTTACCTTTAGAAAAGTATCATACAGTTCTAGTGTCAAATATATTTCTGCCGAAATCTTTTGGTACAAAAAGTACTTACATTTACTCAGAAGAGCTCAACACTGTAGATTCCCAGTGCTAAATAAAAATATGCGTATTCAGATGCAGTTGAAAGTCTTATGGCAAATAACTTTTCAGGAAGATTAAAAATCGCAGAATGTTTATAAAAATCTAGGCTTTTCCTGTTAATATGGCGCGAACGCCTGATGTCGGAGTGTGATTCTGAGAACAGATTTGAATTCAGTGTACCTGTTACCTTTAGAAAAGTATCATGCAGTTCTAGTGTCAAATATATTTCTGCCGAAATCTTTTGGTACAAAAAGTACTTACATTTACTCAGAAGAGCTCAACACTGTAGATTCCCAGTGCTAAATAAAAATATGCGTATTCAGATGCAGTTGAAAGTCTTATGGCAAATAACTTTTCAGGAAGATTAAAAATCGCAGAATGTTTATAAAAATCTAGGCTTTTCCTGTTAATATGGCGCGAACGCATGATGTCGGAGTGTGATTCTGAGAACAGATTTGAATTCAGTGTACCTGTTACCTTTAGAAAAGTATCATATAGTTCTAGTGTCAAATATATTTCTGCCGAAATCTTTTGGTACAAAAAGTACTTACATTTACTCAGAAGAGCTCAACACTGTAGATTCCCAGTGCTAAATAAAAATATGCGTATTCAGATGCAGTTGAAAGTCTTATGGCAAATAACTTTTCAGGAAGATTAAAAATCGCAGAATGTTTATAAAAATCTAGGCTTTTCCTGTTAATATGGCGCGAACGCATGATGTCGGAGTGTGATTCTGAGAACAGATTTGACTTCAGTGTACCTGTTACCTTTAGAAAAGTATCATATAGTTCTAGTGTCAAATATATTTCTGCCGAAATCTTTTGGTACAAAAAGTACTTAGATTTACTCAGAAGAGCTCAACACTGTAGATTCCCAGTGCTAAATAAAAATATGCGTATTCAGATGCAGTTAAAAGTCTTATGGCAAATAACTTTTCAGGAAGATTAAAAATCGCAGAATGTTTATAAAAATCTAGGCTTTTCCTATTAATATGGCGCGAACGCATGATGTCGGAGTGTGATTCTGAGAACAGATTTGAATTCAGTGTACCTGTTACCTTTAGAAAAGTATCATATAGTTCTAGTGTCAAATATATTTCTGCCGAAATCTTTTGGTACAAAAAGTACTTACATTTACTCAGAAGAGCTCAACACTGTAGATTCCCAGTGCTAAATAAAAATATGCATGTTAAAGTCATAAAACAACAATCAAATATACATTTTGTTGAATTTAATGACAAATTACTGTTTATTACAAATACCTTGTGGCAAAGATTTATTAATAGATATAAAAATTTGGTTGTATAAAGAGGTCTTTTGATATTCATAACTACATACAATCATAATCATTTGAGGTTGAATTTAAATTAAAGATTGCTTATAATAATGTTATGCCATTTGTGGTTACAGGAAATCATAGCGTATATTATATCTTTAGAACAGTATGTTTTAGTTCTAGTGTAAAATATTTTTCGGCCTGAATCTTTATGTGCAAAAGTGACTTACATGCACCCAGACGCGCACCCCATTGTACAGATTAAAAAAACCCGCTTCCTTGGAAAGAGTTTCGCTTCGGATTGCAGTGAAAAATGGCATGATTTTTGTTCAAAATGTCTCATCTGGCATCACTGATTTCGAGCACCTATATGTCATGACTTGCTCGCTTTTACTGAGTGCTTCTCATTTAAGCATGTAAATTATAATCTCCATTTTTAATCACCGCATTTTGACGTATCTAATTAGTTTTTTCAAAAAAAAAAATATTGTTTTAAATTAAATAAATATTAAAAAGGTAAATCTGTAATACGAGGGCGGTTCAATAAGTCTGTGAATTTTTGAATGAGACACAGTTTTTTTGAAAAAAAAAAATGTATTTTTCAACATAATCTCCATGAAGCTCAATACACTTAGTCCAACGTTTCTGCAATTTTTGTATCCCTTTCAAAAAATAGGATTTTTCGAGGTTCATAAAATAAGCATTTATTAGCCATTTGAGGTCGTTTTTTTTTAATCCTCGTTAAATCGGTCCAATAAGTTGGCATAATATTCGCCGTTTATTGTTTTTCCCTTTTGAAGGTAATCGATGTAAATTTTCCCTCGTGCATCCCAAAAAACTGTTGCCATCACCTTATTGGCCACGATTACATTTACGGTCAATTGAGAGCAAACGCGGCACCCATCTAGCAGAAAGCTTTCTTAAACCCAACTGATCATTTAAAATCGAAATCACACTGCCATATAAAATGCCTATGGCATCAAAAATCTCACTCACTTTTACTCTTCGATCGGGTAACATCATATTGTGGATTTTTTCGACATTTTCGGGTGTATTGACCTCAATTGGCCGTCCAGAACGTTCCGCGTCATTTGTACTTGTGCGACCACAACGAAAGTCAGTAAACCACTTTTTTACCAATGAAATCGATTGTGCAGAGTCCCCATAATATTTATCAAGCTTTTCCTTGGCTTGATTGGCGTTTTTTTCGCAAAAAATAATGTTTAATGACCACTCGAAATTCACTTTTTTCCATTTTTAAAAAAATCCACGAGGTTGTATTATTTGCACAGCTGTTAAACGCAAAGTAAATGACGGAACTTGCATAAAATTTGACAGTAGTCTATTAACAGGTGATACTTGATAGGAGCAGTGTTGTATGTCATATAACTACAAGGGAAGTTCGAAAAGTCGAGGACTTATTGATTCGCCCTCGTAAATTTTACTTTTTACAGTTTAACGAAACTTAAATTTTTCGTTCACATTGCTGCTAAAACATAAGATTTTTAAAACAATGTAAAATATATTCGGTGATGAAAATAAAAGCCTAATATTTTTGAATTATTTTTATTCCAGAACATGCATTTTCACTTTCTTTTATGTTTTTAAATTATAATTTTTAATTGACTCTGTGCATTACATTTTGTTATAAATTAATTTTCATGAAATGGAAAAAGAAATATTGAATGTAAAACCAACAAAACCATTTTTCTTTTTTATTAAAATTCGCTGATATAATAAGTAAGTGGGAACACTTTGTGCTCATTTCACTAATTTTTGGAAAGCACAACAAAAATTTCTAAAAGTTCTAAAAAATCGCTGACTTTTCATGTCTACTATTTAATATGCTAAGCTGTAAACCATTGGACTTCTTCCTTTCTTATGCTGGGAATGAATTTGTAGTTATTGCGCTTAAAAGAAATGCTTCAATAAGCCAAATTCCGAGTTTTTTTATTTTGTATATAAATTTTAATTTTAATACATAAAAAATATATATACTTGAATTTTCGTTCGATCAAAATTTTTTTAATCAAAGTTCATTAAAATAATAAATAAGATTTGAAACATTATTGCTCATTACATTACTTTTTTGAAACCACACCAATAAGCGATGTAAACAATCAATGAAATTTGGCCATTCATTTCTGCTCTTTAAGAAACATTAAGCCATCTCAATTCAAATTAAAATATTGCTGTTTTTGGCATCACTCTTTATAATATGGCTGATTTTTGGTAGACATAAAGCATATTAGAGAACTAAGACAAATACAAATTTTGAGGAAACTGACGTATCTGGATCCGGAATTATGAGCCCTTGAAAATCTGAAAAACTATAAAAATTTTCAAAGTTGTACTTACTTAATTGTCATTTTCCTAAAAAGTGTTGCAGATATGGAAGTCTTCAAGGTCGCATTTGAAAGGTTGTTAAATTACTTTTAATTTAATATACTACATGATTGTGTATTTGGAAAGGTCAAAGGTCATCTTTCTTTTCAATAATTTGAAAAGCTATATCTTTCAAAACTACCTTTCTAAAAATTTCCAAAATAAATATTAAAGATAATTTCCTTCTCTACAGTTGTGACAAATTTCTAAGTGGATTTATTTTTGGATCGAGAAAATAAATCATGTTGTAAAGGTATATATTTTACCAGGAAATTCAAACTATGTATCAAGAAGAGTCCGTTCATGGGTTAATGCCGATTGAGATGAAATTTTAAATGCAACTATATACTATAAATCTCGTTTTATTATGTGAACTCCAAATGCCTTTCCAACGATATATAATGTTATACACTAGGCCGGAGTCGATTTGTATGGAGGCAAAAAAATCGCTCAACGTTCAAGGAAAATCGTATTCTAGGGATCAAAATAAGAAACTTTGCCGAAGGAACCATACCTCTAAAACGAATTCTGATGTCCCGACTTTTGACCCGTAGTGTCAAATTTTGAAAAATTCCACTTTGACCCATTTAGAGTGCCCCAATCGAATTCAAACCAATCGAATATAATTTATACATTCATCTGCTAGAGCGTCTTTCGGAGAAGAAATAGAGACCCTAATCTTGGAAAGACTCCTCCTACTTTCTGAAATATCTCTATCCCGAGATTTGTACATTTTGCTATAAAAACACGGCTAAAAAGGCCCTCTTTCAACTTAAATTTCAACACCTTAACGGTCACCTAGAATGATGATTTATGCATTAATCTGCTAGCGCGTCTCCCGGAGAAGAAGTAGCTCCAATAATCTTGGAGAGATTACAAAAAATTGTTTTATTAAAAACCCACAATTGCGAAGTTCCTTAAAGATTAAATATAAATGTTTTTTTATTCATAACCCATTTTTTCCACTAAAACTTAATAGAAAGTAGTATATTTGAGTTTCGACGTCAACCGACTATACATCCTAGTACAAAACAGCCCAAAATGTATGTATTTTTCCGAATACCACAAATAGTTGAGCATACTCGGACATGCTACTTTATATAGGTGATGCGAATTTTAAATACATTTCAATAGATACCAAATTTATGTGTAGTTACTTTTGAAGAAATATGAAAAAAAACAGAAAATACAGAAAATGGGGTCATATTTGACCCCACTTGTTAATCTCTAAATATGAGATTGGGCAGCTAAGAGAAACATTCTTTATAACATATTCAATCGGCGTTAACCCATGAACGGACTCTTCTTGCTACATAGTTTGAATTTCTTGGTAAAATATCTGCCTTTACTATGGGATATATATTTATTGATGCAAAACCACCTCTACTTTGCAATTTGTTACAAATATAGAGTAGGAAATTATCTTTAACATATATAGTTTTATACTTTTTGAAAAGTCGTTTTCAAAGATACAGCCTCCCGAATTATGAGTCAGGAAAGATAACCTCTCCAAATAAAAATCATGTTGTATATCTAATTAAAGGTACCTTTCAAATGCGACATTGATGAGTTGGGTATATATCACACTTTTCAAGAAAATGGCAATTAAGTAAGTACACTCAGGGAACTCCTGCTTTAAAAATATGTAGTTGTTTATGTTGTAATACAGTTTCTTTATTTTTAATGTAAATGTCAGTCATTTGTAGAACAAATTAAAATATTTACTAACCTTGTAGTTCATTCAAAAAAACAACCCACATCAAATGACTGTTTTATGGTTTTACATTCATTTTTTACAGTTGTTTTTTGTTATTTAAAAAAATAAAAAAAAAAATGTTTGTTTATTTTTTACTACCATGCGGCTCATTTTTACTACAATTGTTAGTAATTTTTTGAACACTAAAAAACAAATGACAATGTTAGTTGATTTTAATGAAATGTAAGTCATCCTTTTCTTAAGTGAAATTTTATTTGTTTTCAACTACAATTGCAGTGGTCTTTACCTACATAGTATTCTAAGTGTACAACTATGTATATTTGTATAGATTTTTCCGATGTTCAAGACCTCGTATTTCGGAACCAAATGTGTTAGTGCAACCAAACTATGTATTTGTCTTAGTTCTGTGATATATTGTATTCCTACGAAAATTCATAAAATGTGTAGGAGGTAGCATACACCCTTTGGTTGATTTGACATCGAATTACCCATATTCATCTTACTAAGCAGTAGGAGAAACAGTAAGGATGCAGTAAACGGATTTTATTGCTTTATATTTTTTGCTGGGTATACAAAAGGTTGCAACGGCAATATAAAAACATTTATTTCATTATAAATTATTTGTTACCAAGGTGAATTCAGTTACTAGAAATGGAATATTTAAAAAAATTAACACAACTGCAAAGTTTCTTATTTTTTTTTTCGATATTTTACTGTTCGAGTTTCTTTTAAGTAATGAAAAATTATTATTTTCAAACCTTTTGAAGTTTATGAAATATACATTTTTTAATCTGTGTGACATACATTGTACCGAAGTTTTCAACCTAAATTAATCCTTTCATCACCGAATCATTATGGCTGAATATTTTAATAGGAATTACTTTGGATTTATTCACAGCGAGTATTTTTGGTGAAAAATACCTCCCAATCGCAATATGCTCTACGCTCTCGAAAGTGATGGTGAGCATGGTTAATTACCATGTTGTGAATTATCTGGAGTCTAACCTAATTCTTAGCTTACGACAGTATGGTTTGCGTAGAAGTCGTACTACAGGATACCTGTTAGCGCTCCTTTTGGACGGTTGGAGTCGGTCCATCCAAATTTTTTGTGAGATCAAAGTGGTTGCTCTAGATATTTTTAAGGCATTTGATCGTGTATGGCACAATTCACTTGTGTCAAAGCTGATTGCTTTTGGTATCAGCAATTAATTTGCTCACTTTATTTCGATCGTTCTCAGAGATCGCACTATTCATGTTGTTATTGATGGGGTCTCATCTGACGAGTCTCAGCTGAATTCAGGGATACTGCAAGGTTCCGTTCTTTCTCCTACCTAGTTCTTTATCTTTCTTAATGACCTTCTTAGCCAAACTTTACACTTATTTACTCTTTCGCAGAGGACAGTAACATTTGCCATTCATTTGCCTTCGATCGAAGGTCAAACTTGAGGAGGTTGGGGGCAAAAGACACACTCAATCGTGGGTGGGGTCGTAGGAATATGGATAATTTCAATTCACGCAAGACCTAATGCTGTATGTCTACCCATAGGGATGTACACTCAGGGAAAAAGCTTCATCATATTTATAAAAATCTTCGTAAATGTGAAGAAAAACTTCATTGATTTTCGTCCAATGTAACACTTCATAAATATGATGATTTCATAAAAGAGCAAATACAGGCTTCTTCATATTTATGAAATTTTTCATAAATATTAAAAAGTTTCATAGCTTTTCATGAAATGTTTCATTAATGTTATATGACAATTTATTAATCTGATGAAGTATATTCATAAATTTTTATTTATTTTTCTTTGCTGGCGTACAAATACGATAAATGCTACAGCCAATGGAAACAATTTATTTTTAATATGTTATTATTATTATTTATTTGGTATTATAAAGGCCCCAACACAATTAGGTTATATAGGCCATTTAATATTACATAGGGACTTATATTCTATTTAATATACATTTATAGTTTAATATAGATTTAAATCGAATTATAAATATTTATTTCAGTTAAGAATTTTTTAATGTTTTCAAATTCATTTTCTTTTAGAAGGATATTAATGCTATTTATTTTATATTTTAAACGTTTGTCATGAATAACTCTACATTCGTTAAATATATGGTATAGTTAACGTTTGCCCGCAATCACATCATGGAGGTTGAGTCTTTTCAATAATATATTTATGTGAGAATGAACAATGACCTATTTTTAGTCTATTTAGCTTCATAAAATCTCAGTACGGTTCTGATCCTAAAACTTTACTTAAGATATTATCCAACTATAGATTATGCATCGATAATATATTCATCTGCCATCAATGCCGACTTAAAAACATTGGAACCAATCTTAAACTCAGGAATAAGGCTCTCTATTGGAGCCTTTAGAACTAGTCCAGCTAAAAGCTTACAAATTTTAGCCTCATGCCCACCCCTTTACCTAAGAAGATTGAAGTTTTTGCTCTTAAAATACACACTTAAAATATTTTCCTTACAAAATCACCCATTGTACGATAAAATCTCCGACATGACAAAAATTAATGAATTCAAACTTCAATCAAAAAATAAAAAATATATTCCCTTTTACGTAACGGCTATTGAGGAGTTCAACAAGGTAATTTCAAAATATAGAATCAATATAAATACTATAGAAAACATAATTCCCTCTCATATAGCACCCTGGTGCTTCTCAACTATTAATATAGATTTTTCACTTGCATATACAAATAAACGAGACATGACTTCTTCTGAAGTACAACAGAAATTTTTAGAATTAATTAATACCAAATACCAAAATTATGTTCAGTTTTTTACCGATGGTTCTGTTATGAACGAAAAATCTGGGTTTGCAGTTTCAGGTGAGAATTTTGCGATATCTATACGTATTCACGATTTCTCCTCTGTATATACTAGTGAACTATTAGCAATAAAAACATGCCTGGAAAAACTTGAAAACGTCTTTAAAAAAAACACGTATAATATCCGACAGTAAAAGTGCCCTAGAAGGACTACAAGATCCATATAATAACAACAACAACAAATTAGAACATTAATAACTTCTCTACCTAACCACAAAATTTCCTTCCTATGGAGCCCTAGCCACCTAAATATAGATGGAAACGAAAAAGTTGACCAGCTCGCCAAAAACTCTTTAAAAAATAATATATCTACGGAATATAAATTTCAATACTCAGACTATAGGCAATTTATTGGAAAATATATTTTTGAAATCTGGAATGATTCATGGAATGATAATAATGATACAAAATTATTTAAAATTCAAAAAAATGTATCGCATTTTGATTATATTCAGTTTAGAGTTAGCCTTAGCCTTAATGTTCCGAATGTGGGCCTTAAAAGTTAGTTTTTTGTCGAAAGTTAATCCTAAAAATTTATGATCTTCTACAAATTGTATGTCTTTACCGTATAGTTTCAGAGTTGTATTGTTAGAGATAACTTTATAGCGTCTGGAAAATTGAATTGCTACAGTTTTTTCATCATGAAACTGAAAGCCACTTGTGTCATTCCAAGTTTCAAGTTTTTTAATAGTTGTTTGAAGTTTATTTATTATAGCAGAGACTTTTTTACCAGAACAGTAAATAACAAGGTCGTCAGCATACCCAATATTCTTGCAAATTTAAAATTGAAGTTTAGAAAATATTAATTGATATTAATTTTTATTAAAATTCAGAGAAAATAATATTAGGCTTAGAATTTTTATTTTGAATATAAATAAATTAATTGAATTAACAATTTCCACTAAAATTTTAAAAATTATTTTATGTCATAAAATTTAATGCAAAACTTAGAACACATTAACTGATTAGAATTTCTAACTTTCAATTAATGTTATGATAGATTCTGAATTTTAAATAAAAAATCTAAATTACGTAGTAAATTTTTTTAATTTTGAAATGAAAAATATTAATTTCTATTAATGATTTCTAAATTTAAAATGGAAATTCTTCATTTCAATCAATAGAAAAACAAAAAAAATATATCTTCACAAGTTTTATGAAACTTTATTAAGACGTGATGAAGATCTATGAAACATTAGACATACATTGTTATGAAACTCTTCAACATATATATTCCTAAGAGTAGTGTCAATATTGTGATCTGTTAATTTGGGTGGTATCGATATTGAGGAGTCGGACTCTCTTGATGTTCTGGGCATGAAAATCCAGTGTGACATCCGCTGAAATAAACACTGGTTTCAAGTGTCGAAAGAAGCATTCAAGGTTCTTGGTTTTCTAAGGCGATGTAAGAAGTACTTCACTGCATCCGATTTACTCACTATTTATGCCACATATAGTGGGGAGCACTCGTGAATATATATAATTAATTTTTACACCTAATGATTTAGGGCGAAAAGTATTTGACACTAGAATTAAACTACACTTTTTTACAGGTATAAAGTATGCCGAATTTAAGTCTTAGAATGATTTTCCGACATCTGGCGTTTAAGTTATATGAAAGGGAAAAGTGTAAGTGGCACCTGAACAAACTACTCTTACCCTTTTTACAGTTTTTAAATTTTTAAAATGTCTTATATTTTCTTGAAATTATCGTCGAAGGAACATGATAATAAATTCGATATTTTTTTAAATTCAATTTACAATATTTTCGTAAGGAAACTGAAAAAAGCGTAAGAGTAGTTTGTTCTGGTGCCGTTACAAACATTATGAAAAATATATTTCCATTAAGGTGAAAAATCGGAGCATTTTGATTAAACACTACACTTTTCCCGTTAATATAGCTCGAAAAACGGAGAGTGATTCTGAGACTAGATTTGGATTCAGCGTACCTTATAAGTATCTTTAGAAAATATTCTTTAGTCCCAGTATCGAATATTATTCGGCCTGAATCTTTAGATGCAAAAAGTACTTACATGTACTCACTAGTGCTCCCCACTGTATATCCGACAGAAGATGAAATGCAACTCCCGTATATGGACAGGTTCTTCGAAGTCTATTTTGGAGCTTCTGGAACGTGGGCAAAGTAGGTCGTCGGCGCTCATTAATAGTAGGGTATCCAGCACTATTGACTCATTGGAGCATCGTCGGAATGTGGGTTATGTAGCACTGTACTATCGATATTACCATGTTAGGCGTTTTGCTGAGATACATGAATATATCGGGATACTCGCTTATCTAGTAAAGCACATCAGTTTGTAATCGATTGATCAGTGAATTGCACAGCGCATTACAGAAAAATTCTATCATTAGTCGTACTAGCCGTACGTGGAATAAACTCCCCGCAGAGGTCTTTCCTGTGACCTACAATGTTGAGAAATTCAAATCAAATATTCACAAACACTACTTCCTCTTTCCTCCTTCCCATGACCTCTTTTTCTAATACCAACACAATGCACTGCATTAAAAGGGGGCATCACCTGAGTGTTGGTTTAATGTAAAATAAAGAGACAACATAATGTAAATTTAAGATTTAAACCTTTTTGATACAGATTCGATATTATAATAAAACTTATTAATTACTTAAAATATATTAACAGACATTAATACGATATCTTCATTAAAATTAACAAACAAATATTTTGTATTTTCAATAATTCATTGCTCAAAGTCACGATAATTATAAAATATTACACTGCACTTCTTCATTGGCAAATAAAATGTAATTATTATTTTGCAAATAAATTATCATTCAAATACTAGATGGATAATAAAAAATTTATTCAAATTCAAAGAAATCAACGAACAAAGCTAAAAAAAATAAAATAATACAGATACATTAACAAACTTAATCAACAACAAAGATTGACACAATTCGCATAAATTTACAAAAGATACAAATAGATATTTTAAAATGCGAATAAAAAAATTAATGTAATATTCAATAGGCAAGGCAGGTTGCAGGTAAAAAATACAATACTTTAAGATCACGTACAATAAACAAAAGACAAAAAAAAAAAAACAACATAAAAAAACATAGTACCACCACACAAACCACAATTATATATTACAGGTACATTTATGTTTTATGTACATTTGTTTGTACATATTATGTGAAATTGATGAGATTTTAAATTAAAGGCAATTAAAAATTGTATCAAAAATAAATGTTGCTTATAAAATAATGCTTAACTATGTACATTAGGGCGGGTCGATTTGTAGGGAGTTAGTCCAGTCGTAACGTAAGCTTCGTAAGCTTCGTAAGTCAAAAAAATTGAGCCAAAAAAATGGCCATGAAAGTAATATTCTTGGACAAAATCATGAAAAAAATGGAAAAATGCTTCAAAATTTGGACAAAAATGCCCGTAACTTTTGAACCGTTGGACCAATGTTGGAGATTTTTTTTTGTAAATTGATCAAAATGAGCTCACCTTTCCAACGCGTAATTAAACCCGATCGATAGTTTTTGAGTTATGGATGTGAACGTGTAGGTAATATTTCATACGAACGTCAATTTGGGAAAAAATCTACCAACAAAAAGTAGGGGACTCGATTTTAACGATAGAGGTATGGTTCCTTCGGCAAATTTTCATGGAATAACCCATAGAATACGGAAATCATAGGGAAATTGTCGAAAAATAAATCGACCCGCCCTAATGTACATTGTAGTGTAAATACTTTCGCACAGTGGGGTAAGGCATGGAAAATGTTTGTTAAAATGTTTTGTGTATTTACTGATAAATGCAAAGATTTCAATGCGTATGATTAATATTTATTTTAAATTTAATATTACTCATACGTAATGCGTTTGCACAGAGAAGCAGTTTTTTTTTTGACAAAATTATTAATGCCATTGTGTTTGGTAGTTGTTTAAGCAATACTAGTTTTATTTTCTTGGCTAGCAATTGAATAATATTCAATTGGCGGAGTTCCAAAGTAAATAATTCGATTAAAATAGTATGTAAAAGTGTATGTTCTTTTTTGGAAATTTTTTATTTTTGTTATAATCATCTGTAGCGAATATCACTATTATGATTTATTATGTTTAAATAATTAAAAAAAATAAATACAATTTTTTTAAAAAGTCTTACTTACAATTTTAACAGATCAAAATAGTATAAAAAAACTTTTTTGAGTAATAAATAAATATTGCACGGCTTTTTGTTTAACCAAAAACAAATGATCTTGAACTTGAATAATCTTGCTCACATCATAATTTATGATAAAAGATCGAAAAATGAACTTTTGGTTTTAATTTTTAAAATTTAAAAGTAAAACATATAAAAATATATATATTTACTACCGTATGCACAAAAAAATCTAAATTCAGATTTCAAATATATTTTAGAAAACACATTTTAAGCCTTAAAACTGTATATACTGTTCATAAACCATTGGCCATTTTGTTTCTTTTTGAAGAATTTTATCATACCATTGGCGCTTTCTAAGTATTAAAAATAAAGATAAGTAATTTGAATATACTTTACTCTGATACCGCAAGCAAAATTTTCTAAATCTAATTGTTAAAATTAGAAAAAAGATACATTTATCGAATGTCTTCTATAAAAAATAAAAATGCAGATTTGATACTAAATTGAGAAATAAGAATTATAATTTTGCACAATTTTAGAGATACTCGTAGCTTATATTTGAAACGCAATTTAAACGAAATTGGTGTAAACATTTTAAAGTTTTTCGCCGATATCAAAACAAAAGAAAAGTTCAAAGTTTGTATCGTGACTCTAAAATAAATTAAAGCTGGTTTGATGCATGGCCTACACTCAGAGAAATAAACTTGCAGAAATCTGCTAATTTTAGCAGATTTTTCCGCAATGTAATTTTTAACTTACCTCTTTTGTTTGCTATTTTACAGGTTTATTTCTATGAGTGTAGGCTACTTTTAAAAATGTAATATTTGGTTATTTTTTTGATGCATGTTAGTATTTTTCAAACGCAATTTTTACCTACGAGTATAATCAACAAATTTAGACGAGGTATGTACTCATTATAGAGAATTAAGTTAAGTCGTGTGTGTGGTGTACACAACTTCAAAAATTATTAAAAAAGCAATTTTTAGCGTTTTTAATCGCGATTTTTCTCAAAATTGTGACGTGATGGAAAAACTTCGAAAACAGATTTGGAATCATCGAGACAAAATTTGTTAAAAATATATATTGCGGTTCAAACCAAATCGATTTTTTCTAATTTTGTGACTGTTATTATTTTTTGGAATCAAAATCTGTGGAATTAAAATCTATGGTAAAAGGGTTCTGGCCCGCCATTTTGAATATTAAAATTATAAAAACATAATCAAATAAAAATTTCTTATATATTATAGAAATCAAATTTTTGGCCAAATCTATGCACTTTAGAAAAATTTTGCCGCCCTTTTTGATTTTTAAATTTTTGTATACATTTTTTAAATCACGCACTCCTAAAACCGCTACGTGCACTATTTAATATCTAAAATATAATTGTACAATCAGTTACCGTAAACCCAAGTGAACACAAATTTCTGTTTGATCGGATGCAAATCTCATTAAAATGACAATTTAAGTAATTTTAACGATTGAAATCTTTTAATTTTACACATTAACACATTTACAGTGTAACGATGCAGTTGTAATGCGTACACTCATAGAAATAAACCTGTAAAAATAGCAAAAAAAAAAAAAACTACTAAACAACAATTAAAAATTATATTGCAGAAAAGGCAGCTAAAATTAGCAGATTTTTGTACTAAATATTAGTAAGCTAAGAATTGCAAAAAATAAGTCTGCTGAATTTACAAATATTTAGTTATATTTCAGTTAAATTTAAGTTAGTAGAAAGTACCAAAATAATCTGTTAAAATCAGCAAACACATTTACCAAATATTATTGGACAAAAAACTTAATATAAACTGTGAAATTTTTAAAGGTTTTTTTTAGTTTTTTTTTTAATGCTAATAAAAGTTTGCCCTTATAAAATCAGCAATCTAGAATTCTTAAGCGAACATTTTTCTTGATTTAAGCAAATATACTCTTATTTGCATTTTACTAAATTTGAGGTAATAATAGCAAACAAATTTGGTAATATTACAGTTTTTGTTTTGCTATTTTGCATCTACAAATATTTACTAAATGTTTTTGCTAATTTTACAGAGTAAAATTTCATTTGCAATTTTCTAAAATTCACATCGAATATAACTAAAACTTTGTTAAGTTAATAGATTTGAAAATGTTAAGTTTTCTTAGATCTTCTTTTATTTTATCATTTTTAGTTTAAACGAGCTTAACATCATTTATTTATTAATTATTTTTTTCCAATATTTCGTTTCCACATTGGGTGATTTCTTCAGAGAACAAACATTGCAATTTGAAAAACTAGTTTTAATAATTAAAAACTTATAAATATTAATAATTAAGTTTTAATAATTAATTTTTTATTTCCAATATTTCGTCTCCACATTGGGTGATTTCTTCAGGGAACAAATATTACAAATATCAGGGAACAAATATTACAATTTGATGAAGAAGTCATCCAATGCGGAATCGAAATATTGGAAATTAATAATTAATAAATAAATAATCTTAAGCTCGTTAATATATCTATTTTTGATGTTCTTATTTTATTTCAGTCTTACGCAAAACAAAAAAAAAAATCTGCTAAATTTAGCAGTTTTTTCTGCAAGGAAGTTTTTAACTAATTTGTATTTGCCTTTTCAGCTATTTGTACAGATTTATTTCTATGAGTGTATTATCAGTTTTAGCTGTAATAGGAAAAACGCATTCTACATGCAAACATCTAAATAACATTTGCAAAAAAAACTAATCTTTCTATTTTTCTCTTTTGTTTTTGTGGTTGCCATGAAATTACTTACTTACTATGTGCATTAAGGTGGTCCAAAAAAAAGTTGGAATTTAGGAGTGCCATAATTAAATCAAATATAGTCGGCCAACAAAAATATTACAAACATGTTTTGTTTCGATGTTCTATTATTTATGTAGAAAAATGAGAAAAAAAAAATTAAAATAATTATAGTAATTGCGACATTCCAACTCTAATACGTACAGTGGGGAGCTCAGCTGAGTACATCTAAGTACTTTTTGCAGTTTCAGCCCGAAAAATATTTGAAACTAGAACTAAACCATACTTTTCCAAATAAATAAGGTACGCTAAAGACAAATCAGATCTCAGAACCACACTTCGACATCAGGCGTTCGAGCTATATTAACAGAAAAAGCCTCGATTTTGATAACAATTCTGAGACTTTTCACCTTCCGTAGAATATACTTTTCATAATACTTTTAACGGCACCTAAATATGCTACTCTTACAATACAGTGAAATTAGTAGAACACATTAGTAGCCGCTACTTCAGTTAAGTAAAATTGTTGTAAAATGCATTTTAAAACCGCAAAAATATATTAAATTTAATGAAATTGTGTGAAATGTTGGTTAGTTCGGTCAAAGATCATGCATATTTTTTCCATATTAACAGAAAAATTATAATTTTATTTGAAATTAGTACAATGAAGTTAGTAATTAAAATTACTGACCGCTACTTATTTTTAGTAAAATTTTTGTAAATTATTTATTTAATGAACTCAAATTATAAATATTCTTCATTAGTTTGATATAATTTTTATTAAAAATAAAAATTATACTTTTTTCGACCTTTAATTGTGAAATGAAAATGCAAACTATTCAAGTTCAAGGCCATACTCTATATTTCTTTATTAGGATATTGTCCCAACAAATAATCCATAGAATTTTTTTGTTTTCAAATTTATTATTTGACCTTTTCAGGAATGTGTTGCTAGATCTATTTCGGGAACTTTCTAGGTTCCCATCATTCAGAACGAAAGAGGTAACAATCCCAATCCAAACATCAAACATTCATATAAACTAGTTTATTCACTACATGAGAACTAATATATGAGCTCGAGGTTAAAGATTATCGCCATTGATCAAAAAATAAACTGAAAACTTGTTTGTTATGTGCTAGGTCCACCTTTGGTGTGAATATACACCAAAGGTGTATATTTATTTTTTTGTTTTGTCTATAAACAAAAACAGGGGGTGTAATCTAGACTGTACTTTGTGATTTATACAAGTTTGATATAATTTTTATTAAAATAAATAGATCTATCAACACATTCCTGAAAGGGTCAAATACTAAATTTGAAAACAAAAAACTCTATAGATTATTTGTTGGGAAAATATCATAATAAAGAAATATAGATTATGGACTCGAACTTGAATAATTTTCATTTTCATTCTTCATTAGTTTTATTTTCTGATAAATTACACAATTTCAAAAAACACAATATAAATACACTCAATATCGTTTTTATATTTCACTTTATATTTTTCTTGATCAGTCCGCCTGTGAAGGTTGTTTGTGTTATTACTTGTTTCGTTTTTCATACATAAATAAATATATTTTTTATTATAAAACTTACCTAAATATTTTACCATATTATATTTATAAGATTTAAAACAGCACTTTTTTATTTGTTCGCTTATATCTTCGTCGGATTCTATTTTACTATTGTACCAA
This sequence comes from Delia radicum, assembly GCA_021234595.1. Taxonomy (NCBI): domain Eukaryota; kingdom Metazoa; phylum Arthropoda; class Insecta; order Diptera; family Anthomyiidae; genus Delia; species Delia radicum. Next base: position 163,382,790 of record CM037851.1, on the reverse strand, counting down.
AACGCATACATAATCATGATAGAAAACAGATAAATGCACATATGAAAGAAACGCCAAAATTTAGTATCTTACAACCTTTCTCAATTTGAATTTTACTGTATGTTAGATTTCCATAAATTCTCTCCAGCAGATTTCATGTGGGCGTTACTGGGTTAACTTAAAATTATTATTTTATTTAGTTAGTCTCTTTACAGGAAGAAGAAGAAGTAAACATTTTTATTGAAAAATTTTTCGGACACAAGGGATACACCAGACTGCAGCAGTTTCGCCCCCCTCCTGGGACTCGTCAGTGGTTAATTTATCTGTCAATTGAACAAAGTATTTTATATTGTTAATTTGCTCTATATGAAAAAAAAAAAAAAAAAAAAAAAAAACATTTTATTTTTTTATTTTTTGGTGTCGTACTGTGATTTGAACTCACTGCCTTAGCATTAAGCTATGCATCGTAATCTCACCTCTTAACGAGTTGAGCCACGGTCGACACAGCGATGACTGTGGCTAAAGTGGAGTTTGGTCACACTACATACAAACAAGTATTGTTTCGATCAGAAGAGACAGAATTAACTAACACCAATGCACAATTCATTTCTCAACTAGAATGCTTTTTCTTCTTAATCCTATCTCTTTTTCACAAGTAATTATAACGTTTTATCATACGCTTTATTCACATACAATAGTTGGATACCAAGTGTAGGTTAGAGATTGAGTCGCCGTTAAGCAAGTTTCTTCAAATTTCATGTTAGAAAGTGTTTTGCAATTATTATATTTTGCTAAATTTTGCTTTCTTTCATATTCCTTTTCACACATTAATTAAGACTTTATTGAAAAATGTTGCTACTGTAAATTGTGGAGATCGCTAAACAAAATTTTCATATATTTTTGGATCACTTTAATGTGCATGTAAATTGGTATTTAAACATAAAACATATGTAACCTCATCAATGCTTAATACATTTCAAATGCAACACAAAATTACACCGTATGCAATTAGTGTAATAGATTTTGTTCAATTGGTACACACAGAAAACAGTTTTGTAGTTGCAACCGAATTTTTTGCCCACCAAATTTTTGTGGTTCCACGTACTATCACTATTATTAAATTTTAATACTATTGTAACAACCAACATTTATTTACAAATCGAATTTCGAATTTTTATTGCAACAATTGAATATTTTATGTTTGTAGACATTAATATTCTATAGATAGATTCACATGCATTCAGCAAAATTGATATTATTAAAATTCGTGCGCCCCGGTAGGCTAGTTGGTAGCGTGCTGGCTTATCAGAGTGGGGGTCGTGGGTTTGATTCCCACAAGAGTTACTGGTCTGTTTTAGCTACAACGCGATGAATGCTATAGTAACTAGTGCTCGGTTAGGGTAATAGGATATAATTTGTAATTATATGATTATTAATTAATATGATAAAAAAACAAAACAAAAAAAATATGTTATTAAAAAAAATGATATGCCTCGAACAGTGCACGAACCGACGATTTTCCGTTTGTCAGGCAAGTACTTTACCTCAAGACTAAACCCAATTTAAATATGTTTTTTTAAATTTCAACTTTGATTATTTGCTAGTTTCAAATCTAAATATTTGTCTAAAAAAAGATTTGTATGTACAATAGAAATTCGGTTGCTAATCTCAATAAAAAACTATAAAAAATATTTATATTATTTTAAAATTATTTTATTAATAAAAAAATTCTTCTCGGCGAACTGAGCTCAAACCAGCGACCTTTTGCTTATCAGGCAATTATTTCACCTGTAGCCCAAACACAATGGTGTATTCAAATTTCTACCTTGAATATTTTTTTTTTCTTTCAAGTTTAAATATGAATGTCTAAAAATAGATTTGTATGTACAATAGAAAATGGGTTGCTAATCTTAATATTTTATTAGAGTTATCAAAACTTTTAAAAAATGTTGTACTATTTTAAAATTGGTAACGAAAACTTACATTTTAGATAGAGTGATTGTTTTTCTTTGCAGGCGAAACTAAAATTCGATTTTAACTGCAAGTATTTTATGCAAGGGATAAAATCTACGAAAAGTGATTGTTATTAAAGGTAATGAATGCAGAAGATAATATTTTTTCAATATTGATAAGGAAACCCAGTATTTTGAATGATGTGACTGTGTTTTGGTTAATTTTATATATTTTCTGTTTACAATATACGTTAGTTATTCTGATGATAAATTTTAAGTACTTATAATTAAAATTATTGAATAATGATTAAATTTTGTTGCTCACAATGAAATTCGAACCAATTTATTCTCTGTGTTTTAAAATGATTAAGCCTTTCACTATCGACTTTATGTTAGACGATATATATCTATTTTGACTTTAGATTCGTGTTTATGACGTACATATATATGGCACATATGTATATGCCCCTCCTACTCCTTCACACTAAAATATGGGACCGGAAATCAAAATTTTAAAATTTCTGAGCCCATTTTTACCACTAAAACATTCGAATAAAAACCAATGCTTTGGTTGATTGTGATACGATCATGCTATGAAGTTACATATCAAATTTCAAGATTCTAGCTTTGTTCGTTTAGGACATACACCAAACGTCCTTATTTTGCGAATTAAAAGCTGATTAACAAAATCGGACTTTTCTAGAAAATAACACGTCTATATTGCCCAGATGAACAATTTATGCATATGATGACTTTTTTCCAATGACCAAGCTCCTAACAGTTAAGTAAAAATATTAGATTTTACTGCTTTATTAAAATTTTACATTTTTTTAAAAATGAATACACCGTAGTGTACAAGAGTAGTGAAAGGATTAAAAAGTTTGACTTAAATTTTTTTAGCTTTTTCAAAAACAAGCTTTCAAGGTTATTAGTGCCTAAAGATGTCCTCGGCTAGCAGACGGTTTATATACTCCATATAATATTGTATACTTATGGAAATGGTGTAATTAGTTAACATATGCTGACCATATTCTGTTGGCAAAAAGCAAAAGAAGCTAAAATGCTGCAACAAAAAAAAGACAGCATGAAGAAAATATATTTAGCAGTGGGTTGACTGGCTGATGCGAGTGTGTAATATGTAGCCTACGCAACAATGAATGACATTCCATGCTGTTGGGAATCCTCTCACTTTTTGTTTACTGCACTTTATGCATCTTCTTTTATTGACAAAGCCACTACTGATGATAATGTGTTTGTTTGTCGGTTTTAGCGTCATTAGTGTTACATAATGGTCTTAACAATTTTTTCAAACACAATTCATTTTAAGCTAAAAGGCGCTGGCTGGTTTGTTTACTGGTGTTCGTAATACGTATTATGCCCACCATGTGTTTTGAATTACTCCTCTCAGTAATGAAACAAGTTGTTGAGGTTGTTTGAAAATATTTTTTTGGAATGTGTAGTGTTAGATGGTATAATTTTTAAGTTTATATTACCATGAAAATTAAATGTACATTTTCATCTTAGGAATTAAGAATATAACACCGGTCGAAATGATTTTTGGGTCCGACTTGTAAATGTATAATTTTGATTTCTTTTATCTATATTTATGAAAGAAAAACGTTACTGACTGACTGGCTAACTGACAGACTCACAGTGGGAAAAGATGCCAATCTAGTACGTCTAAACTACTGGTTCCATATAGTGCCCAAAGTGAGAGTTTTTGTTAACTCCGGAATTTAAAAAGTTAGATTTTTATAGGAAGAAAAACAAGAAAACGTTTTAATTGAAAAAAATTTAACGGACACAATAAATATGCCAGACAGCCGCAGTTTCGTAGGGGACGCAGACTCGTAAGTGGCTATTTTATGTGTCAATTGAACACAGTATTTTGAATTGTTAAATTGCTCTATATGAAAATGTGTGGCTATATATTGTATGCATCTGAAACAACGTTTATTCCTTTAATACTCAAAAAAAAAAAATTTAAATCGTAATCGAGGCCCACGATTTTATTGCATTTTAAAGCAATTTTCAAAATGCAAGCAAAAATTTTAGAAATTTTGTAAATATTGTGGCTTAATTTTGCAAGTAAATGAAAATATATTTATTTTAGTAATACGCAAAAAAAAGTTTTTCGAAATCGGCCTACGCACGAAGAGAAAAAACCCTGTGGGAAACGAAGGGTCGGTTGATCTAAAGTGACAAATGTGTGATATATGATTTGGGGGCACGTCCCGAAACTGGTGAACCCAAAATTGTGGTGCACCAAATAGTGTTAATTTTTGTGAAATGACCAATCACGTGACTATAGTTATGGTGACAGAACATTCACTGGTTGCTACCAGATATATCATGTAACTGCAGAAAAAATAACCTAACATCAAAGTGTACTGAAGCAACTAGGGCCGTTGCAGTTGAAATTATTACTGGTCGTTGAACTGGTTCAAAGCCGTTAGCAGTGGATGGAAAGATGACAATTAGTGCCAAAGGAATCGGTCCCTTGACTGCAACACAGCAGACGTAACACTGAAGGAATTTTATCTGTACCGACTTAAACTTATGCTTACTTTGTTGGGTACAGACAAAATTAGCTAATTATAAAATTGATTTTTGTTGTGCCTTTTTTAAGGTTTTTTTGAACAGGGGGTGAGACACGCTGTTTTGGAAAAGTGCAGTGATTGGTTCCGGACGGGCTATTTAGCAACTAGTGCATAATATGACATACGCTGAATGAAAACTGACAGGTTACTTGCTAATTACTTTTCGCATGCCCGGCGACATGTACCCTTAGATCAGTGCAGTGGTACGTCTCAAAACTATTTCAGTCAAACTACCCCTGTTCCAAAATACATTGCGCTTAATATGTTTCAAGTTTTCCTTCAAATATTGTTTTCCAGTTCTAAGATACGTACACCTACACCAGTCACGTGATAATTTTTTCCCACTGGTTCTGTTGCATATCACATAAATCCTAAAATGGTCATACTTTGACACTACCTTATCTAACTAATCCCGTAGTATATTCATTTCATTCTGTATGGTGATAGGTTACCTTGGTCAAGTTATTCGATAATTCACACAGTGCTCCACAGGTAGCAAATTGTCACCTCCAATGACAAGCCCATGTTAAAAGTACCGGTCACTTTCATATAACAGAACCGAAACTAGGACAGGTTCATACACACAAAGTTCTAGTCACATGACCATAGCAGTGAGTGATCCATTTCCCGCAGGGAATATTATTGCAATATGATTGTGTCCACAAAACTATGTTTCCTACATGCACAGATGGTTGTTTCAATAAAATTATTATTGTCTCAATCATGAATCTCCTAAATAATCATAATATGTTTGCAATAATCATAATGTGGTAATGAATGTTGACGAAATTCCTTTCCATGATCATAATATCATAACTATCATTACAACATAATTACAATGCAAATATTATGATTACTATTGTATTCTTAACAATATTTTTATGAGTGCTTTATGCTGGAATCACATATTTCCATTATTTTATTTTTCCTGACAAAATAAGATGTGTGTTAAAAAGGAGAAAGCTTAGTTTTGATTTTTTGGATACTAAAATAACAAGGTATGCAAACATCGCATAGCGACAAAATAATGATTTGAGTAACTCCTTCAGCGCAAAGACAATTTGAATACTTAAATTATTTGAAAATAAGTTTATTTAAATGTGTAAATTATTAAATAAATAAATATACATTTGTACTATTTAAAAACAAAGCACGCATAACTTGTTAATCCAACTTCATCAGAATGGGGAGAATAATGTAGTTATCATAATATGATAATTTATAAACATTTCAACAAACATAATATTATAATATTGGTATCAAGTCGGAACCATTATGTGGTAATGTAATTATCATATTACGATTAAGTAAAAGATAAGAGTATGGTTGTCATAACCATAGTAACATGGTTGTCGCAGTCATAAATCAAAAAATATATGATGCTCTTCGAATATAGTTACCCCAACCATGTTTTTTCTTTGCTTGTGGGATGTGATTTCATTGCTTTCTTTTTAAATATTTTTTGAATACACAAATAATATGAAAAAATCAATTTCACTAAAACGGCGAATAAAATCGTGTGCCGCAGTCTAATTTCTACAAGTTTTTTTGCGTTTTAATGAATTAAATGTAGTTTGAAATGCATACAATACAAAGCCACACATTTTTACACAAGTTTTTTAAAAAATTTGTGCATTTCGAGAATCGAACCAAAATGCATGTGTAGGCCGAAAAGTTATAAAATGCACTTACAATCTTATATAATACACATCAAGTAACGAAACACCTTTATTTTTTTCACGTTGAACCAACACTCAGGGGATGCCCCCACTAATGCATTGCTTTATGTTGATATCAGGAAAATTGGTTATGGGGAGGACGAAAGAGGGAGTACACTCAAAAAAAAAAGCTTGCAAAGTCAGCAAAAAATTTTGCTGAGTCAGCAAAATTTTAGTCAGGAAGGTGCTTGCAAAAAAATTGCTAATGTCAGCAAAATCTTTTGCTGAAAATCAGCGAGCTGATTTTTAGCAACAAAATTAGTAGGTTCAGCAAAAAATAAATATTTTCAATTTTCCACATTGACGACATGAATTAGTTTAATATCTGAAAATATATAGAAATAAATATATATAACATAACAAAAATTTTCTTTCAACTACTTAAATCAATGGTTGTCTAAATGATGCTATCTTTTAAAGGACGCAACTGTAGAAGATAATTATAGAAACGAAACGAAAACATAAACAAAAACAAACGAAAAACACGAAAAAACCACCCTCTTTTTGCTATACGAAAAAGGAACCATAAAAATCTACCTACGATGTGTGTCTTTGTCTTTCGCTTTACTCTGTCTACATGTCTGTATATGTTTTTTTGTAATTTGACCACACTAGATTTTTAATCTATAAACATTTACTTCAGAAATACTTATTAAATTTAAATATTTCTTTTATTTAATTAAAAGACAACTATTTTCACAAGCCGGTGACAACGCAAAATCTAAGTTGTTTTAGTTCTCAATTTTGTTTTATGTATGAAAAACAAATACAAAAATCTTCCATGGTTGATTTTTTTTATATGTCTTATTAGAGTTGTACTTTTTAGTATCATTTTCCTCTTCGCTACATCTTGACATGCCGCGACATCTACTTCAGTCTGCGTATATCTTTCAATCTGATTGTCGTCCACAGTATTAATGTGCTTATCAGCACAATTTTTTTTTAATTAATTAGTAAAACATTAGTATAATATTAGTAAAGCATTAGTATAAAGCAGTTAAGTGCTTAATAAGTATAACAAAAATTTTAGCTGAAAACACCATTTTAACAAAAAAATTTGCTAAAAGATAGTATACCTGATTTACAAGACGTTTTACTAAATTTTCTACTAACTTATTTTTTTGAGTGTAGTGTTTGTAGACATTTGACTTGAATATGATATGAGGGGCTTTTTTCGCTGGCCGATATGCTAATAAACCAGCGTCAACAAGACGTCGGAAAATAGTTATTGCACTTACTGGTAATTTTAATTATTTTGCCAATTTCAGAGCCGATTTAAAATTAAACTTTCTAATCTCTCTCACTATTAATGAGTCTGTTCTTTGGTCAGTTTTTCGTGGCCGATCGCCTATACAGATTTAGTTTTTTGAAAACGCAATAAAATTCGATAAATTGATGATTTATGCACTCTATATTTAATAGATAGGTCTTTTTGAGAAATTCCCTTGTTGAAATCGTTCACAATGCGCTTTCGTAATTCTTTTCCGAATTTATTTGGTGCCATTATTATCGATATTTCGGAATATTATCCCAACTTGTGTTTCTTTTCAAATATTTTTGCAACTAATGACTAATGTGACTTTAAACCTAAAAACTGCAAATGTGATCAAAACAAAACATAACGGTTTTAAATCTATTAACAACTGAAACTTTAGGAGTTGCAATTGTTTTGTCTCGTCAAAGTTTAGTTTCAACTGTGATACATAAAGAAAAGTTCTAATCTGTGATATTTTATTTTATTTATTTTTACATTTATTTTTAATTATAATATTGTGTTTAATGTCGTACTGTTTGTTCGTATTTTACCAAATTATTAAAGAAATTTAAATGCAAACTTGACAAAAAAGATTATATATTGTAATGTAATATAAAGTGTTTGTTACTACTATTGTATGGGTAGCAAGGTTCCCTATAGCCCAATTCTATATTTTAATAGCTGTGTGGGGGTCAGCTTATAAATAGGCGTTCAAAAGAACTGCCAAAATATTGAGACTCAAAAAAGTAAGAACACAGTTAATAGTGTTGTTTGAACTCTAAATAGAAGTCTGTTTTATTTACAAATTTACATGTCTTATATACTATTCTTACAATCTAACTTATTGTCTAGTATTGAGTGATTTTAGGAATCACTCAATTTATTTTTATTCTTAATTACTTTTATTCATTGTTTTCTTATCGTCAACATACGGTCATCAGATATTTGAGTGCAAGTAAAAGAATGCGGTCATAGGTGTCGCTAGACTGTTACTTGATGCCACTTGTATGGTATTCACTCTACAGTATTTGAGACGGTATGTTGGGAAATCAATATTAGTGGTTGGTATGCAGTGTACGCTTAAGGAGTACACTACACCCTTACCCTTAAGAGAAAAATTATAAAAGTATTTTATTTTTTTAATTTTTCTATATTTTTGGTTAGCTTATGAATAATTTTATAATGTATATTAATGTATTATATATATATTTGTTTTTAATATTAATTATTGTATAACTTTGTTTCTATTAATGATAAGTTTTTATTATTCACTAGTTCTTAATGCTATATAGGGTTTTAATTGATTATTATGTATTTCTTTTTCTTTTCCATTGTAATCTATTATTGTATTTACACCATTATTCCTAATTATTTTGTAAGGTCCTTTATATGGACTTTGGTTCTTTTTCCTATTTCCTACTTTGACTAAAACTAAGTCTCCTATCTTTAAGTTTAATTTATTGTTGTATCTATTTTCTAATATTCTTTTCTCTTTTGTTCTAATTGTTAATTCTTTAGCTCTGTTTAAAGAATATTGTAATTTACGTTTTAGCTCTATGGCATAATCATCGTAATTATATATTTTAGTTTCTTTTGTGTCATATACTTCAGATGGTAAACATGGTAGTCTTCCATATACAAGTTCAAATGGCGTGTAGCCAGTGTCTATATGGGGTGCCGTGTTGTAGGCAAAAGTAAAATATGGAATCCATTTATCCCATTCATAATCAGTTGCTGATGTTAGCAAGAATTCATTTAAGACTCTATGATTTCTTTCTAATGACCCAATTGTCTCATGGTGGTAAGGTGTCGAAAAGGTCTGTTTAATATCAAGTAGTGAACATATATTACGCAAAAGTTCGTTTGCAAATTCTGTACCGTTGTCTGATTTCAGTACTTTGCATTTACCAAATTTTAGAATTAGGTGTTCAACTATTGTTTTTGCGGTTGTTAGTGCATCTTTCGTCGCCATGGGGTGTGCAATAACGAATTTTGTTAGTTCGCATTGTATGGTCAAAATATATCTGTATTCATTCGAAATTCGAAGAGGTCCTACTGTGTCAATTGATACTATTTCAAAACTGTTACTTGGAGTGTTTGTCAATGTAAGTGGTTCCTTAATGTGTTTAGTTTGCTTGTTCTTGTTGCATTTGTCACAATATTTTACAAATTGCTTTACCATCTTATTCATGTTTTTCCAGATGTAGCGTTGTTTTAGTTTTATAATTGTCTTTCTTATTCCTAAGTGCCCTGCATGTGTGGCATTGTGGAATTCGTCGATTAGTTTGTATTTTAGAATTTCTTCTGTGATTCTTTTGGGCTTATTATATATTAATATTTTTAGTTGAGGATCGTTGTTATTTATTTTTATCTTTGCATATGCTTCTATCAATTCCTTTTTACTGTAATTTTCAAATATTTTATCTTCACTTGCAAGTGCTAATTCTTTTATATTCTCTTTATTCATTTTTGATATCAGTTTCTTCAGTATCGAATCTAGTTTCGCTGAATTTTCACCGTATCTTGCTAGCTTTGTATTATTTATAATTTGGGTACGTAATTTCTTCTTAGTCAAAACTGGTTTTGATGAATTATCGTTACGACCTATGTGCACAATATTATTTTCAATAGATATATCTTTCTCATTTATTTCTTCAATTGTATTAAACTGCAGTTTCTTCATATTTTTTATGTCATTAACGGATATGCATTCCCATATTTGAAGTTGATCAGACTTCTGAGAATCACATTTTTCCATGTCGTGCTTACGTCTTTTATTCTTGTTTTCCTCATTTTCTTTATTTTTTATTATGTTTTCCTCATTGCGTTTCTTATTGTTCATTGCCCTTGTTATAACTAATGTTCTTTTTTCTGTATCGACGTTTTCTAACGGTATCATTTGTTTTAGTATGTCTGAGTTTTGAGTAACTACCTATTGCTGTCCTTACACCTGAGGTCAATTTGGCGTGGTAGACATATTGCAAGAAATATGTTTTTGCTGCGTCAGTCAGAGTCTTTTCGATGAGTTCTGCTGTTATTAGGAAACTTTCTAGTTCTTCATAATTTCCAGCAAAAATTGGGAGTGCCTTAGAAGTTAATTCTAAACTAAATGCTGCCATTTTGGTGTCTAAACTTTTAGTATTTGGTATTAAATATTTATTGATTTTTCTATAAATTGTATTAAATTCTAACTTTAATGCTACTATCTCTTTTTCTTCTCTTCCTTCATTTTGAGCTGTCAGAAATTCTTTTCTTATATTGTCTATAGATTCTAACTTTACTTGTACAGTTTTTTCTGAGTATGTCCTTCCTGGACTTTTCTTTAAATTTGCTAGTATGTCTTTTAATTCTGTTAGATGTTCTTCCATTTATACTTCTGTTATTATAATTTTTGGTTTGTTTAAAAATATATGTTTTTAAAAATTTATATACTAGGTATAAGATCAAAGTAATCAGTAATAAGGATATTATTTTTTTTGAAAGCATTTAAAATATATATTTTTATAAAATTGTTAATTTTAAAAGATTTTTTATATATTTTTCTTAACAAAAATATGTAGAGTAGAAATTAATATGATGAAAATAATATTCATATTTAAAATTTTTGTAATTGATTTCTTAATTTATTTATTAAAGCGCTTTAAAGGCAAAAATTTTTTTTTTTAGCAAGATTTAAGTAGTATTTTGTTTTAGTTTTCAACATATTTAGTTTATTATTAAAATTTTGGATTTATCCCTTTGAGAACCAAGCTATATGCAAAAAGTTCTTAATTTTTTTTTAGTTTAAGGTAAAATAATTTAAAAATTAATTCACTTTCTATAGTCTAATAAAAGTTCTTTACTGAAACATTCTGAATTTATTTGGTGTTCTGTGATCCACATATTTTCTTCCATTTTAATTGCAAATGATCTTGGATTAAAGTAATTGTTGTTGTTTTTAATTATTTAATCAAATAAAAAGGCCAAAATATCTTCATTATTATAGTTATTGCTAGAACCGGTTGAGGATGGAGTATTTAAATCGGGCTGAGGATCTAAATAAGATAAAATTTCCAAAATATCAACATCCGAAAGGAGATTCAAATCATTGGTGGCATCTGTGCTATTCATCTTAGAAGGATCAAACTTTTTAATTCAGCATTTAAATCACCCTCATTGAGATTCAAAAAAGTAAGAACACAGTTAATAGTGTTGTTTGAACTCTAAATAGAAGTCTGTTTTATTTACAAATTTACATGTCTTATATACTATTCTTACAATCTAACTTATTGTCTAGTATTGAGTGATTTTAGGAATCACTCAATTTATTTTTATTCTTAATTACTTTTATTCATTGTTTTCTTATCGTCAACATACGGTCATCAGATATTTGAGTGCAAGTAAAAGAATGCGGTCATAGGTGTCGCTAGACTGTTACTTGATGCCACTTGTATGGTATTCACTCTACAGTATTTGAGACGGTATGTTGGGAAATCAATATTAGTGGTTGGTATGCAGTGTACGCTTAAGGAGTACACTACAATATTCAATAAAATCAAATCCCTGAAGATGTTGGAATAGTTCCAACGAAACGTCGGATTGAAAAATGAAATAATCTTTTATTTGCATTTCAAAAACATGACCTTGAAAGCCTGATTAGAAAAACTTCTAATAAAAAATTTTAAATAAAAACTAATAAAGGTCGATTAAAAAATTTTACAATTATAACTATTTTCATTTAATACACTATAGTAATTGAAATTGCTGATAACTAAGCCCAAAATATCTCTAAAATTGTTACTAAAGTAACAAATACCATAAACTACAAAAAAAAAAAAAAAAATTTGAAAAGTGGGAATAAATTAATTTTACGGACCTAAACTTAAATTTTTAATGTCAGTTGCAAATGTTTTGTCCGATACTGTATGTGTAAAAAATAATTAAAATTTTCCAAATTAAAAGTTGCCCAAACCAAATTTTCAAAAAAAAATTTTAATTATTCCAGTCTGCAGCCGACTGAGTTTTTAGTTGATGAAATGATTAAAACTTGGCTTAAAGAAAAAAACTCCCCTAAGCGGTTTTTGGCGGCATATTTTTTTCGGCATAATTTAAATACTGATATTGATATGATTAAAAGAGTCTTCCCACCATATTGCATTTTTGGTAAAAAGTAAACTAGTGCGAAGGTCAAAAAAGCTGAAACGCTAATTTGCTCAAGTCGACTAAAGATTAAAATATGTGAATTTGACAATTAAATGACAAAAATCTGAGTACAGAAAACATAAAAAATAAATTGTAAAATAAAAAAGTATATTTTTTTACGGAATATCCCTAAAAAATGATATGTCTGGACATGCGTTACCATTTTTATATACCGTTTTACGTGCCTTAAAAAAATCGTTCATATGATACTACTATTGTATACGTTGCTCTTAGCTAAAATACAAATTTCTAGAAAAAACAAAAAAAAAAATATCTTTTTTGAAAACGGTCCAGCTCAAGGGATCTCAATGCTACACACGAAACACTGAGGGGATCATCATCAAAGTATAGACTTTTATTCATGAGTCGGTCGAATGTTATAGATTGCAGGAAAGTACAGGAAAGTACTAAAAATTGGTCTACAAAGGCGAAAAAATAAAATTTGATAAGTATGTTCTTCCATCCCCTTTAACATACATTTTAGAAATTCCTGCTAGGAGGAGTGAAATATATCTCCACTGACGGCATGCTTACACCATTTTATGGCGTAAAAAGCACACCCTAAATGGTGTGCCAAAGTAATAATTTTAAAATTTGGTTTGAAGATGGCTCAGCCAGAGTAAGAAACAATTTTGAGAAACTCCAATAGGAACGTGACTAAAAAGCGAAAAAGCTTTCGGCTTAAGCAACGTTTTTTGGTTTTGTTTGTTTTTTTTTTCTACAAAATGTATACACGCACACATTTGTGTAAACTTTTTCAATTAATTTAAATTAAAATAATTTTGTATATAAACAAACCATTTTTATAAAAAGCAAACACGAATTATTTGAATATTTATTTTGAAAAAAAAGATCAAATTTATATTAACAGTATGGGAATCAAATAAATGACCCTATTCCGTTTTTGTGGTTAAACTTGTATCAAACTTTAAACAAAAGAAAATAATAAATGAAAATAATAAATGAAACTAAAAAATCGGAAAATGGTAGTAAATTATTTTGAACAAATGTATAAAAAAGTTAAAAAAAGTATTTATTCGAAAAATAATTGCATGTCCTTTTAGTTTTAACTCAACTGAAAACTTTTTTATTAAACTACAAACATTAAACTACATAATATTCTGAGTGTACAGTTTTATTAGTTTTTGTTTTTATATATGTATATCGAGATTATTTTTATGTTATTTTCGATTTATAACGATATTTACAAAAATAAAGCATATTAGCATATTAGAGAGGTTGATACTAGTATTTCGATCTGGCTAAAGATATCATCAGAACCCAAAGTTTTAGAAAAGCTGGTGTCTCCAGAATATGCAGAGCTTTAAAAAAACTTGTTTATCATAAATTTTTCGCCATTCCTGTCTTCTTAGTAATCAAACACGTGGCTAGGGTATTTTCCTAACAAGCATCATGACGTTACTAAACTTTGAAGACCAAAAATGTTCTATTTATACGTTTAGGTAGACAGACTAAAGCGAAAGACAAGGACACACATTTTGGGTAATTTTTTAGGTTTTCTTATTGCAAAACAATAATAATATTTTGTTATCTTTTGGTTTGTTTCTAGAATTATCTAAGGCATACATATGTCTTCCTTTAAAAGATCATTTAGACAGCCATTGCTGTCAGTAGTTCAAACATAATTTTGTTCATGTTATATATAATTATTTCTACACTCAGGGAACTTCTACTTAAAAAATTTGTAGTTGTTTGGGTTGTAATACAGTTTCTTTATTTTTAATTTCAATGTCAGTCATTTGTAGAACAAAAAAAAAAAAAAAAAAAAAAAACAAACCACATCAAATGACTGTTTTATGATTTTACATTTATTTTTTACAGTAGTTTTTGTTATTTAAAAAAATAAAATAAGTAAATGTTTGTAAAAAGTAAATGTTTGTTCAAAAGTGACTCAACTCAAAATTTAAATTTTTCGGGTTTATATGTTTAAACTATGCAGAATTCACTTGTTTATCTATAAAAAAATATCAATGTATTTTGTTGTTGTTAACTGTTGCTAAAAAACAGTTATGTCTTTCTATATGTTTCAATTGGTATAAAGTTGCAAATATTTTTTTTCGATTTCTGAAAAATGTAAAATTTTGAGTTGTGTCACTTTTGAACTAGGTGTGCGATATGTGGTTCAGTTTTATTACAGTTGTTAGTAATTTTTTGAACAGTAAAAACAAATGACAAATGTTAGTTGAATTTAATGAAAGGTTAGTCATCTTGTTTTCAAGAGAAATTTCATTTGGTTTTGGCTACAATTGCTGTCGTCTTTACCTACATAATATCCTTAGTGTAAATATTTTCGGATATTACATTAATTCATGTCGTCAATGTGGGAGTATAAAGATTTTTATATTTTGGAACTTATTGTAAATTAGTTTTAAAAGTAACAAAAAAAAAAAAACTGTTTTAGATTTTTAACAAATAAATTAACTAAAATATAGTTTTTCTACAGATTCTTTGATTTTTTTTTTTAATCTACTAATAATATTCATCAAAAATTTTGTTAACTCTAAGCAAGGATTATGATATTTTTTATCAATTAAGTGTTATTAAAACTTTTGTTGAATCTACTAATAGTGTTGCTAAAAATCAGCTCTCTGATTTTCGGAAAAAGATTTTGTTGACTTTACTAACTTTGTATTTTAGATTCTGAGATATCTTCCAATAGAAAAATTATGAGAAATTTATTAGAATAATTGCCAATTTTGTTATTTTTAAAAGTCCCCCTAGGCGCATGAGTGATTTTAAATGAATTTAAATATTAATCATACTCACCGTATCATAGTATAATTTATATAAAATGATAATGAGAGAGTGATTATCTCATGTTTTCTTGTTTTATTTTTCATTTATTTAAATACGTATGTTACTTGTCCTGTATTGTTGCTGCGTAAGGTCAAACATTTATATGATACAAATTTGAACCAAATCATAGAGCTTTAAACAGTGCCTCATAGAGGTCAACACTAAAAATATTTTTATTTTTTTTTTTTGTTATTTTCTTTTGGGTGGTGCAACCGAATTGATGGTTGAGGCAACCGAATTCTGTTGTTACTACTGAATTCGGTAGGAACAACCGAATTTACGAGGTTGAATGAAATTATCAATGAGAGTGTAGATATTTTTTAATTTCAAGTTTCAGTTCCCACTTTTCACCCCTCCCCTGCAGGAATTTTCAAATATCCCTTCGAAGGGGACGGAAGAAAAAACTTTTTAAATTTCAAGTTCTTACTTTTAGTGCTTGGAGAGGCTGTTAAGGGTGATATATTCCTCTTGGCTCCCAGATTTTTACTACGTTTCTGGCGAATATTCCAAAAGTACTTTTACAGTGATTTAGGACATAAGTATTTCAAGGAACATACGAGGGCGGATCAGTAAGTCCGTGATTTTTTGAATTAAACACAGCTTTTTTGTAAAAATAAAAATTATTTTTCAACATAATCTCCTTTTAGCTCAATACACTTAGTCCAACGTTTCTCCAATTTTTGTATCCCTTCCAAAAAATAGGATTTTTCGAGGTCCATAAAATAGGCATTTCTTGGACATATGGGGGGTCGTTTTTTTTTAAATCCTCGTTAAATCGGTCCAATAAGTTGGCATAATATTCTCCGTTTATTGTTTTTCCCTTTTGAAGTTAATCGATGTGGATTATCCCGAGTGCATCCCAAAAAAACTGTTGCCATCACCTTATTGGCCACGATTACGTTTATGGTCAATTGAGAGCAAACGCGGCACCCATCTAGCAGAAAGCTTTCTTAAACCCAACTCATCATTTAAAATCGGAACCACACTGCCATATGAAATGCCTATGGCATCAGCAATCTCACTCAATTTTACTATTCGATCGGCCAACACCATATCATCGACATTTTCGGGTGTATTGACCTCAATTGGCCGTCCAGAACGTTCAGCGTCATTTGTACTTGTGCAACCACAACGAAAGTCAGTAAACCACTTTTTTACCATTGAAATCGATGGTGCAGAGTCCGCATTGTATTTATCAAGCTTTTTCTTGGTTCGATTGTAATGTTTAATGATCACTCGAAATTCACTTTTTTCATTAAAAAAAAAAATCCACGAGGTTGTATGTTTTGAATAGCTTTAAATGCAAAGTTAATGACGGAACTTGCTCAAAATTTGACAGTAGTCCATTAACAGGTATTACTAGATGGGAGCAATGTTGCATTTCATAAGTTTGAAAAGTCATGGACTTATTGATCCGCCCTCGTATGTTTATTACTTAAAACTCTTAGAATGTTTGTTTCCTCTAAAGATCCACGTTTATGTGTTTCCAAAAATATTCCTATATTTATAAAATGGAACATTTTATAATAAAACCTATTAATCATCAATTTTGCTACATTCTTGTCTTCTTAGTAATCTATTTTTAATTTTTTTTAATGTTTGAAACATTTAAATAAAAATACAAAGCAAATAATGTAATATACTTTCCAGGGTTTGCAAAACATGTATGACACTTATGTTATAAAACTACGATGTTTACACTACATACCACTTTACATGAAACCGGCTAGTGAGTGAGGCCATATTTATACTAACACTCTGGGCTTGGCTGGAATTTGAATAGAAGGCCAATTCTTATGCGGTTTAATCTTAGCTTAATCGTAGTTTAATCTGGTAGAAAGAAGAAAACTTTTAGAGGACCGTTTTTTAAACGAGATGTAATTTTTTTTTAACCAACAAAAAATTATAATATATAAAAAAAATATTCTATAAGTTTTCTCAAATTGTTTTGCGGACCTAAATGTATTAGAGAAATGTTAATCTTCACAATAATAAACAAAACCGAGGTGCGCTCCACTTGCGAAATGCGCATTGGAGCTCATTGCAAATGCATTCAATACTTTTGACTGGTTGATCCAATTTCCACACAATTTTAGACGCATGTAAGCGTCACCTAAATAAGTTTAATTAATTAATTTCTTTAAAAGGAGCTGGGTTAGGTTGGATTGTTTCAGCAATATGAAATATGTTAAGTATTGTATACTTCGCGCGAATTTTATGATCGTTAAACTTTTTGAAACTGCATGCAAAGGTTTACAAATATTGTAATAACACAATTTGGAATATCTTGTAAAATTTTGAAGATTTCAAAAAGTTTTAATTTCTGTATTAAAAATACAAACAAATTTTTTTGGACTTTCAATATTTTCATATATTTAGTTAGAGTATTGTTCTACCTAAATTCCAAAATCTAATATGATATTGGCAATTGTATTGTCTATCATGAAAATTATCAAACTTTTTGAAAAGTTATTTGTTGTTTCATTGGCATCACCCAAATCTTCAGTTGTCCATAATAGAAACGGATAATTGGCTTAACCCTGCTGTAAGGTTAAAAAAAACTTACGAATTCTAGGTTAGCGGACCATTTTGGTCCATACCAAATTTTTTAAAGACAATGGGCGTAAGGCTATTTTTTATACTTATTAAAATTATATATATTGTTTGGGCTGTTCATTTTGTTTTGAATATTTGTTATATTTCATACAAGTTAAATTTGAAAGCCAATACATAAACCATTGTAAAGCTCATAGCTATTTTTGTGATTCCCCTAATTTCGTTTTGTTATGCTATCAATCAGCAATTCAATTTACTGTTGATATTCAATAAGTTGTGTTTTTTGTGTGAAGCCTCTTTTTCAGTTTATCCTGCAGACTTGTGTGTGTGCTTTTGTTTGTTTGATTTTTGTGATTCCCCAAATTTCATTTCGTCATGCAGGTGTGTAAATTGTTTGCATTAGTTTCAGTTTAGTTTTTGTCTTGCATGTGTTGTGTATGTTTCTTAGGAAACAATAGAATGCAGAGTACAAGTTTTTTGGACACCGATGAAATTGCTGAAATACTAAATGACAGTGCCTCGGATATTTCAAATTCAAATATTTTAGAAGAAAATAATGAATATGAAAATACCGAATCAAGTGATTCTGAAACAGAAAGTGAAGGATATGTTCAACAGGCATCCATTGTAGATCCACTGTTTACTGCAAAAAATAAATTGCAGTGGAATGCTGCTTCATTGCCCTGTTCTATTGGAACTCGTTCTGAAAATATAATTTCAATAAAGCCAGGACCAACTCGATTTGCTGTATCCAGATGCCAAGATATACTTTCTTCTTTTTTACTGTTTTTTCCACCGCCACTACTTTTCAAATGATTACCAGAGCGCTCCGGTTCGATGATGTTATGAGCCGAAGACAAATGCAAAGCACCGATAAGTTTGCTCCTATACGTGAATTATGGAACCGTTGGGAAGGCATTCTTTCAATGAGTTTCAACTGCCATGAAAATGTAACTATTGATGAACAACTGGTGTCTTTCAGAGGACGATGCTCTTTTAGACAATATATGCCTTCAAAACCTGCCAAATATGGCTTAAAATTTTGGTTGTCTGTTGACTCAAAAACAAGTTATGTGTGGAAGATACAGCCTTATCTAGGAAAACAAAGAAGAACCAAGGAGAGCGCGTCATATTGGACTTGACGGAAGGTTTAAAAGGTCAAAATATCACGGCTGGTAATTTCTTTTCTTCGTTGGATTTGGCGAAAAAACTTTTGGAAAGGAAACTGACATACGTGGGAACAGTTCGAAAAAATAAAACATTTATTCCACCGAAGTTGCTCATTTTCAAAAAAGTTCCTTTATATACATCAACATTTGCTTTCAATGAAGTTGCAACATTAGTTTCATACGTCGGCCATAAAAACAAAGGTACAGTTTTGATGAGTACGATGCACAAAATAGCAGAAGTTGATGTCAATGGACCAAAAAAGAATCCTGAGATTGTATCTTACTATAATTCAACAAAAGGTGTGTTACTTTTTGTCAGTGTGCATAGTATTTTAGTAAATATAGTTTTATCTTTTATTTTAGGTGGCGTAAATACTGTAGACCAAAAAATCGGCTACTACAGTACTAAACGCAAAACAAATCGTTAGCCGAATGTGGTTTTTGCAAATATGATAGACATCTCAGCATTGAATGCGCTTATATTGTTTTCTGAAATCGATGATTCGTGGACAACAAGTGATCAAAATCGTAAGAGACCTGAATTTTTACCACAATTAGCACTTTCTTTGGCTAAAGAACACATGACGAAACGTACCAATATACCAAAACAAAAATTTTCCGCAGAGTTATTGGCTGAGGTGAGATCATCTTCTACAGATCCCGTACCTTCTGCAACTGATACAGGAAACCCACCTTCTAGAAAACGTGAGATTTATGGTTGCTGCAAATCTAAATGCGATAGTAAATGCGCTATTATTTGCAAAATAAACAAAAAAATATTTGTACATCCTGCATAATAAGTGAATAAAAACTATTTCTAATGGACCAAAATGGTCCTAAACATAAAATTTGTAACTGTTTATTTTTCTCCTTTCTAATTTATGTTAGACACTTAATTATTTGAAAAAAACATTGTTTTAGAAAAAATACCACGTGAGCTGACGTTTAAAGTCGATATGTTTTACCGTTGAAAAGTTATAAGTGAAAGTAAAAAAAAAGGACCAAAATGGTCCCAACCTAACAGCAGGGTTAACTCAAAAAAGGACATTACATACAACATACAAAATCAGTTATATGACAATTTGTCTGCCTTATTGTTAGTGAACAAACTGGCTGATTTCTTAAACTTAATTATAAAATCAAAACTATTTGAAAAGCAACAATTTTTACATGTCAATATACTTTGTATATAATCACATGTTGTATGTGTGTTGTCAATAAAACAATTGTATTGTCCATCATGAAAATTATTAAAATTTTTGAAAACAGCAAATAATATCTAATATCACAATATCATATTAATTATTATTTATTGTAGCTGATGAAGTGTTTAAGTTTTGTAAATTTTCAAATACCCAGTCTTTCATCCAGATTATTTATCGCCTTTACACACAGAGAAAAATTTAGCTATTTGCCAACTGAAATTAGGTGACTTTGACTCAAATTCGGTTTTTACAAATTTTATTCAGTTGGTACAACGGAACATAAGTTTTCACAATAAAGCTCGGTAAATTCAACTGAATATTAGTTGCAACACCCAAAATATTCGGAAATCCAATGTAAATATCGTCGCACTAAATGAATTTATAAGTTGGTACCATTAAACAACACTTTTCAATTCTGTTGGCACTTTATTTCTCTGTGTGTATTTGCTGCTTTTTTTGTCAATCCTTTCTTGGCGTTACTAGGTTCAGCTGTTGATTTCGCTGCCAAAACGCAATGTTTTGTACTCAGATGGGTAAATTTTGTGAAGCCAATTTTGACATTCTCGCGTTCAGATTGAAATGTTGCGAATAACTCTTTCAGGTTGCAGAGAACCATTCTCTTCTGCATTTGAACTTTCTTGCCATCGATTCGTACAGACACCCAGTCTTTCAACCCTGGCATCAGGCGACTCACATCATCTCGCTGATAAAACTGCGTTACTAGAGCTTCAGTTTCGCACTCTAAAGTTTTTCCCTTCTTTTTTTGTGAGTGTGAGAATCCCATGCTCAGCAACCAAATTTTTAGCAATTCTTGCTTTTCATTTAGACGTTCCAAACTCAGTCATTATTTTTGCACAACTCCATGTCGATGGAGCTAGCATGAGAAGTTGAATTCTGGTTTTGACACTCATTCTTTTAACTTATACATTCTACTGAAAAGTTAGAATCACCATCATCATCAACTGTTCTGCCATCATTCTCAGAATTACTTTTGTCGTCATGTGTAATAACTTCAACGCAAGGCTCATTACTATTCAAAGCTGGTAATTCTTTCAACTTTCCGAGTTCTAAATCTCCAAATCTCCAAAGTCAAGTGTCATAAAATGATACATAAACTAGTATTTCGGAGAATGGTCATAAAATATTTTTACTTGATTCAAAAACTTGTCTCTGGGGCACCTGATATTTTAACAATAAAAATCACAATTAATATTACGTGCGCTCAAAACTACCTATAGGATTGACAAAAAAGCCGCAATGAAAGGCAGATACAAGACTCAGAAAAAATGTTGGGGGTTGTTTGTATTTCAGTATCGAGGATATGAAATTTTAGTTAGGTATGGTACATCCCGTCGGAAAGCTTAATTTGTCTAGTTTCTCAGTAGAATTTTTATTTTTTAAGGTTTTAGAAACACTTACACACAAATAGGAAATAATTCAAAATAGTGCATATGCTAAAAATTTAAAAACATTTGTCTTGAGTTACAAAACATTTATTTGATAGATATCCCACTCGCACCCCACTAAGCGACCGCAAAGCTCTTAAAAGAAAATACCTAAGCTTCCTTTTGAGCAAAAAAAAAAAAAAAATTGCATATTTTCAAAAAAAAGTCAAAAAAGTTTTTGATTTAAAAAAAAAAGTCAAACATTTTTTTTCGAAAGATTGAAGAAATAGCTATCTTAAATATATAGGACAAATTTTCCTAAGAACAATAGGTAATAACTTCCATGCATGAGAAAAAACACATGTTTGGCCAAAATGTCAAATTTTGACCCCTAATTCAGAGAGTTCTTAACAGATCTTGTTGAAAAATTGTGTCTTAACTACTATCCAATATTACTAACCTTGGTGGATATTTCATCCCGATTGGAAGAAATCGTTTTTTTAAAAGTTGGGTCACTTGACATGAAACGCCCCATATATATAAATATTAAAAAATTAAAAAAAAATAGTTTATTCGTATAATATTACAAAGCCATTGTTTGGAAAAAAAAACTGGAAATATTGCATTATTTGGATCTTCCAATTGTAGGTAACCCCTTAAATAACTTAATTTATAAATAAAGCAGGCATTAAGAGACTCAATGTAATTATTACCATAAAGGTCATCAAAATATAAATAATGAGTGTTAATATATATATAATGGTTATGTATTTTTATGTGACAATAAACAAGTTTAAATGTAATGAAAGGTATAATAAAATTACATTTAATATATTTATGTACTTACAAACACACATTAACAACCATAATTTGGTAAAGTATACAATTTTTTTTCATTGTTTCACTGTTAACACAAGAAACATTTTCAATGACATTGAAAAATGGCTAATAATTAAATTATAAAAAGGTACATAAGATTGTCACTTTTAAAGCCATATCATATAGCTAAAAAACGTGAAACATCAATTACACGGTGCTACATTAGGACAATTTTTAATATACTTGAAACACGACCATCCTTTAAATCTGACATTATTGTTCAAAAAAAAACACGTTTTTCAAGACTTCGGTAGATTAAAACAAAATTTTGCCTTAGTTATTATTAAATATATTTTTTATTTTTGGACAGTGTTGGTAAGTAAGAATGTTCCAGGTTGGCATCTGAGTTGGCAGAATTTTTTTCAAAACTTAATCTTTTTTGTGAGATGTTGGTTAGGTTGGTTAAAGATCATGAATATTTTTTCCATATTAACAGAAAAATTATAATTTTATTTGTGAAAATTTACTTTAATTAACAGAAAAAACACATAGAAAAAAAGTTATTAACAGAACTAAACATAGCTTTATAGAAAATAAGTTCGCAGTAAATTTCGTCATACTCAACAAATTAAGTCACGTTACGTTTTTAACTTAACTAGTTGAGTTAAATAGATGATGTTTACCATTTAACACTTTAAGGCACGAATAATGTTAATGAAGGCCGTTGCGGCCTATAAAGTTAACTCCATTCATGCATGTGTCAAATAACTTTTTTTCTAAGTGTT
Source organism: Delia radicum (assembly GCA_021234595.1). Taxonomy (NCBI): domain Eukaryota; kingdom Metazoa; phylum Arthropoda; class Insecta; order Diptera; family Anthomyiidae; genus Delia; species Delia radicum. The sequence goes on along the minus strand of CM037851.1, from coordinate 163,359,369 downwards.
TTTTTCTGTTAATTAAAGTAAATTATCACAAATAAAATTATAATTTTTCTGTTAATATGGAAAATATATTCATGATCTTTAACCGAACTAACCAACATCTCACACACAATTTATAGATCAACAATGAAAATTCACTATTAATTTTTTTTCCCTAAATTTAGATTTGAGTAAAAAGAGCATTTGTTTACTTCAAATTGTTGAAAATTGACAAAGTTTTTGTACTTTGTTTTTAATAATAAAAAGTGTTAAAATCACATTTTTGAATGATTTTGGCCACTTAACCATTTAAAACTCTGTTGCTTTTAACCGCATTTTGAAACGGTTTTAGAATGATTTAGTTGTGGGGGAAATGGGGGGATTGTATCCCCGGATTTTTTTTTAAACTTCGAATTTTCAAAGAGTAAGACCCAAAGTATATATCCTGAAATTTTTATCTTGTAGCATGCCATAATTATCTTGTAGCATAAAAAATCAATCAAAAATAGTTAAACATTTTCATGCCCCCCTTTTTCGATTTTTTTTTCGGCTCTAGCTGTCTTGTAAACCGTGTTCATTCATAGCTTCAAAACAAACAAAAATTTAGGTTTGTAGAAATTGTGACCCTCCATATTTTCGGCCACTGTAGACTTAGGTGACTAAAAATGTGTATTTGTTAGTTTTTCAATAAGTATAACAACTAAACCAAATTTCATCATGAAAATGTCTACCTAATTTTGATTGATTTCACATGAAATGACCCTTATAAGAAAATATTTATATTTTAACGACTTTAATTAATGCATTCTTCTTTAAATATTTTGAATTGATTGCAATACCTTCTGATTATATTACTGTCTGGGAGATATGTATGTGGCAAGGAGATACACACAGAGAAAAATTTGACTATTTACCGACTGAAATTCGGTTACTACGACCCAAATTCTGTTACTACAAGTTGGAGACGGTTGACATAACATTAATTTCCACAACAAAGTTCGGTTAATTCAACTGAATTTTAGTTGCAACACCCTAAATATTCGGAAATCTAATGTAGATATTGTTGTACTAACTGAAAATATTAGTTGGTACCATTAATATACAATTTTCAATTCGGTTATATTTGTAAGCGGTTATATGGCAATGACTTTATATAGTAATGACTCGGATCACGAGTATCTATTTCCTGGGGTATTAAAAAAAAAATTATAAGTTTTCCAACGCACATATTTTGGTTTTTATGTGTTCGGTTTTTGTTTTAGTTATTGGGTGATTCAAAATTTTGGATCTTTTTGGTTTTTAGCAAAAAAAAAAAAAAATTAAAGTTAAAATATCACAAAACGCCGAAATAGGTGTTTACTTATTTTCCAATTACTATCAAAATATATATATAAAAATATATACATATATATATAGATATCTATATATATCTAATTTATATTAAGATTTGGATTTTCATGCCGTAAAGGGTTAAGTATATTTCACTGTACATTGTTATTAAGAGATTACTATTACTTAATGCATAAATGCTTCAAGTTACTGACATTTGTTCGGATTGACAATTCGAATTCGGAAATCATGACCATTTTGTAGAAAGAAAATCTTTAACAAAAATCTTACTTTCTTATTTTTTGTAAAAACTACAGCAAAAAATAACCTGGATTTGGTAAGCAGTAAGTACATTTGTATGCTTCCATAATAGCGCATCACCGCCTTGCATACAATAAAAGAATTAGAGAAGGCTTACAATGAAGCAATAAAGAATGCATACCATGAAGCATTAAAACAAAAAAAGCGCTTCTTATTGCCTAAAAAGGCATGAATTTAGGCACATGAAAGAAGTGATTTTCACCTGCTTAAAAGAGACATACCAAGTGGGACATCGCGAACAAAAATCGTGACTTTTGGATTTGCTTTGGAAGCACTTCGTAATAAAATAATGCCTTCCGGAAGCGCTTCTGGGTAAGCACTATTTTTGCTGGGTAGTGTACAAGACTAAGAACAATACGATATAAAAAAGTAGAATTTTTATAAAGAGATTTTTTTTTACAAAAACTGGCAAATTTACTAATTCCATTTTTTTTTCGAATCGAGTTACGCGCTAACCCACCAGGTCTTCTATAAAAATAAATGAATTGGAGTTTGACGTATCGTTGTCATATATGACACATGAATTATTTTGCATGAATTATAATTGAAAATGTTCTAAATTTTGTTTCCATGCATAGATAACATATAAAAATCTCATATTTTCTGTGTAAGAATAGCTGTAATATGAAACGGAATTTTGATTTTCATGCAAAATAAAGTTTATAAGGAAAAAAACAGCGTAGTTGTGGATTTGTAATCCAGTTATTAAGAAAAAAAGGTGAAAAAAATCGGAATTTTTATTTTCATGCTAAATAAAGTTTGTAAAGAAAAAAAAAACAGCATATTTGTGGATTTTTAATCCAGTTATTGAGCAAAAAAGATGAAAAAATGGGGAAAATGGGCATTTTTGTATTTTTTACGGCATCGGATGCACTTTTTTCGGGTAGGATTGTTCCGCAGTTTTTTTCTAATATTCAATATATATGTACAACTTTGCTTCACACAAAAGAGAAATATAGAAAAAGTGCGAAAAATCCGCCTTGAGCCAAAAAATTGGTATGGCAATTAAATTATTACTGTAGCCAACTTGACAAAAACAATTGATGCAGAAGTTCTTATTTTTGGGGCTACTTTCACGTGCAATTCTCAGAATTTACATGTGTTGTACTGTGATATTTAAGGAACACTTGGGACTTGTGTCATATCGGAAAACTAATTTTGGACATGTCACTGAACTGTTTATTTTAGGATAATTCAGTGACATGTTAACTTCCGATATCAAAAGTAGCAGCTCTCTTTCATAAAATGGATTCGCTTCTACAGCAGTCATATACATTTATTTGAGTTGCTATTACAATAACTTGTTAGACCTTTTAGACCTTACACTGGCATTATTTCGTTGGCCTTTATTTAAATTACGTTATGAATTATTGTAAAGTGTTAAAATATCTATAATTTTCTTACCAACATAAAATTGTAAAAAGTACAAAATATATATAAAATATATATATAATGGGGGAGTTGCGAAGCGGAGTGCTATAAAAAGTGTTGACTTCATTTTTTTCGTACAAACAGTACATTATTTATTAAGGTTTGTAAGTCACACTTACTTTGATTGAGATAAATTAAAATGTGGATGGATGGCTACGTGAGATGTTATTTTAGGTTTGGCTATGAAAAACACAAAAACGAACATAAAATACACAATTAAAGTAATTGTGTGGTGACGAAATGTGAAATTAATACCTTGGTTTTATTTGTATACTCTGGAAAAGATGAAACAAAGAAGAAATTTATACCAAAAAGCATGTTTAAATGTTACACTCAAAATATACTGACGGTAACTACAACTAATTTAAAAAAAAATTTAAAGTAACTACTTCAAAGAATTGTTATTAAAGTACGGCATTTATTTGACTAGTAGCTGCGAAACAAACTCTAAACATTTATGTTATGGTTTAATTAATAAAAATGCGATTTTCTATTGTTTTACCTAAAAAATAAAAAAAATTTAACATTTTGTAAACTGTTTTTTTATTGTTTCAAAAGTCATTTTATAGGGTTAATTGACCACAATTAAAGTTTATTTTTTATTTTTTTAAATTTCTTTTTCAATTTAAGTAATTTTTTCTACCTACAAAATGTTTAAGTGTACCCATAATGAGCACAATTACTGATTTAATGAGCGTCTTTTGTTTGTCATTGTTGGTGTGTTTAACCATAGAGTAACTATTTTAAAGAGATGGAATACCTCTCACGTGCCTCCCAAATGTTCTCTTTAAACTGTGTCGAGTAGCAAAATTTTCAGTAAAAAATGTGTCGATTTGCAATATTTTGTTGAAAGCATTTTCTTGGGAGGTTGATATATTTTTGAAAAATACAGAAGTTGCATTTGCCAGTTTCGGTAAATTTTTGTGTAAATGTTTTATTTATAACATTCAAAAATAACAAACTAAACTATTTTTTCAAAAATCCAATTTTCCAAAACAATTAAAAAATATTTTTTAAGACTTTTTTAAACCAATAAACGTTTACAAGTTAAAAAACCGCAAATAGTTTATTTAACACGAAAATGTAGTAAAAACGCACTGTTGCCAATTTATTTTCTAAAAATATCGTTAAATCAAAATAAAAAATATTTTTTTTTAACTTTTTGATGCTATTAAACCATTACAAGTTAAAAAATACAAAAACGTGTAAAAAAATGTAGTAAAACGCACTGTTGCCAATTTATTTTCTAAAAATATCGCTAAATCAAAATAAAAAATCGCTATTTTTTGTAAATATTTTGATGCTATTAAAAGTTTACACGTTAAAAAATGCAAACAAGTTAAAAAAAAATGTAGTAAAACGCACTGTTGCCAATTTATTTTCTAAAAATATCGCTAACTCAAAAAAAAAAAATAGCTAGAAAATAGCTATATTATAAAAAAATCAAGAATTTTGCAATAAATCGCGTAGTTTATGAAATTTTTCAAAATTTGCTCAACAATTATTACAAAATTGCAAAACTTTTCGAACTTTGTAAAATTATCTTAAAAATTTAGCCACTAATCTACAAAATTTTAGAACTGTTCAAGTTGTGCTTAAAAATTTTGCGGTAAATCGCTAACTATAAATTATCAATACCGACAAGGAAATAAAAGCTAAGAAAACCATACAGACTGACTAGATTTCCCGCATATTTAACCCCTCTAAATGCGTTCAAAAGTCTCTATATTTAAAGAGAAAATAGCTAAATTGGCAACAGTAAAAAAAAAGGGAGCATTTACAGCAAAAATTTTAAAATTTTTCCTCAGAAGTTTTTTTGGCACATTATTTGTGTGGTAATTAAGCATATTTTGTTAGATAAGTAAATATTACAAGACTTTTCGAAAGAAATGATCAGAAACAAACCAAATTTCAAACACAGTTTCTTACACCTAGAATACAATGTAGGTAAAGACAAATGAAGTTAAAAACAAATGAAATTTCATTTAAAGTAACGACGACTTACATTTCATTAAATTCAACTAACATTGTCATTTGTTTTTTAATTTTCAAAAAATGACTAACAATTGTAGTAAAAATTAACCACATAGTAGTAAAAAATTAAACAAACACTCAAAATTTTTTTTTTAAATAATAAAAATCTACTGTAAAAATTAATGTAAAATCATACAACAATCATTTGATGTGGTTTGTTAAATGAACTACAACGTTAGTAAAAAATTTAATTTATTCTACAAATGACTGACATTTACATTAAAAATAAATAAACTGTATTACATTTTTTTAGGCAGAAGTTCCCTGAGTGCACCTTCAAACCTAATTTTTGTCAACACAACCTAAGTTTCTCTTAGAAAAACTGGGATTTTTACTTTTTGGTTGATTACTGAGTAGTGCAGAACTGGTGAAGAAAAATAAAGAGGACGGATTGAGTACCTAAGAGTAGCATAGAAGACCTCTGGTTTAACTGTGTAGTTGGTAGGGTGATCGAGTCGGGTTTTAAAAACCGGTTTCAACCGTTTTTTATGTATTTTGTCGGTTTCAATTTTTCTAAAAAGTTAAATTTTCGAATATCGAATAAACCGGTTGTTTTGTTGTCGAATACCCGATTTTTCTTAGCTATTCTTTTATACCTTCAATATATTAAAAGACTTAAATTTACCAAATTATTTGTTTAAAATGAAACGTTTTGAACATTTTGCTTAAAAATCTGTTTTTTTTTATAAAATTGGTTCATGCAAGAGAGCTCATTTAAACTACAAAATAACTCATATAAAAAACTTTAAACATTTTCATAACCTCAAAAATTATTATTTTTCTGTCGTGTTTTAATTGTTTCAGTGTTATTATTTAAAAATTATTTTTTTTTTTTTTTTGTTTTTGTTGGCATTTTTAAAAAAATTTTGTTTATTAAAGAATTTGTTTTAAATGCAAAAGGTGGTATCTCAGCCAATAACTTCGGTGTTTTCGTTAATCAAAATATAAAATAGATTTTTAAACATGATTTTTGTTTTTTTAAAAATATTCGAAATTATTTTGTCAAGCTGATTCAAAATTAATTATAATTTTTAAAATAAAAAACTAAAGTTATTCAAATTCAAAAAAAGATCTATATTTGAGTAAAATTGTATAACATTTAAAAACCGGTTAACAGGGTTTTTTTTTAAATTCCAGAAACCAAACCGGTTTTTTTTTTAATTTCAACAATTCGTAAACCTGAAAACCGGGTTTCGAAAAATGTCGAATAATCGACGACCCTAGTGGTTGGTAACTAAACAGGGAATAAATGATAAAATAAGTGTTGTATTAGAAGGGGGTTTACAGCTGCCCTACGAGTTTAAATTATAAACGCTGTTAACAATGTAGTTTTTATTACAAAGGAGGAGTAATGACAGTGTGGTAATATGGTTATTACTGATTTTCTTTGTTACTGATATTATAAAATTTTACAATAATAAAACTTGCTAAATTATTGCTGAAAAGAGAAAATAATACCGGCCCATTTTGGGATTCCCCATAAAATAATAGTGCAGCTAATTTTGATTTAATAATTTTATAAGTTCATCACTAAACAATCAAAATATTTTTGATGGAACAATCAAGTGATTCATTTTTTAGAATTATTCGATTAATCAAACGAATAAAAATAACTTTGAAAATCCATAAATAGCAACAGTCTATATAAAATTTTAAGAATTTTGTCATCAATTTGAATAAACGAATTCTCTTATTGATTTCTTAGAACCATATTTTTCCACATTTTGTACTTGAGAGCAGATTAAAAAAAAAACTTTTTTTAAGTATATTTTTGCATTTTTGCGAAATTAAGATCATATATTTCCATTTCCTGAGGTCACAAACGCGAGTTTAAGTTTTCATAATGATAGTTTTAAACATGTGGTCACGAACGTACGCAAAATAGAAGTCAACTTTGGCTGACAGTAGTGAAATGTAAAAATCTGCGAAATGGAACGGAATATTCAAAAGCGATTTATTTATTTTAAAATTGTGTTAATGTAGGTCTCTATCCAGTATTTAACAATAAAATATCTCTATTGGTTTTTGTTTAATTGGCTTAAGTACCGGTCGCCATATGTTTTTTATTATTATCACCATGCATTTTCTAATAAATACCTTCAAATTTCCTTAACAAAAAACGTAATACTCAATTTATAGTGTGTAACACTTATAACAAGAAATATGTTATTTTATTTAATATGAAATAATGAAATTTCAACAATATTTATCGCCTTTTTGTTTTTATTGAATATGCTGTTAGAGCGGTGCTTAATTTATAGTAGATGTTTTATTTTGGTCATTTTCCGGTTTAGCATACTTCTTAAATAGTCCTTTAATAACTTCAATTTTTTTTTTTTCAAATCACTTGGTAATGCCTTTTCCATTGCTTTTCCCAGAGTTTGTTTTGTTTTTCTTGCATTTGTTCTAAAACCTTTTTATTTTTTGTTAATGCTAAGCGTCGTTTTCGCATTCTCTCAGCAGCTTTTTCACATAAAATTTTTAGTTTTTGTGGATCGCTTTTAATTTTGTTAATATAACGCTTTTGTTTTTCATTTTGTTATTTATCACATGTTTTACCCATCAACGAAAGTATATTTGCGTGTGAAGAAAATAAATGCATTGTTTATGAAAAAAAAATTACTTACGGTCGCGAACGTACGAAATTTTGCAAATAAAAAAAAGTTTATTTAATTGTAACCCAAAAGTTTTTTTTTTTATTTACAAATTAGTGACATCGAACTTAGTTAAAATGCGTTATGTCTGGCACCTGTTGACGTTTAATGCAAAGCCATTGCAATAAAATGTCGTTTTCGGTCGCGAACGTACGATTGAAACATAGATAAGAAACAAAGTAAAAAAAATAACCGTTAATCAAACTTTTTTTGTTCTCCTTACACTTTTCTCTTCTTAATTGATTGTAATAGAGAGAGTTCAAAGAAAGAGTGCAAACATAACATATATTTTGCATGTACAGTAATTAAATATAAAAATGTCTTTAGAAGTAGCTTAAAAAGAAAATACCACGCCTATCTCAAAAAAATTTCCAGTTTCCAGCCCAATTTCCTCAAGTAAAACAGCTGAGATATGCTATGAAACCATTTTATTATAAAAACATAGACTTTTTTTATAATCATAAACAATAAAACACGATGATTAGCAACATTTTATTTTTCGATCCTGGTTGACCATTTGGAGGAAACGCCCATATTTTCCTTTTTTTTAATTTTATTGCTTTTATTTTTTTTTATTTAACGTTTTATATAGATCTTAAAATTTTTGCCACAAAATAGTACCGAATTTTGTCAGACAAAAAGTAAAGAATCACTGTTGCCAATTAACCCGAAAAATGTTTCCTCAGGTCATTTCGGAACAAAAACGTTCCGCGTCGAAGCCGATTTCTGAAAGTCCTTTAAGATTTTTTTTCTTTATTTTTTCAAAATATTTTATTTTTTCTAAATTTTTTATTTTATAATTATTTAACTATTTACATTTCTTAATGTAATTATATGATTATAATCAAAATCACAATCTAAAAACTATCTTTGTTAAATGAAATTAACTTAAGATTAAGAATTCGTGTTGATTTGCATTGGGGGAAAATATCTTGTACGACTTTGATGGCGCGCTCCGCACAAATGTTGCTGCGTTGTGTTTTTGGAATTCGTGATTCATCTTTCACCCAATGTCTTAGAAAGCATTTCTGAGCATTAGTAAAGCCCGATAATGATTTGTTTAAGGCTTCGAAGTCATTTTTATTGTAACAATGGTCTGAAACCCAAATGTTGTACCAAGGGCCACATATAAATTCGCATATTGCGTATAATTTGCTACGATATTTTGGAATTAGTATGTAAGCTAGAATCACAAAAATTGCATAAAATGGAAAAACTTATAATTTATTTATCATAGGATAGGGCCATTTTGATATTTTCAAAAATTGTAAAAAAGTTGTATCCCTAATGTACATGTGAATGTATATGTTAAAATACATATCTGTTTATTGCCCAGCATACCATTATCGGAGCGCTCTTATATATGAGCTCATATATGAGCGATTTTATGAGCTTCTGTGAGTGTTTCCTGCGTGCATATTTCTGGGCTCATAAACGATCGATTTTATGACTTTCTATGAGTGTTTCTTGCGTGTAAATTTCTGAGCTCATAAACGGTAAATTTTATGAGTTTTTTATGCGTGGTTTCTGCGCGCATATTTCTGAGCTCATAAACGATAGATTTTATGTGCTTTTTATGAGTAATTTCTGCACGCTGACAGATAACGGTAAATTCCAGCTAAGCAGAAGAAAGAAGTTACACAAATTGATTCATTAGTGAATATTTTTGGAAGCGTAAAGACAAAATTGTGAGTTATTTTATAATAAATACTGCACTTTAAGGTGGTTTCAGACTGCAAAAGACCGTATTAAATATCGTGACAAACTTCTTAAAAAGAAAGAGTGCTAATATTTAAAAATTTTTGTTTTATTATTATTTATTTTATTTTTTGAATTTATGTTGAATGCATTCAGTTTATTTAATTAATTTTAATACCATTTTACTTTAACAATACAAATATGTTAACTTATTGAATAAAAAATCCTATTTTGAATTATCTGTTTTTCGTCATTTTCAGGATACTATTTAGAGTTTTTGATGGCTGCAAAATGAGGCTCAAAAATGTTATTTTATGCACTGGAATAAGAGGACAAAATGCGTTTTAAAAAAAGAGTCATAAAATACTCTTTTATGCATAAAATTTAGAGCTCTTTCATGAGTGACCAGTTTAGTGGAAAAAGCCACTCAAAAATGAGCGTTTTATGACTGTTTATGATTATTTTATGAACTCATTATGAGCGTCAGCGCTCCGACAAAAGAGTCTTTATGAGCCCATTTAGAGCGCATATGGTAAGCTGGGAAAATACTCTTTTATGCATAAAATTTAGAGCTCTTTCATGAGTGACCAGTTTAGTGGAAAAAGCCACTCAAATATGAGCGTTTTATGACTGTTTATGATTATTTTATGAACTCATTATGAGCGTCAGCGTTCCGACAAAAGAGTCTTTATGAGCTCATTTAGAGCGCATATGGTATGCTGGGTGTAAACATACCCAGCATACCATTATCGAAGCGCTCTTATATATGAGCTCATATATGAGCGATTTTATGAGCTTCTGTGAGTGTTTCCTGCGTGCATATTTCTGGGCTCATAAACGATCGATTTTATGACTTTCTATGAGTGTTTCTTGCGTGTAAATTTATGAGCTCATAAACGGTAAATTTTATGAGTTTTTTATGCGTGGTTTCTGCGCGCATATTTCTGAGCTCATAAACGATAGATTTTATGTGCTTTTTATGAGTAATTTCTGCACGCTGACAGATATCGGTAAATTCCAGCTAAGCAGAAGAAAGAAGTTACACAAATTGATTCATTAGTGAATATTTTTGGAAGCGTAAAGACAAAATTGTGAGTTATTTTATAATAAATACAAAAATAATACATAATTAAAATAATGAAAAGAGCAAGCTTATTTCTTTCATTTATTTATTTATTTATTATTTATTTATTTATAATTATCTGTTTTTCGTCATTTTCAGGATACTATTTAGAGTTTTTGATGCACGCAAAATGAGGCTCAAAAATGTTATTTTATGCACTGGAATAAGAGCTAAAAATGCGTTTTAAAAAAAGAGTCATAAAATACTCATTTATGCATAAAATTTAGAGCTCTTTCATGAGTGACCAGTTTAGTGGAAAAAGCCACTCAAAAATGAGCGTTTTATGACTGTTTATGATTATTTTATGAACTCATTATGAGCGTCAGCGCTCCGACAAAAGAGTCTTTATGAGCCCATTTAGAACGCATATGGTAAGCTGGGAAAATACTCTTTTATGCATAAAATTTGGAGCTCTTTCATGAGTGACCAGTTTAGTGGAAAAAACCACTCAAATATGAGCGTTTTATGACTGTTTATGATTATTTTATGAACTCATTATGAGCGTCAGCGTTCCGACAAAAGAGTCTTTATGAGCTCATTTAGAGCGCATATGGTATGCTGGGTACAATTAAAATATCAATTATTTAATTATTAATGTTTATAGACAAACACAAAATACTGTTTTAATACCATTTAAATCACTTGGTACTTTTTCTGCACAGCGGTCACCATTTGAACATTTTGGATATTTAATCACTGTGTTGTAAACAGCTGTTTGCTGTTCATAAAAAAAGAAACAAACAAAATAGAGAGACGTGAATGTGGTTTAGAATATTTTTTAATTAATTTAATTAAAGCAGAGTTCGAATTAAAACACAATCAAACGTTTTTCTGTCGTTCTGTTTTGCTTTTTGCTGAAACTCAACACAATCATTTTGTTGTGCACAGTAAACATAAACAGAACATTTCTTTATTTTCATTTTGATTTGTAAACAGAACACAAACACTTTCACAAACTAGTTTTCGATGAGAGACCGAACTAAACGATTTTGTTCTGTTTGGCCAATATTTCAAACAGTTTGATTTGGTTGTGTTTATGGAATGGAACAAAACTATTCGTAAACCGTTCTTAGTGTTTATGTCATATTACAAGTGAAAAAAATTTTCATTGAATTTTATGAATAGTTTAATAAAAATATTCAACGGAGGAGTTCCAGTGAAATTTCATAAAACTAATGCAAAAAAACATTGATAACATGCAGAAAAATCATTTCTTTATTTTGGCAACCACAACGTTAAAAACGCGTTTTAATGTTAAAGTTGAATGAACACTAAAAAATAACCACTACGAAATAATAATGTTTGACGAAAGAAACATTTTCGTTTTGTTCCGTTTGTTATATTACAAACAACGATTTGAGCACTTGTGTTGTGTTTATAAATACGAACGAAACAATAGAGATCGTTCCCAGCAAAAAATTTCCAAAAAGGTAAGCGGGTTTGTAATCAAGCATTTTGGGCAGAACGCATTCCTTACTAGATTACCTACTCGATTCTTTTAACAGGGCGTGAGACTAAAATAATTGATTCTTTAGAATTGATTATTTTTTTTACCGAAGAACCATTTACTTTATATTTTTAAGAACTACATACATTTTTTAATAAAGAAATAGTTCCATTGTAAAACAACAAAGTACTTACACACAAAAAATAAATAAATAGTTCCCTAGAAAAAATAAGAAGTACTTAAATTTAAAAAAAAGAAGTAGTTCCATAAGTAAATTCAACTTTTACTCACACGTGATTCTCCTAGGTCACTCAAATATAACGATCAAAACTCATACGGAAATAAAATCCTAAAAAGTGAAACATCGAATTGTTATGATAACATGGGTTTGTCATAATTTTGGAATAAACCACGAAAATATAAATTTTTCAAAAAAAAAGAACAATTCAAAATTGAAAAACAAAAATATGACTCACGCACAATCACCCTCGAAAATATTTTTACACTCACTCACGATAACGTCAGTAATTTCAACTTCCACTCACAATTTTCTGCTCACGTGCGCTTCCCTAATTTATACCTAACCACAGTTTAACAAAATTGAGGCAACATGCAATTTCTGTTTTTAGTATTATTTTCCTGCAAATAAAAATTTGTTTGAAAAAATATATAAGATAAATTCTTTAAAATTGTATAACTTCTTTTTTCAAAATGAGGAACTACTTTCAATGACGTCCTTTTATTCAGAAAAAGTATATGATAAATCTTGATTACAAAAAGTTAAACATATAAGTTAATAACATTGTTATTTTCTTTTAAGTAAATAATTACTTTGTTATTGAGTTCATGCTTTCTGGCTTAAATTTAAAGAATTGATTACAATACTACTTGCTTTTTTGACTCTATCGTTGGAATGAGTTTGGTATTGCAGTTACTAAATTTGGCAATGAGATATGTAAGCAAGTGTGGGCATCACCTTCTTTTTGGAATGTGTAATTTTTTCCTGGGTTGTATTGGTTTTTTTGATAGCAACGTTATGTTAGTGGTACATAAATTTTCGAACTCTGAATTAAAGTGATTTAAAAATTTAAACCAACTACCTGAAAATGGCTGATGAACATCTTAGACACAACAAGCTTGAAAAATATTTTGTATTTTTTTTATGTATGTATATGAATGCCGTGTTGGTTACGTATGTCAAAAACATATGGCACGTTTTAAATTGTTCTATAAGTGCACCAACGTGCTTACATTACGATACGGTTCGTTACGGATACTGCAACGTTCGCATAACTGAAGCTTTAAACTCCTTACCCTTGCATTATTTAGCAATACCACAGTCACGTTTTAAATGTTTTTATAGTAAAATAATTTGTTTGTTTCTACACAAAATTTAATATTTTTCAATTTTTACTACAAATTTGACAACTTTAAAATAATATTCGATTTAAAAATTAAAGATTTAAATAAAAAGATTTTGATAACACCTTACCCGTAAGTGAGGAGTAAAATATTACTGAGGTAAGTAGTTACCTCGATGGACATGCTCTTGTTAAAATAACAGTAACAAGTTACCCCTTTATTCCAAAATGTTTTTTTCGGTCCAAAACTTAGAAAAAAGAAATCATTTATAAAATTTAAAAATTTAAATTTAATACCCAATATAAAGATATCGAATTAAAAGTAATTAACTTCTAACTTACATTTATACTGGTGGTAAAATGTGTTTTATAAGGTGTTACCAGAATGTACATTAGGGTTATAATTTTTTGCATTTTTTGCAAATATCAACTTCTTCATTGCATTGCCGCATAGACCATGAACAAAAAACAAAAAAAAATCACCATTTGGATCGAGGTTGCTAAAAAATCGCGATATTATGACGCTATTACGCGAATTTTTTAAATGAATTTTATTTTGGTGTCAAGTTATAGCAGCTATGAGAGTAATAAACAGTAAGCAAAAAAAAAAAAAATATTTTCAAAAATATAAAATTAAAATTCTTGGGGGAATTTTAGAAATTGCATTCGGTGGGTGATTTTTTTCCACAAAATTTACACAGAAAATTAATTTTTATTATCAGTACAACACTGCCCATAGAGTGCTGCAACGAAGATATTTTGTAAATAAAACAGTTATAACCCTAACGTTTCATCTCAAGTGACCCAACTTTTAAAATCGATGTCGTCCGATCAGTATGAAATTTGCACCAAGGTTAGTCCTATTGGATATTAGTTTATACACAATTTTCAGTAAGATCGGTCAAGAACTCTCTGAGTGAGAGAGGTCAAAATTTGACATTTTGACCAAACATGTGTTTTTTCTCATCAATGGCGTTTAATCTCAAGTGACCCAACTTTTGAAATCGATGTCTTCCGCTCAGGATGAAATTTGCACCAAGGTTAGTCCTATTGGATATTAGTTTAGACACAATTTTTCAGTAAGATCAGTCAAGAACTCTCTGAGTTAGAGGGGTCAAAATTTGACAGTTTGGCCAAACATGCGTTTTTTCTCATCCATGTAACTTATAACCTATTGTTCTTAGCAAAATTTGTCCTAAATAGTTTAGATAGATATTTCTTCAATCTTTCGAAAAAAAAAATTATAAAAAAAAAAGTTTTACAAATATCTCGCAAATACAGAAAGCATACATAGTAAAATTGTTAAGGTTTTCAATTTTTTACACATGCCCAGCAAAAAATTTTCAAAAAGGTAATCAATCGGTTTTGTAATCAGGAATTTTGGTTAGAATGCCTTCCCAACCTGATTACCAACCTGATTCTTTTAACAGGGCGTGAGACTGAAAATAATTGATTCTTTAGATTTGATTATATTTTTCTTTACAAGAACCAGTTACCTTATTTTTTTCAGAACTACTTCGTTTGTTAAAAAAAGAAGGAGTTCTTTTATTAAAATTGTAAGTATTTTTTTTAAGAAGCACTTTTATTACAAAACTAAGTATTTTTTGCTAAAATATTAATGAGCATTTTTTTAATTATAATAATTTCTCATTTCTTATTGGGTAACTAGTTCTAATAAGAGTTTTTATAACAAAATGGTAATTGGTTACAAATTGAACTAAAATTATCACAAATATAAGTTACAAATAGTTTGTTAGTTCGTAAAAGAACTAATTATATTTAAAAAACCATTATGTGTTCGCTTTCTTACTTAAAGAATTGGTTACACAACTGTTTCCTTTTTTTACTGACTCATTGCAATGTGTTTGGTAATGCAGTTCAGAAATTTGGCAATCAGAAACGTAAGCGATTATATAGCAATGCCTTGTTTTGGTAATGTGTTTTTTTTTTTCCTGGGTGATTATTAAAGCAATATTAACATTAACTTTAGCTTTTCGTTTATTAATGCTTTGGTATTTGTAGCCCTAGTTCTGTGGTGCGAAATTTAAGACAAATCGGATTATTTAAACCTTGGCGACCTGCGCGAAAAGCCTCTGAAGTTAGGTAATGCTGAGCATATGTTTGAAAATATTCCAAGGATTAATTTTAGTACACTACATCTTTCAATATAAAACAAGTAATATATAAAATTACTTGTTACAAACTAAACGATGCTGTGGTGGACCAAAATTAGACTATGGAAATTGTATACATGGTTTTTCCCATAATCTTTGAAGCATTGCCGCACTTTTAAGCGCTTCTTTGTCCAACAATTTTAAAAATATACTACGAAACCGCTTGGTTTTTATCCATAAACAGATCAATAATACCTCTCATTTGAGTACATGACGAAATTCGGAAATTTTTTATATTCGACACAAGCCTGCGGTAATATATAGTTTTATCCAAAAAGAGATCTACTTTTTTTTGGTATGGAACGATATATAACTATCAGTAGGTCAAGATATCGTGTTATCCAAAATGAAATAAATTTTTTTTTGGATATTTCACTACCATGTCGATTCGACAATACGCGATTCACTTTATGAGTGTCGACTCTTCACTTTCAACACCAATAATTCGATACATTCTTTTAAATACTTATCTTAAATACGCGTGAAGAATTCGGAATCGATTAAAGCTATCAAATTATTTACCATCTCC
Source organism: Delia radicum (assembly GCA_021234595.1). Lineage (NCBI taxonomy): Eukaryota > Metazoa > Arthropoda > Insecta > Diptera > Anthomyiidae > Delia > Delia radicum. The sequence goes on along the minus strand of CM037851.1, from coordinate 163,343,292 downwards.
AAAAAAAATTATTTTTTTCTCAAAGCAAGAATCTTGGCAGACACGGGGCCAACTTTTAATGTTACAAACATTTATATTGTTATACTGCCGGAGTTAATTTGTCTGTACTTTGATGGTAAAATTATTAAATAATCGAAAAATGGTTAAAAATTAAAAAAAAATTATATATACACAGAGAGAAATCAAGTGCCAACCGAATTGAAAAGTGTATTTTAATGGTAACAACTTAAAAATTCAATTAGTACAATATATATTACAATTTATATTAGATTTCTAAATATGTTGGGGTTTTCAGCTTAAATTCAGTTGATTTAACCGACTTTTGATGTGAAAATTAATGGTCACTTGTACCAACCAAATGAATTGTGTAAAAACCGATTATGAGTGGTGGTAACCGACTTTCGGTTGGCAAATAGCTAAATTTTTCTCTGTGTGTATATGTATGAGGGACAATGCTTTGATTATTTTTTAATTGACATCAGATATGACTATATATGGTCCATTACAAAGCTACATTCAATTATATGGTGCCATATAAACAATATTTTGTAAGTGTTCTTAGATATAATTATATAATTCGTCAGATGAGATTTCTAAATTAGTTAACTTACAAAATTTGGATTTTTGTTTACACGAACGACTTTAGCTCCTGCTCTTTTAGAGGAAATTAACAAAAACAAAATCAAGCCTCTCTCACAACATACCCCATTTAAATAGTGAACAAATATGATAACAGCTAATTTTTCTACAAAACAACCTTGTCCGGAGTTAAAATGTTAAAATAGACCCACAAATCTTAGGCTCCACATTTTCACTTTCGTAAAAAAACTTTAGCAATAATATTAGTGGAATATATTCGTTTATGAAATAAGATGTAATATGATATAAATGTTGAGAAAACTAGAAAATGTTTGTATCAACTTTTATCTAATAATATATAATTATATCTAATTCGATACAATTATATATAAAACACAAAAATTTGTATGGGGGCAAAACTCGAATTAAATTGTATCAAATTATACAAAATGGTATTTAATTTGATACAGTTTAGATACAAATTAAATTATTTGCTCTCATTTTTCGTATCAAATTTGGTCTCATCGCATACATATACATAATTTTATATAATTTTATGATGCCCCACATCAATTTTTTTTACTTGCGAAGAAAATTTTAAAATTATTGAATAAATAATACTAGTATCAACCTAGCTAATATGTTTGATTTGCTTTATTTTTGTAAATATACGGAGGTTGAAAGCTCGTTATAAATTGAAAATAACATAAAAATAATCTCGATGTATATAAAAACAAAAAACTAATATAACTGTAAAAAAATATTACTTGAGCCAGAGTACACACTAAAAATATTTTATATAAATAGAACATTTTTGGTCTTCAAAGTTTTGTAACGTCATGATGCTTGTTAGGAAAAGCCCTAACCACGTGGTTGATTACTAAGAAGACAAGAATGGAGCAAAATTTATTATTAATAGGTTTTTTGTTAAAGTTCTGCCTATTATATAGGCTCTAGCTTTTCTAAAACTTCGGGTTCTGATGAGATCTTTAGCCAGATCGAAATACTAGTATCAACCTAGCTAATATGTTTGATTTGCTTTATTTTTGTAAATATACGGAGGTTGAAAGCTCGTTATAAATTGAAAAAAAAAAAGTGTATTTATGTTTATTATTTTATAAAGCACTAATTAAAGCTGTTGAACCAAGTTTAACTTAATAGAATTTTGAAACGGTGTGATTAGGGCAACTATTTTTCAATTTTCGTTCCTTGGAAATTTACGAGAATATCTTTCAACTTTTCACAATTTTGATTTAATTTTATCCTATTTGACGACTTTGCTTATCATAAAAAAATATTCTTGCACTGAATTACCTCCTCCAGATTTCATTTGGGCGTTTATGGGTTAAAGCATAGAATGTTAACTTATCTACAAATATCTCGGAAAAACAAAAAATGTACATAGTATTTTATTGAAGAAATATTTATTTATTTATTTTTTTTATTTATTTAATTAATTGACTCAATACAGTACAACAAGAACTAGTCTTTTATTACAGTACTGGGTAGATTGTGTTATAATTACAATTATGGCAAGATCAAATCAAATAATATTCACTAAGTAGTACATTAACTTAACTAATAAAAGTGGTGGTTTAAAAAAAAAATAATAAAAATAAAATATAGCATTTAAGTTGACATGAATGATATTGTTAACAATTATAAGAATAAGTCATCATTTTATATAAAAACAAAAATAAGCGGAATTTACAATTTAAAAATTAAAACATATAAGGAAAAAAAAAAAAAAAAAAATAAAAAAAAAATTGATTCTAGTTATCCAAAATGTTTAAATATTGCAGATTTGAATTGCATTGCATTGCTAATAGTTTGAATATTTGCTGGAAGTTGGCGCCAAAGACGAAAGGCATTTAAGAAGAAATGTCTGTTTGATATCTCTTTTCGATATCGAATCGCATTGATATTGTTCCCTCTGTCAGATTGTGAAAAAACAATTCTTTTGTATAGATATTCAGGTTGTTTTAAGTATACAACTTTATGTAAAAACATTAGTGTACGGCATTTTAACAGATTTTCAAGATTTAAGTTACAGATTTGCTTAGCGTAATGCGATATTCTGCTACGCCTGCTACGGCCAAACACGTACCTGGCAATATTATTATACGTTACATTAAGCCTCTTCATATTTAAAGTGTCACAGCTAGCAAATAGTTCACATCCATACATTAGTGTTGGCAATAAATAAGTTTTCGCTAATAGCATTCGAACTTCAAAAGGTGTGAAATACTGTGTCATCCATAGATTTCTTAACATTGAATGAGTTTTGCCACAAATAACATTTATGTGATTAGACCAGTTTAGTTTCTCATTAAAAATTACTCCGAGGTTTTTGGCAGTTTCAGCGATTTCAATTATTGAGTTGCCTAATAGGATTGATGGCAAAATAGTTTTTACAGATCTGGGTTTTCCAATAATCATGGCTTTAGACTTTTTTGCATTCAAACAAAGACCGTTCGTTGATGCCCATTCCATAATATTATTTAGATCATAGTTAATCCTTCCAATGCAATCATCGATACTAGATGGTTGACAACTTATATAAAGTTGTACATCGTCTGCATACATATGTACTCCACAATATTGAAGTCGAGAAGGCAGGTCATTGGAGTATATGGCATAAAGTAATGGACCGAGTATGGAACCTTGTGGTACACCTCTCGAAATTGAACAACTGTTTGACACCTCGGAACCATGGTATACTGATTGACTTCTATCACAAAGGTATGAAAATATTAGCTTTACAGCGGTTGTTGAAAAATTTAACATCCGTTGCAATTTAAGGCACAGAATGGAATGATCGACTGTGTCAAATGCTTTAGAATGATCAAGCAAAATTAAAAATGATATCAGGTTTTTATCAATGTTTGACCTTAGCTCCTCAGTGACATCTATTAAGGCAGAGACACAACTGTGCTTAGGTCTGAAACCAGATTGCCTGTCAGTAAGCAGAGAGTTATCATATAAAAAATTGCTCATTTGAGTATGGATCAGCCGCTCGAAAACCTTAGATAAATATGGCAGTATTGCTATAGGCCTATAGGTCTTATCAGGTTTTGGTATAGGAATTACTTTTGCGTGTTTCCACGCTGATGGAAAAGAAGATGTTGTTAAAATTATATTGAACAGGTGTGTAACATGCAAAAGAATATAGGGAAGTATCAATTTTACAAATTTTGGATGAATACCATCATATCCGACAGAATTGGATTTAATGTTAAGGAAGGATTCCAGAAGATCTTCCTGGGTGAAGTGTATAAAGTCAAACAGTAACGAATTGTTAGCATTGGGTACTGACGTGGTTGTGGAATTACGGGTCCGATTCGTATTAACATTCATGTTATTTGTAGGATTGATATTATAAAGGTTAACGTTTACTGCAGGCATTGGTATGTTGGTAAATTCGTTATTTAATTGATTGACATCGATTGATAAGTCAACGTTGGCATTACTATTTACAACACCCGTATTTCGAATTTCCCTCCATTTCTTCTTTGAGGACACTGCTGATTTGAATTTTTCTTCATAAAACGCTGATATTGCAATACTTATTTTTGAGTTAACTTTTCGTCTTGCCTCCTTGAAATTATATTGTAATTCTGATGTTTTATACCGTTTCCATCTCTCATAGGCCAAATTTCTTTCCTCAATTAATGTTTTAATTTCATTTGAAAACCACGGTTTGTCATTACGTTTTACACTCTTTGTTTTAATAGGGATATATTTCTCGTAGAGATATAGTATATTGTTTTGCAAAAATGTTATTTGTTCGTCTACGGTTGGCATAGAGAAGACAACGTTCCAAGGCATGTTTGATAGTTCAACTTCCAGCGACTGATTGTCGATGTTCCGGAAATCTCTAAAAGTTATTTTCTGCAGTTGTTCCTGAGTTTTCACGTTGAAGTCATAAGACATAAAATTCAAATCATGTTTTGAAAACAGTGATGCAGAAAGCTGATCGAAAAGAAGCAATTGATCATTATTATTTATAAAAAAGAGATCAAGTAGTGTACTGGCAGTCTTTGTAAAATGGGTTGGCATAGAACAATTGACAAGAACTAAGCCAATTGCGTTCATATCATCCATTAAATTTTGGTTTTCTATTATATTTTCGTTGAAATCTCCGGCGATAATGACATCAGTATAACCAAGAGTAAGTGTTGTTAACTTTTCCAAAAGTGGGCTTAGATCAATACATTTATTTGGCCTATAAATACAGCCAACTAAAAGTTTTTGGCTATTGTTGTTAAGGACATCGAGAAACAGATACTCAATTTGATCGTTTGGTGAAAATTTACATTTTAGATTGCAGCGTATCGCTGATTTTACATATATTGCAGTGCCACCAGCATAGGACGATCTATCTGCTCGGAAAAGACGATAACCATCCAAGTTATAAAAACTGTCTTGAATTTTAGATTCAAACCAAGATTCAGAAATACACAAAATGTCAATATTAGATTCCTCAAATATAAAGCGAAATTCATCCATTTTGTTGTTTAGGCTTTGAGCATTTATATGGCAGATATTAAGACCAGATGTTCTTCTAGAAAGTATTCGTATCATGTTGTATAGGTTTTCTTTGGAACCAACTATCCTATTATTAAATGGTGTAACCATTATTAAAAAATATTTTTTTTAGCAATGCAAGCAAAAGTGATGGTATTGAAATTTTAAGCAAATGTGACGAATTTGAAAAAAAGAACATAACAAAATAGAAATAGTAGTTAAACGATTTAGTAAAACATATGAACTTGTACTCTAAAAATATGTTAAGATTATAAACTTCCTCTTGAGTTTTGCAATGGAATGTCATTACATCCAGGTATATTTCCATCATCAGGACATTGAAAACGAAATAACTGGTTAAATTGATTAAAGTCAGAAATACAAACTGAATCATCGGCATTATGCTGTCTAATGTACACTAGGCCTCGGTTTATGAAAGCAGCTGATATAATGTTCTGTTTTTTTAGTGCAAAAGCTTTTAGGAAAATTCTATGATTTTCAGGAGTGAGGTTTTCGTTTGCGTAGAATGGCATTGAACTTTTAAACCCGATAAGACTTAGACGTAATGGATCTTTTCTAAATTTAGTAAAGCTGGTTATTGATTTCAAAACATAGTTTCTTTCATATGGGCATTTAAATTTTATAATAATTGCGGCATCGCGAGTACTTTTATTATTGTTATTTATTGTGATATCTTTTTTATTATTACGGTTAATTTTAACACGATAAATTGCTTTAACATTGGGAGGATTAATGTTTACAGCTTGGCACAATCGGAAATATATATCATATAGATCTTCATTTTGTTCAGTAGGCACATTAGTAATACGAATATCGTTTGCTACTATTTACTTTAACTTTTGATATTAATTAATTATTACTTTGTGGTACAACAAAATTTAAGAAAAATTGGATAACTTATCCCATGGCGACCCAGCAAAAAATAACCTGGATTTGGTAAGCAGTAACTATATTTGTATGCTTCCAAAATAGCGCTTCACCGCCTTGCGTACTATAAAGCAATTAGGGAAGGCATTCTGTTGTGCTTCCCAAAATGCCTTCTTTCAAGCAGTGAATAATGCTTACAATGAAGCATTAAAGTATGCATACCATGAAGCACTAATGTTGTCAACATACAAAAAAGCGCTTCTTAGTGCCTAAGAAGGCATGCATTTATTGCTTCTAAGAGCACATGAAAGAAGCGCTTTAAAAGCGAAATGCCAAGTGGGACATCGCGAACAAAAATCATGCCTTCTTTATTTGCTTTGGAAGCGCTTCGTTATCAAATAATGCCTTCCGGAAGCGCTTCTGGGTAAGCACTATTTTTTGCTGGGGACCTACGAACAAGGTTTCTTATACATGGCAAATAAAATTAAATTGTTTTTAAAAAACAAAGGGTCCGCCATCTAACGTTTTTATTTTTCAACTAGTGCTTATTTCGTGAATGGTAACACTTAGCTCATGTCTGATTTGACACATAATTAGTTTTATCCTTCCGCTGAACGAATATGATTGTGTATACGCTTGAACAACGCTGGGAAATATTAGGACATTACTTTGAAAATCATGGTAATGTTGCAGAATGTGTGCCGATACACCCAAAACGAGTCACTGTTTGGTGCGGATTTTGGTCCAGAGGCATAATTGGGCCATTTTTCTTCGAAAATGAGCAAGGAGTGGCCGTTACAGTCAATGGCGATCGTTATCGGGCCATGTTGAACGAATTTTTGTTCACAAAAATTGAAGAGGAGTAAATACAGCTGCACACAATCGATAATGTGCTTAAAAATTGGACCGATCGTGTAGGCTACTGCATGGCCAGCCGAGGCAGCCATTTGAATGAAATTATTTTCCATTATTAACCGGAAGGATTGTACTGTCAAATAAAAAAAGAAATTTGAGAAAATATTCAGTAGTTTTTTTTTATAGCATTTTCAAAAAAAAAAGTTATTTGGCGGACCCTTTATATCTTGTGAAACATCATTTCTAACTTCTAACATGATTATAATGAAAGTAAATCACGTTTTGTGTACTATTTGAGTGTAAATGCAAAAAATTCAGAGAAAATATTTAAAAAAAATCTAAGGGAATTTTTGTAAGCATCAAATCGCAATGTCAAGAAAACAGTTATTCCGATTTAAAAAATATTCGTATTCAGCATTAAAAAAATATAAAAAATTATGCGTCACAAGCAGTGTTGCCAGGTTTGACGATTTATCGTAATTTTGAATATTTTTACTATCAAAAATAACTTAATGCCAATTTTTTTCTTCTATTAACAAAAACATAGTATTTTTTTCGTTTTCCCAAGAATTAAAAAACAACATAGCATTTTTTATTCTCTAATCAGAAAATATGTTTAGTTTAACATTCTTAAAATTTACAAAATCGCTTATGTGGAAACCAATTTCGAAAAATATGTTTAAACGATTTTTAGTATTTTCGAACTATTTTTTAAAACGTCTTGCCGATTTTTTTCAAAAATATTGATGATTTTGAGCCCAATAAACCTGACAACACTGGTCGCAAGACATATTTTTATTGAAGTAATTTAAGAAAAAACATTCGGACCACATACATTTAAAACCTAGTGCTACAATAGTCGGAATAATAATTTGAAATTTTCGGAAAAAAGTTTTTCTTTATACATAAAATGTTGCTTTAATACCTCTCAACGAAAAGCAGTAGTTGTTAAGTACAATTCATAAAAATAATGCTTTTGTCTTGTTAATGTAAATATTTAAATTATACTTATGGAACAAGTCGTTAAAAACACCAGCACTTGTGCCATCACCATCATCTTCATAAACTTGAGTAAGATTATAAGTACATTTCTGTGCTCACTTCATAAAATATTAGATTAAAACCGAATATTTTAAAAGAAAAATGTATACAAACTTTTGTTCTTGTTTAAAATCACTGTTCAAAAAATCGAATAGTGGGCAAAATGTGTGCTTTAATTTAATATTTTTTAAATTACTTTATAAAGATTTTGTTTTCTGTTTATAAATTGTATAGTTATTGTCCCAAAGAAAATTTGGTAGCAAGTAGTTAATCAGTTGTTATGACAGCAAGTAATCAAAATTACTCAAAAACACTATATTCTTTTGTTGACGTTTGATGATTATAATGCTAGCAAAAATAATCGATATTTGTACTACACTGAGAGAAGTTTGTTGGTCGAAAACTATGAAATTTTTCAGCAAATCAAAGAAACTTTTCTTTACAAAATAAACGATTCTTTTTCTGAAATTAATGACATTTCTTCATGGAGTGTATGAAACTTAATAAATAAAATTATATTTTTAATACAATTTTATGAAAACTTGCATTAACTGTCTTTAATATCGAGCAGACAATTCAGTCAGTGTAACTAACAATAACTAACTTATATAGTAGGGTTGTCAGACGAATAAAAATTCTTCGATTACTCGAACGAACAAAAACAAACTTCAAACGAACAATTTAAAAATCATGATTTTTGAATAGTTAATAATTCGAATAAAATTTTACAAATAATCGAATAAAGCGAATAATTTTTAAAAATTAACTTTTTATTAATTGTTTTCCAAGATAAGGAGTCTTCAGTTAGCCAAAGTAATGACATATCAATACTTTTCTCACTACCAGTAATGACACCAGCTGACTTCTGCATTACTTTAACACGAATAATATGGCCTTACTAAGTTAATTTGCCCATTATTATAATACAAAAAATAAGGCGCTGCTCATAACTACTTATTTATTACCATTATTTTAAATATAATGTAATGATCTAAAAAAATTTAAAATCTATTTTCAGACTCATTATTTTTTCAATTCCAGCAAGGACATATATAAGTACATATTGTTGATTTTTGTAAGCTAGAAAGTAATGGCATTTTGTGCAAGCCAGTGATTTATGTACCAGTGCAGAAAAGCATTACCACATTGGCTGTTACATAAACACATATTTGCTAATGGCAAGTATTTACAATTGTCATTACAAATCTCGTTACTTGTATATGGGGCTGTTTAGCAAAACAATGACTTATCATTACTAAACACCTGACAAAAAATAGAAAATATGTGGTTATGTATATGCTTACCAGTATAGACAAAAATAATGAGTCTAAAACTAAATTAAAAAAACGCTAAATTTAATAAAAAAAAATATTATTTTTTATTGAACATTTTTTTTTAAATCGAACACGGATCGCCAGGTTGTCAGTCAATCGCTCTACCAACTAAGCTATCTCCACATGTTATACTTGATAGACAAAACCATAAATAACTTGCTTGCACTAAGTGTCATTACTTTCCAGCATACAAAAAATCAGAAATAAGGATTATATATGTACTTACTAGAAGTGAAAAAATAATGGGTCTAAAATAGATTTTCAAAATGTTTTTAGATAATTTCTTTATATTTTATATCAAATATTAATAAAAATAAGTGCTTATAGGTAACGCATTATTTTATGTATTAGTATAATTGGAAAATTACCTAGTTATTAGTCCTTCTTATTTGGGTTAAATAAAGCAGAGACTAAGCTGGTGTCACAACTGGTAGTGCAAAAGTAATAACATGTCATTTGGTTTCTACACAAGGGTTTTTTTCTATTAAGTTAAGCATGTCGAGATAGCTCAGATGGTAGAGAGGTTGACTGACAACCTGTAGGCGTAGGGTCGAATCTCAAACAAGCACATTTTATTAAAAAAAAAATTTGCTTACAAATATGGACATAAATAATATGTCTAAAAACAAACTTATAAAACACTAATTTAATAAAAAAATATTTGTTTTATTGAAACATTTTTTTTAATAAAATGTGCCTACACGGGATTCGAACCCGGGCCTGCAGGATGTCAGTCAACCGCTCTACCATCTGAACTATCTCGATATGTTATACTTGATACAGTAGTTTAATTATTCTTTGAAAGTACTGCCTAAATTAGTCGTTTTTCATGTTCTCCTTGAAAATCACTACAATAGCAGTTAAATGACCTACAAGTGTTTACTACCCGAATGATCCACATCTAGTTACTGTAAGAATATTCTGAGTGTAAAACGATTTATTTCTGAATTCTCTCATTCAGAAAAAACTTTTCGGGATTAACTTGAAACTTACAGTAAGTGTTGTCTTTTTAAATATAAGATCTTCATCGAACAACTTTTGTAATTTTTCAAATAAGTGGGCAAATTAAGAGGGATCAAACTTCTTAAAGGTGACCATTTTTGAGCAAAAATATGTTAACATTGGAATAGACTTTTCTATGCGCTATTGACTGGTAACATCTGTTTTTCATAAAATTCAGAACTTAGCCTGAAATTGTATAATAAGTAACAAAAAATCGTTATATCTCAAAACATGTCCCTTTTTATGTTTTTTTTTTCTATATTTTTAAACGAAGGATCGTACTTTTTTAAGCGATTATATAAATCCCTTAAAATTAGGTTCCAGAAAATATTGAGGGTGCGCGTGTCATTACCAGGAATTTAATAAAAATCAGCACACTTATTTTGAATGACATGTTTATTATACACTCATAATAATCCATGCATAAAAATACGAAATTATTGTCAAAACTACAAAAACATTCTTAAAATGTACAAATTTTCGTTTATTTTACAAAAAATTTGGTTATTTTGACATTTTTTCGTAATTTTACGCATTATCAGTGTACATACTAACTTATTCTTCGTAACATTAAACAATTTTTTTAGATTTTATATAATTTTCTAAATTCAGGACATTTTGGAGCTTACCGTATTCTTGCTCGGAAATATAGAAAAATTTACACATACAATTCCAGCTGTATATCTAAGAAATATACTGATATTCGTCACATTCCAGAAATATCTGTAGCTTTTATTGCATTTTTAGCTTTCAGAATATATGACGTGCGGGCCCTTGCAGAGATTTTGACAATATTTTGTACTTTTATACTCGGGTACCAAATTTCACTTATATCACTATTACAGTATATTAAATTTGGTCCATTCATTTACATATACATAACGGGAAAATTCGAGGGAAATTGACTTTAAAATATAATTAAAAATTACAGAAGTTAGTTTAATTTTTTTAGCGCATTACTTAGTTTTAAATATATTCAACACCTACAAACAGAATTTGTTTTTTGTTTAGGTTGTCCTTTTTAAATAAAATTTTTATTGAGATTTAAAATGGCAATTTTTGTAAACAGTAAATAAACTCTTTTGAAGTTCTGTCAACAATTATACAGAAAAGTGACTGATGTTTTTGTGGGTATTGTAATGATGATTGGTTGACCCTTTTTATGTCCTTTTAAAACTTTTGTTTAATAAGAATAATGTTTGTCCCTATAAATAAAAAAATTTGGATCCAGTGATAAATTGCAGAAATTTTGCTTTAAGTTACGCTTTAGAAGGTTTTGAATGATAAATTGTAGACTTATTTAAGAACACATTAAAATCTGAATGAATTTTGAGGGTTTTTTAATGATTAATGCTTAAATTTTATTATATTGATTTGTGGTTGGTCTTTTTGTATATCCTTTTGAGACCCTAGCCACATGCAAAATGTTCTTGATTTTTCAAGTTTAACAATAATAATTTAAAAAGTACACACAAAGAAACATTTTACCAATTTTCCACTGAAATTCGGTTACTACAATTAAAATTTGTTGGTACAAATAAAAATTTGTGTCTACTATTAAATTCGATTAGTACAACTAAATTATAGTTGCAACACCCAAAAAATATCAAAAAATCATATTTTAATATGATTGTACTAAACGAATTTATTGGTTTTAGCAACCAAAATACACATCAATTAGGTTGGCGCTTTATTTTTCTGTGTATATATACAGTAAAACCCGGTTAAGACGAACTCCAAGGGACCAAAAAATTAGTTCGTCTTAAGCGAGGTTCGTATTAAGCGGGTTTTTTTAACGATAAAAAATATGTGTTTATTAAAACAAAAACAAGATTTTTACATAAATAAAAAATAAACTTAGCATTTCATGCATTCACAACTAAATATTCAATTAAAATTCTTCATTAAAAAAAAAAAAATCTGTTATTTTTTTCTGAATGACTGAATTAACGATTTCATTCGTTATAAGTTTTTCTATTACCAAAATATGATTGTCAGCTTCTTCAGCACACGATTTTGTTCGAATATACCGCTTGACAAATTTTCAACATCGGGAGGATTAGCAATTTCCAATATTTCTTCACCTGATAAAGTATGTGACGTCAAAACATTAGCATCTATATCTAGAAAGTCATCCACGGATATAAAAATTCATATTAGGTCTATCCCATTAAACGGATAAAGAGTGTACTAAACATTATAATTTGTATGAAAACGAGTATTTGGGACTGCTTAAAACAGTTCGTAATAACTGAGGGTTCGTATTAAAAGATGTATTTTATATGAAAATTGTTGCCAAAACGTCGGGACTTTTGAATTAGTTCGTATTAACGGAGGTTCGTCTTAAGCGAGTTTTACTGTAGTACTTTGCCTATAGTTATAAATATTTTATGAAACATAATTTAGTTAAAAATATAATATGACTTTTTCCATCTCAATAATATATTACTATTAGAAATATTCTCAGTTTTAGGAGAATACATCAAAGCTCACAATCGTAAGCCTGGGTCTCGAAAGGGTATGACAGTTAAAATATTAAAAAACAATTTGAAAAAAAATATTTGAAAAAGGCCACTTAACATTATAAAGGCTTAAGATTAGGAAATAGAGAATACCGATTTATTTTATTTCACGGAAAGGCAAAAAATGTTTATATTTAAACAATAAGTTGAATTTGGCCATGCAGGTTCCTCCTGCGGCGTCTACGTCCGCCCGTGCTTTCTACGCGGTGGGACAATAAGCGCACCAAGAAAACGGAATCGGTAGTAGCAACCGTATTTGTAACCAATCGAATGGTTCGATTGTAGCTATCGAATTTTTTGGTACTTATCACTGAACTTCTGTATTGTTGTGACTGAATTTGTGTTGCTTCAATCGAATAACTGTTATCGCATCCAAAAAATTCGATCGCAACAACCGAAGCATTCGATTGGCAACAAATACGGTTGGTACTACCTAGGCTGTTTTCTGGGTATGTAAAATCTACCTTTGGAGGCCTGCCAAAACCCCTATGACTACACTGAGAGAATTTTCTTCACTTCAGTCATGAATTTCTTCATAGCTTTAATGAAACTTGTCACTGGAACCGTCCATTGAAACATTTCATAGAATAAATGCAACAGGTTTCATTAAAGTCAATGTTGATGAAATGTTTCCAGAATTAATGAAAATCTTCATAAAACTGATGACTCATTCCGATAATGAAGCATTAATAGAATTTATGAAACAGTTTCATCAAATTGTTTAACATTAAGAAGAAGATCTTTGGAATAATAAAACTCTTAATGAATATCTTAATAATTCATTGGAACTAGGTCAATGAACTGCTTCATATGCTTTTTAAACAATTTCATTGAAGTCCAAAATTAATAAAAGGATGCATTGAAATAATAAAGCACTTTATAAAACATTTTGAACACTTGAAAATAAATTATTAAAACTAAAGTGTAAAATGTATGAAAATTAATTAAATTATGAAATGTTATGAAAAGTTAAAAAAATTAAGTCTTTGAAATAATTTCATAGCTCTAAAGAAAATGTTCGTTAAATTTATGAAGAGACAATTATGAAATTGAATGATTTTTTTATATCACACTATGATATTTAATGAAAATAAGCTTATGAAAAATTTCTTAATATTAATAAAATTTCTTGGTTATAATGATATTCTTCATGAATCTACGAAAAAAAATTTCTATGAAATTGTTTCATTAATAACATCAAGGATAATTCTAGCAGTGTAGATATTGAAAATATATGTACCATCGAATATGACCTAGCTCACTCATATAATATATTTTAAATTTGTGGTCAGCAACGTATTAAACTAGGGATTAAAAAGCGGACCAAGTCTCCCTCATGTTGTATGCAGATTCCTAGCCATGCGTAGACATCCAGATGGGCATAATTTTTGGAAATTCCTGTGGGGAGGAGCATAAAGAGGAAAACTCTACTCCTAGGCAAACCGCTAAATCAAGGAACTTAAAATGTTGTATGTGACATAGACATTCTCTTATGCTTTTTATCTCTGGAAATTTTTTGGGGTAGCGCCAAAAAGGGAAAAATTCACAACCTTGGCGGCTAGGCCAAACAACTAAAGCGAGAAACTTGAAATTTCGAATATAGGTTGTTCGTTAAGATGGGAATTTTGGTAACTCCTTGGCGGTGTGTCCAACCCCATTTGCTAGAAAGTCTAAATTTAAAACATATCTTCCTTCGAATATGACCTTAATCTTATAACTTTTGGCTTTCTAGCCAGGAACTTGGTTAAAATGTCTGTTAAAATACATCTAATGCAGATGCTTTATTTTGCTACGTACATGCATAAATAAGACATTTTAATAAACAATATTTTATAACAAAGCTATTGCATATTTCATAAGGAAATATAATTCTCAACAAAAACTTAAATTTTTTTGAATTCTAGTAATATTAGTTGTCTACTCCATCTCTTTTATTGAATGTTTACATATACAATTTTATATACCAGAAGACCAAGCCATAAATTCTTAATTCATATATTATATTGCATTTTGTTCATGTACATTAAAAAGATAATTCTCAAAATGAGAAAAAATAACTTCCTCATTATATAACTATAACTATTAGCAGACCTGGGCGATGTCAATTACATTTTGCAATCGTGCACTTGTGCACTTGTGGAATTTTTCTACATCATTAATAATTTCAGACCTGAACGTAAACGTTGCATTAGAAAAATTTTCAATTTTGACAATGCCAGACATGGTATATAATTCCAATATTTGTGTATGTAATTACAGGTCAATTAATTTATTATGTAATTTGATCCAATTGAATAATTTCCCTACAACTAAATACCCAGATGTTACTAATCCCCATGGTGGTATTCAAAATTTTACAAATTTTTCAAGGAAGCGTTTAAGCCCACAAGTGAGAGTGTAGGTCTGAAATTATTAATGATATAGACAAATTTCTCAAGTAAATGATTGTCAAATGTAATTGATATCACCCAGGTCTGATCATTACCATCATTACTAGCATATGCTAAATATCGCACGCTTCTAAGGTTTAATTAATGTAAGTGCTATTTTTTAAATACTCGTACTAAAGAGTTTTTCTTCTTCTTATGTTGGAAATTAAATACAAACATTTTTAAAAACATATCAATGGTCAGCAGTTGGCACTTCTGTACTGAACATTTTTAATTTAAAGATAAGCATATGGGAATATCTAGGAAACCGTACAATTTTAGATATTAAAATAAAAAAAATTTGAATTTAATTAAATGCTCTACAAAGATCGCCAAATTTAAGAAATCCACACCTAACTTTTTAAAGAGAACAACTTAACGCTTCAAATTTTTTGACGAAACTATGATCTAAAGAAATAGTTTTCATGCAATAAATTGTTTTTTTTTTATAGATATATAGAAATTTGAAATGAAATAAAAGAAAGATGAATTTTTTAAATTGACATGAAGTTTACTTTATACGAAAGATAATCTTCTGGCATTATAATTTAAATATGACTTCTAGCATATGACCGCCAAGGTAGGCTCGGACGTAGTCTAATCTGGAGGTCCAATTTTCGATGACTTTTTCCAACATTTGTGGCCGTATACTGGCAATAACGCGGTGGATGTTGTCATCCAAGTGGTCAATCGTTTCGGGCTTATCGGCGTAGACTAGGCACTTCACATATCCCCACAGAAAATAGTTCTGCGGCGTTAAATCGCACTGATTGACGATTATGTTGACCGTAAAATGGACATAGTGCGCGATACGTAGTTCGAACAGAACCATGATATTGAAAATAAATTTGCACAATTTGGAGCGTTGTTCAGGCGTCAGTTTATTAATGTTGAAATGCTAAACATTTCATGTTGAACAAAACATAAATCAATTGACAGCTGACAAAATCGCCGTCAGTTAAAAAAGTGTTGCCAACTTAAAGTTCTATACCTGTATAAAATAACACACTTTATGAGCTCTTTAACATATTTAATGGCGGCGGGATAGTGGTTTTTTCGATTTCCATGCGCTAGAACCACTTATTTCGTGAGGTTCGAAAAAAATGTATGAGCCAGAAAATGGGTTTCCCTAGCGAAGTCAAATGTATGACCGACACAAAATAGCTTTTCAATCCCTACCCGCTATCTCCACTCCTTAGGGGGGCTCCAATACAAAATTAAATTTTGTAAAATTTTCTGTCACAGCTCTACCTGTCACAAGAGTGCCCAAGTCAAATGTATAACTCACCCCTAATGTTTTTTCAACACCACTATGTTCTCTGAACATACCTAAATGTATCTTCAATCCCTAATGGGGCTACCATCTAAAAATTACATTTTTATAACATTTACTCCCAGTGCTCTAACTGTTCCCAAGATGGTCCTTGCGGAGTCAATATTTTTTCAATCCTAAAATTTTTTTAGAATATACTTACACTTAGTATACTATGTAGGTAAACCCCACTGCAAATGCAGCTAAAAACAAACTAAATTTCAGTAAATTCAACTAACATTGGCATTTGTTTTTGCTGTTCAAAAATTTAACTACAATTCCATTAAAAAAAACAAAAATAAACAAACTGCTGTATAAAATTAATGTAAAATCAGAATACAGTAATTTGATGTGGTTTATTTTTTTAAATGAACTACAATTGTAGTCAAAAATTAAATTTCATTTACAAGTGGGCTTCCATACAATATTACATTTTTATAAATGCTCTTTTATCTTTCAAAATACGATATAGGGATCAATGGAAGCATGAAAACTTTTTTAATTAGATCATAAAGTTTACAACAAAATTACATCGTTAAGTTTTTATTTTAAAAACGTTATTTTATACGGGTTAAAAAAAAAAAAAATCAAAATTTTTTAAAAATTTAACTTTTATTAGTTCTGGAAAAACGGAGTTGATTTTTTTCAATTTTGTGAAGGTTAAAATTTGTAGAGAATTTAATTCACTACAAAACTATAATAAGGTTTTACTAATTTGTTATATTTAATTGTTTTTAAAAAAACAAGCGAAAAAAAAATATTGTTAATCGAAAAGCCTTATCTTTGCGAGCGCTAACTGAAAAATGAAGATAGAGAGCTGAAATTTTGCAACAATTTCTTTTTGTTGTAACCGACAACATAATTTTCTTATGGAACCTTTAAAAAAATATTCCCTTTATTTGCCACGGTCTAATGCTTATGAACTTACTCTATTTATAATTATAGTTGCTTCTCGTACGTATGAAAATTTTCCCTACGAAAGTGAAGCTCGACCAACAAATTTTACTGCGATAACTCAGAAATTTAAGTTTTTTTTAACTTGTTGGCACTCCGGTATTTGTACCTGTATATTTTATAAAGGCCCGAATATGAATTGATAATGTGCAATAGTTGTTGCGGCGACTCAACTTTTTTCTATCAAAATTGCTTGTCTTCCATCTAAAACTGAGGATTATGGGGAAAAAATCAGGCCAAGACTAAAATTTTAATAAATTTATGAACATTTTTCTATAAATACACATTTTGGAATAAAATTACCGAAAATCCATGTTTTTCGGCATTTGAACCAGAACAGTAGTGCGATTCAGTAATTTTTAACGATCCGAGTATCGCAAAATATATTGACACTTTTTGTTGTTTGCACTAACGATCACTAACCTTAACGATAGTCAACAAAATTATTTTTCTATTTAAAAATTTAACTTTTTCTCGATTGAATAAACAAAGCACAAATTGTTCTCGTTGAGATAACGACAACAGCGGACTTTAACAATAGCGAATATCGTTTAAAAATGTAAAACGAAAAGCAAATCGTTAATTTTTTGCTTATTTTTCTTAAACAATTCGATTATTGTTAAAACAAGTTACTGAATACAAAAATCGATAATGTTGTTGTTCACTTTTTTAAACGATTCTATTAAAAAAATACCTACGGCTTTATTTTGAGATTAATTAAAATGAAACCTTCCCTAAAATATGTATTTTAGTAAAATACATGTTTTAATAAATATTTAGAATTGCGCCTTTTAGTTATCAACAAATTAAAATGTGCGAAATAAATTAAAAGCTCAAAAAATTTTTGATAAAAAAGAGCTTGATTAAAAAAACACATCAAATTTAGGGAAATTTATGAAATCTTTATTTGAGTCGATAGAACGATCTATATAATTCAATGTTTAAAAATGATTTCATGTAAATTTTGACCGCGGATACGCCTCAAATGGTTCAAACGCTGGGTCCAATTTTGGCATACTCTTTCCAACACATTGGCCGGCATCTCACGAATAAATTCTTCAATATTGGCTTCCAGTGCGTCAACCATTGCGGGTTTTTTCCTGTAGACATGAGCCTTAAGACAGCCTCACAAAAAATAGTCGAAAGGCGTTAAATCGCACGATCTAGGCGGCCAATTGACCGGCCCTAAACGTGAAATAAACTGTTCTCCGAACTCGCCTCTCAGTTGGGTCATTGTTTCGCGTCCTGAGTGGTATGAGGCACCGTCTTGTTGAAACCACATGTCACCCAAGTCCAGCTCTTCCATTTAGGGCAAAAAAAGTTGTAATCATAGCATGGAGGCGCTCGCCGTTTACAGTAACGTTTCTGCCTTCATTGTCTTTGAAAAAGTACATTCCAATGATGCCACTGGCTCATAATCCACACCAAACAGTGCATTTTTCGGCATGCATTGGCAGTTCTTGCAATGCTTCTGGCGGCTCTTCCCACCAACTACGGCAATTTTGCTTGTTCGCGTGTCCATTCAACAAGAAATGAGCTTCGCCGATGTTTTATTCCGATAAAAAAGTGGATCTTCATCCAACTTTTGTTCACCAAAAGTTAGCCGTTGTGGAAGGTCGTATTGGTTCCATTTTTCCACCAGCTGTATTTTAAAAGGTTTTATACCCAAATCCTTCCGCAAAAAAAAATTCCACGTAATGGAGTAACAGAGACCAAATTGCTGCGAACGGAGCCGAATCGATAATTCACGGTCATCAACAACACTGGCGGATACAGCTGCAATATTTTCCTCTGTCAGTATTTACGTATGCGTATTGGTGGTTTTATGTCCAATAACGTAAATTTGGTGCGAAATTTAGTCACAAGACTCCGAATAGCCGCTCCCGAAGGTCGCCCAAACTGACCATAAATTGGAAGAAATGCACGATGCACTTTCATAAAAGAGCATGAATTTTGATACTAAATTTTAATAATCTGCAAGCGTTGTTCGTTTGTAAGTCGATCCATGGTTAAATTATAGACCAAACTGAACATGATTAACAGTAACATGTTACACGAAAACAGCTGGGCTGCCAAAAACAGTGTTGCCAAAATGAAAGATGCTTAAAAATCACCGTTTATTTAGAGGCTAATGTAGGCTGTCAAATGATATATTTTGTTAGTCCCCAAGTGACTTTATTTTTGTGTAATCAGCAATTCAAAATGTTGAAGTTTTTAGTTTTTTTTTGTAAAAAAAAGCGTAAAAAAATTATTTTAAAAATCAGTTTTGTTTATTTAGCATTTCACACAATAAAAACAGCCTTTTATTCAAATCGACGCTGTTGAACAGTTAAGGGTTAAGATTTAAGTTTTCCACTTGAATTAAAAACATAACTAGCAAAAGTACTTTAAGTATTTTATGCTAAAGAATACTCAAATCGTATTTTAAACTCTTATTAAAATATTGATTTGTTATTAGTGATTTAACATAATGGCAACAATTGTAATAATAAATATTAAAGGTAAAACTTTAGAGTTCCCAAGAGCCAGAAATAACAGCCAGCACTTCTTACTAAAATTTAACTGAAGTAAAAAAATTCATACAAAATTTCTTATTTAAATTCAATTTGAGTACAAAATCATAACAAGTATTGCAAATAATACTGGACCAAACAAGTAAGTATATTTTACTGGTTCAATCCATGATGTTCATGACCATGCTAATAAATCTAGATTAATATAGAGTAAGAGCGGGTAATGTGGAGAAGGGGGGTAATATGGAACACCCCATTTATTTCGGAAACTAACCACTTTTTGAGAAGTGTTTGTTGGTGAAACCGTTGGATATGTGGGGGTTGGTAGGTGGGGGTCGCACATCGCATTAAAAAATATGAAAAAAATTTAAATTTTAAAAAAGTAGTCGTACATAATCGTTCATAAATTTTTATTAACGGCTAAAGCTACGTCTTTCATTAATAAAGCCACTGTTATCATGCTTTAAATGAAATAAGCGAAAACATAATTTTTTGAAGATAAAATGCATTTTTTCCAAATTCGCGATTTAAATCGCTGTATTTCAAAAAACAGGTTTTCTAAAATTGTTAAAAAAATATAGGTTAATTATAAATTAGTGCATTATGCCGTTGCCAAATTAATTTGTGGACCTCTAACGAAATTCAAAGTTACGGATAAAAATCTAAAAAAGGTACTAAATTTAATAGAAAAAAGATTTACATAAAAAAAATAGTTTTATGAAAAACATAAAAATAAAAGTTTTGTAAAAGTAGTTGCACATAATAACACCTATCTTTTAAACGGTTTAAGCTACAAGAGTCATTGATACGTCATTTGAAACCTCTGTATTTCAAAAATACCACCAAATTATTCTTCTATATCGTCAACAAATCCATATGTGGTATTCCTGCATGTTTCTGAGTCATCGGCTATTTTTTCACATTTGTATTCATAATTCAGGATACCGTGAGAGCTCCATATAGGGATTTAGAAACGGCAAAGGGAAGTAATTTGTATTTAACATAGATTTTTTAAAACATTAAAAACAACACAGTTTTTTGAAAAACAGCTTTTTGAACCGCGGTTTTTGAAAACAATGAATTTTGAGAAGTGAATAATTTGTGTGCTCTAGTAAAAGAACAATTTAAGTAGCTTTAAAATAAGGTATCAATGACTCTCGCTAAAAAGTCATGGAATATTAAGTACAAATACTTTTAAAAAATTTTCGAAAATTTTTCATATTTAGAGACGCGATATATTTACATACATTACGCGATATATTTACACCCTATACAAAGTTTGGTTGAAATCGGAAGGGTTGGATGAAATAGAGTGGTTATTAATGGTAACAGATTATAAATTCAGTTAATACAACAATATTTACATTAAATTTCTGAACATTTTTGGTCTTGAAACTAAAATTCAGTTGAATTAACCGAACTTTGTTATGAAAACGTTGTTACGAAAAGTTGTGCCAACAGTCTGAAATTCGTAATAACAGAATTTGTGTTGAAATAACCCAATTTCGTTTGGTAAATAGCTAAATTTTTCTCTGCGTGTATCTAATTTTATTTATTTTTCATTATCACAACATACAATGTGCCTTTGACGCATTCTTAAGTAACATATTTGTCTATTCTGTGTGATTTTAACAGTACCGACCATATATTATTCGCTAATTTTTATTCACTTGTGAAATATTATAAAGTGCTACAAGAATGTAGATTTCTCTTCTTAACTATTGTTTACTTTTATGAAACTACCCTATGGGGAATGGGACCGGTTCTGCGTGTGCCACAGGATCAGTCCCTTCGTGCCAGAGACCAGTCCTCTGCTAAACCCTACCCTATGTAAACAACTGGCAACTTTAACATTGGCTTTTCATAGGAGGGGGTCATTTGTCCTGCTTTAAACCACATAGTGGCATGTCACAAGACTAACCAAAGAGGGACATACCACAAGACTGTCGCAAAAGTGACATATCGTATAAAATAAACGAAAACTAAACAGCTTCCAATGGGTAAAATTCTGGTCAACTGGCTTTTTCTTGTTAATAAGCATTCTGGTTAAGTGGTATGTCCTCCCTTTACCAGTCACAGGATTGGTAAGTTTAGGACAATTGACACTGATTAACCCACTTCAGTATTAAATTATACCAGTCCTGTGATAAGTCCTTCCAGTCACTTTTAGGACAATTGACTCATCATTCCCAATAGGGTATCTTGTCCTCTAAAGTGGGATAATCGCGATTTTAACTTTTTTTTTTTAGAAAAAAAATAAAAATTAAATATTCAGCTTTTTTAGATTTAGGATAGATTAATAAACAACGTTGAATTACAATTAGTAGTGGAATTTCTTAATGCTTAAAAATCAATTTTTTTTAATAAATCGCTTCATAAATTTTTCTAAAATCAAACCAAGTTCATATCCAATAGAGAGTAAGTGCTACCTTTTATAAAATAAAACACAAATAGCTTATGCCTATATTTTCTGTACAGGGAGATCATTTTCTGCATGATATTAATGAATTTTTACATAAAAGCAATAACGTTGCACTTGAACTTGTTCATTAAAATTTTTCAGTAAGCGAATGCAAGTTTTCATAAAACTTTATCAAATATATTCTTTTATTTAATAAAATTACGATTTACTCAATTAAGAAGATTAATGGAAAAACCAGTTTCATAAAAAGTATTATGCTTTTCATTCATTTTAAGAAATGTTTTGTTCACTTTGTGAAGAAAGGTTTCATTAGTTTACTGAAAATTTCCATTATTTTTCGTCCACTAAAATTCTCTCTGAAAAAAAACTCGAAACTGAAACAGATTCTGTAATTATTTTACATTTCAATTGTTCAAATAATCTATTTAGATTTGAATGCGTGTAATGTGGAACAGTATTCCACATTAACCGACTAGGTAGTCCACATTGCCCTACATGTTTGAGCATGTAAATTTATTGCGTACCTAAACTTTTTCGTTTAGGTACTTATTGGGGACCTAAACTTTTTCGTTTAGTTACTTATTGGGTACCTAAACTTTTTTTACAATAAAGATAATGCATGATTGTTATGAACACAGTTCGATAACCATCGACTTTGTAAATTTATCGTCAATACTTTTGAGGAAAACTACAAAAATAAAATAGGTATTCCACATTTCCCGAACTTTCTCTATTACAAATTACAGTTTTATTTATGTACGATTTAAAATCTGCTCTGCTACTCAAGTTGCAGACTCTTGTCGCTGTGATTTAGCATCTCTAATTTAAGACATTATGAAGTTGTTGTTTAGTTGCTTAGTTAAGTACAGTGTCAACCAAAACAAACTGAACAAAATTTCATGTTTAAGATTTTGAGTGTATTCTGAAACCTAACTCTAATATTCATATTCTGCAAACGATTGTAGATAGAAGATATTATTATTTTTAACCCTCAAATGGTACATAGGTTCGAATTCGTCCCCATGAAAACTTTAAAACGCAGCCACTTTGTTTCTCTCCTGAACGTTGAATATGTCTATACTCCAACAGACTCGCCTCGCACAAACAGATATTCATTCGAATGGACAAAGCCGAGGAATTAAAAGCTCGATATGTGCGAATTAGCAGCAGTGCACCAATTTATGAGTGTCAAATAAAAATAGTGGTTTTTTGTAATTTGGTTAAAAAAAATAAGGAAATTATTATAACAAAACATAAATAAAAACTGAAATGGTGAAACACGATAATAGAAAAACGTATTAAATAATGATTTTTTTCTTTATTTATTTTGGCTTGTTTTGATAAAGGTAGTCGAAATGAATGTATAAGTCGACATTTTACATTTAAGCTACCGATATACGGACTTAGTTCGCGGAATAATAACTAGGAACACACCCATATTTTCACACACATTTTCATGTTATAAACATTATTTTTTCTTGAAAGTATGTTCATTTTACTAACAAGTTGCGTTTATTTTGTATCAATATCTTTATTAGAAAAATAAATATGCATTTTTTCTAAAATTGTATTAAAAAAAAATTATATTTTCAAACCGGATTTTTGACTAAATTAATGCAATTTTTACATAATTTGGGCACCGTTTTAGGATTTGCAACAAAATTCTACCCCAAAGTCATGTATCAGACTTATACCTTGTATTCTAATCTATTCTTCAAATCCTAGTTAAGACGAAAATCAAAAATCCCAATTCTAACCTGTGTACCGTATGCTGGATGAGGTACACTGTGTTTCATAGCTATAACGTCAATTTAGTTTTCTAATTATTTCTTCAACTGCTGAACCGATCGCTTAGATGTCTGCGGAAAATTTAAACACACATGTCTTAGTTTTCGCTTGATTTTGCGTACAAAGTTGTTGTTGTGCTATTTTGTTATATTTTCTTAATTATGTAATTGTCTAGTGTTTCATAATTATAGCGTAATTATAAGAACATTTTGGGTAAAAATTAATAAAGGGCCCGCCAAATAACTTTCTTTTTTTGAAAATGCTATAAAAAAAACTACTGAATATTTTCTCAAATTTATTTTTTTATTTGAAAGTACAATCCTTCCGGTTAATAATGGAAAATAATTTCATTCAAATGGCTACCTTGGCTGGCCATGCAGTAGCCTGCACGATCGGTCCAATATTTAAGCACATTATCGATTGTGTGCAGCTGTATTTCACCAATGGCTTCACGATTATTGTCCTTTAAAGCGTCAATTGTCTCTGGCTTGTTGGCGTAACACTTATCTTTGACGGCACCCCACACATAATAGTCCAACGGTGTCAAATCGCAGCTCGGATGTGGCCAAACGATCGCACTATCAGCTCTGGGGCTGATAATGCGATCTTCAAAAACAGGGCGAGTGTAGCCTCGGCTGTGTGGCACGTAGCGCCGTCCTGTTGAAACCAAATGTTGCCAATATACTCCTCTTCAATTTTTGTGGACTTTGTATGGCGTCATACCAAGGTCTTTATGCAAAATTCGTCTCCGAAATGTTCAATTGTGGAGAAGGACGGTGAATTGATGTTGATAGCGCTTCACGCACACTTTCTGCCACAGCAGCAATATTCTCGGGTGTACGCACTGTTTTTGGCTTTTCACGCTTTGGTTTATCAATGAGGATGCCAGTTTCTTTCACTTTTTTTACAAGATAACGAACATACGGAGCTGACAGTGCTTCTCTTCTTCCAAAATCCGTACGCAATTTTCGCACACATTCTGCAACATTACCATGATTTTTAAAGTAATGTCGCAATATTTCCCAGCGTTGTTCAAGCGTATACACAACTATATTCGTTCAGCGGAAGGATAAAACTAATTATCTGTCAAATCAGACATGAGCTAAGTGTTACCATTCACAAAATAAGCACTAGTTGAAAAAAAAAACGTTAGATGGCGGATCAGTTATTTATTAAAGAAAAATTTTTATTTATTAAAAAAAAAAATTTTATATAAAAATGTTCATAACTCTAACCAAATTAAAGTCGAGACGTGATTTGTTTCTCAAAAATCCTTCTAATTAGATGACAAACAAACAATTTTTATAAAACAAATATTGCACATTATGGTTTTTTCGTCCAAATCCAATTCTTTGAGTAATAAATGCCTAAAAGAAACTGCTGCAAAAATCCGAGTGAAATATATATTTTTAAAACAAGAGCGTGACAATCAGTTCAACAAAACTTAATTTTCTGAGTTATCGCAGTGATATTTGTGGATCGAGCCTCACTTTCATAGCGAAACATCTCATAAGTAGGGGAATCTTTTACGAGTATAATTATAAATAGTGTAAGTGTACTAACATTGATGAATTGCGATAAAAACTATAATTCTGGTCAAAAATTACGGACAGTAATGGGAAACTTAAGGTTATTGAATAGTCCAGAAAATTAAAATTTCCATATAAAACCATTCCATATAAAAATTTTAGCTGTAAACTTCTGCAGCCAACAAAACGTTGTGAACCAAGGATTTTGAAGAAGTTACTCTAATTAAGGCCTTTAAAACCCTAAGAACAGAATGCGACTTGGCCGATAAAATCATAGTATGTTATATTTGTAGCGGCTAATTAAATTTTTTTTATCAAAATTGTTTGGGCTTATTTTAGTAAGGAGGATTACTGAGAAAAAATCAAGTCTCGACTTTGATTTGCTTTGATTTGTGAAAATTTTTCTATAAACCCAGATTTTTGAACAGATTTTTGCACAGTGCGACAGAAAAAAAGACTTGGTAAGTGATACTATTTTTCTGGTAAGTCTTGCCGAGTACAACAAGAATCTGGTTTGGAAATTTTCCAAACACCTACAAAATCTTAAGTTACGGGTCAAAAAACAGATTTTTCATATCTTTATGAACTTATAAGCCAGTAACTTTGTTGAATATCATCCGATTTTAAGATTCTCAGCGGTTTTAGAAAGAAGAAACTGAGACCTTTGCAATGGTATATATGTTATTAAACATAACTTGAGAAATCTGAGTGAATTTCACCAGCAAACACATTTTTTGATTTTTTCGCCATTTTCAAAATTTTGAGACGTTTTTTCAAAGTACTTTGTAAAGGAACCGTACTATATATGTATTTATTAACAAAAAAAATATTTAGGAGTAAAACGCTACTTCGGTTTTAAAAATCACTTAAAAATTTACCGATTTCTTAACCATTTTATTAAAAAAAAATTTTATCATAAATGCCTGCATAATGTTTTTCATGCTCTTTTTATGAGCTTTCTTTCTAGGGAAACTGCTATCATGATGCAGGTGCTATTTCATAAACACACATATGGGCACATAAAAGAAATTGGTACAGCACACTGATAATAATCCATGCATAAAACTACCAATAAATGTCAAAATAACAAAAACTTTCGTAAAATAATGCAATATTTGTTCATTTTACGAAAGTTTTTGTTGTTTTGACATTATTTTCGTATTTGTAGCATGGATTATTATGAGCGCAGTGTTCGCCAAACTTGTTTGATTCAGAGTCAGATTTCTCATTTATAAAAAACATAACATTCCGCTAGTGTAAAATTTGTCTTAAATTTTATTTTATTATGGATATCCTAGTTAGCACCCAAATGAAATCCGCTGAAGAGAATTTAGTAAAGATATATTTATATAATAGGCAAAGATGTTAAATAGGATAAATCGGAATCAAATTTACGAAGAGTTGAAAGATGCTCTTGTAAATTACCAAAGAGCAAAAAGTAAAAAACCGATCCCCTAATCGAACAGTTTCGAAATATGGTATTGTAAAATTTGTTTCAAGAGAGTTAGTTAGTGCCTGAATAACACAAACATTTTTATCAATACATGTCATATCACTACGTATGTTAAAATATAAGATTTAAAAAAGTTATTCGTCCATGTGCTACTTAGGTTATATGTAGAAAAAGTTATAGAGATTTTGAGCGTTATAAATGTAATACTTATAAAAAACCAATAATTTAATTTTGAATATCTATGAAGTTGAATGTTTCATAACTTTGACCTTAATTATGCAAAAACTAGATGTGTTGGAAATCTAATTCTGACTTAGCACTAACTTCATATATTTAGTTAGAATATTGTTCTACCTCAAGTCCAAAATCTTATATGATATTGCAGCATTAGATTTTATTTATTGATTTTCAAAAAGTTTGATCATTTTCATGATAGAAACTATAATTGTTGCATACGCTTCACCCCAATTTTCAGTTATGACAATATCACATTTAATTTGGATTTAAGGTAGAACAATATTCTAACTGAATATAAGAAGTCCGAAAAAACATTTTTTTGTATTTTTAATACGAACATTTGAGAACATTTTTGAACAATTAGCATACCAAGGCTCTCCTCAAACACAAAAATATTTGTTGGGATATATGTTATTTTTACAAATTGTAATACAACAAACACACATACTACATATAATGATATACAAAGTATATTGATATGTACAAATTGTTGCTTTTCAAATAGTTTTGATTTTATGAATACGTTTACCAAATCAGTCAGTTTATACAACAAAGCAGACAAAATTCTCATAAAGTTGATTTTGTCTGTTGTTTGTAATGTCTACGTTTGAGGTAAGCTAATTATCGGTTTCTTTTGTGGACAACTGAAAGTTAGGGTGATACCTATGAGACAACTGTATTGTCTATCATGAAAATTATCAAAGTTTTTGAAATGCAACAAATAAAATCTAATATGACAGTATCATATTAGATGTTGGGCTTGAGGTAGTACAATATTCTAACTAAATATATGGAAATATAGAAAGTCTTAAAAAAACCATTTTGTTATGTTTAATACAAAAATTAAAACATTTTTGAACTTAATATTATATTTTATCATTTTTTATAATTTGAAAGATGTTAAAAGTTCATATACACTGATGGAATTATCAGCATTTTTCATTGAATCAGCGAAATGTCTCTGGAATTCATCCTTTAAAACTTTGCATTTGGGTCGTTCAAGTTTTCAAAAAATTTTATGAAAATTGTTATTTTATTAATTAAAATCTTCTTACATTTATTAATTAAAATTTTCATAATTAAATTTTTAACACACAATGCACTCACGCATTCACCTTTTTTATAGTCATCCACTTTATTTTATTTTTCTTTTAATAACAATCTTTTTCTGCTTCCCATGTTTTCTAATGTTTACACCACACACGATCGTACAAGAATGCTAAAAACTCCAAAAGTAAACACAGAAAACGCAGCCAGAACATCGTTGGGGAATCCCCTTTCTCTATATGTCTATTGCTTTTGCATATTGTTTGCATATTCATTGTAGAAGTTTTTTTTGAAAAATGGATTTCATAAAAAATATTAAGCTTTTCATTTATTTTAATAATTTCTTTTTATTTTGTCATTAAATTTTCATTAATTCACTGAAAAATCCAAAATAAATGATTTTTTCAACTGAAGTTTAATTTTTTAATATCACTTACTGCTGATTTAACAAAAAAGTTTAACAATTTTAGCAAACAAATTATATAGTTGGAAAATTATTTATTATTTCTAATTTGTACTCGAAAACTTCGAGTACAAATTCGATAACCGTAATCAGTCCGATTGTGTAAGCATTGAATTTCCTTCAGTCAGTTTTAGCCGACACTGTTGATATACAAAGTCAGGCAACATTTTAATGCCACATTATTATCATATTAGTTGGTGTTAATTAAGTTGCCATTAGAGAGTTGTTGATGGATGATATTTTGTTTGTATTATTTGCTAATGCCATATATGCAACATGTAGATGATGGAGACACATTCTTCTACTCTATGAATTTTTAAATTTTATTTTCATACAGTACTAACTTGTTATACATTAGGGTGTCCTGCTAAATAAAAATAGTGTGCAATAGCGCTCAAATTATGCATATTGAAGAGCTGAGTTCGGAACATATAAAAACTTTTTTTTATGGTACTTTTAGGTTCCGACACGCAATTTAAGATTTCAAAAAAGTTGTCTAAATTTATGTCGAAATAGGGCTCACAATTTTCGTTATTTAGAGCTTATTATGAGAAATGTATTTACCCGTTGAAAAAAGTTTCTATATACTCATATACAGTTTGATATCATTATATATGCTTATGTGTGTGGCAATATATTACGATATATGTTCATATCTTAATATTTAATATGGTGGATCATATCATTATATATCATAGTATCGTATGTTATATATTAGCATATCTTGTATATCTGATCATATGAAATATACATAGATCTATATATGACCATATAGTCTACGATATGATCATATATGGTAGAATATGTAAGTGTATATGTTACAATTAATTAAAAATACTTATATTACTTTTATACAAACTTTTATATAGCAAAATATATAATTATATATAATAATA
Organism: Delia radicum; assembly: GCA_021234595.1. Lineage (NCBI taxonomy): Eukaryota > Metazoa > Arthropoda > Insecta > Diptera > Anthomyiidae > Delia > Delia radicum. Next base: position 163,313,501 of record CM037851.1, on the reverse strand, counting down.
TATAGTACACTTTAATGAAAAAACTTCCATCACATTTAAATATTTTTTTAGCACTGTTTATATTTAGACTATAAATGAGTTTAAAATTTTACTGCAAAAAACATGAAAAATTTCGGTTTTTTATTTTGCAATGATTATTAATATTTTCTTCTTAAAGTACTAAAAAAAACAGCATTATAATTATTAGGTTTTAAACCAACGAACTTATAAGTAGACCAAAGAAGAACCAAGGTATCAACATCTGTTAAATTTTATAGGCCAAATAGTTTGAAGAGAAACCGTTTTTAAGAGGTTTTTTTAATGCATGCTCTTTAGTATATATAAACAATATTTTGTGTTAATTACACAAAACTTATTCTGAGAATGCATTAAACAATACTAATTAATATTAAAATTTAATTTAAATTGCATAAAAAGCATGCAAATTAATCAATTAAAAGTACCACTGTTAACACATTTCTTTCGAAAATGTCTTAACACCAATTCAGGTTTTTAGAAGAGACCGTTGGAAACGACTTGTTTAAAGAAATGAAACACCCAACCCTTATACAATAACATGCGTAATAGATTCTAAATTTTCAATTTTAAAAATTAAATAGTTGCTTAGTTCCACTGTAAGCAATATACTTTCCACCACTGATCGTGCTTTGTGGTTAACAAAATAGCTATTTTGGACAATCTGAAATTGCTGAAGTACTAAATAGGGAGAATTATATTTCATAAAAAATATCATATTGAACCATAATACCGACCGTAAAGTTATTATTTTTAAGTATTTTGTATAACAAGGGCGTGTAAAGTTTGCTATTTATTTCCACTCTTGAAAAAATCTGTAAGTTATCTAACTGAAAATATTGCGATTTACAAATTTTATTTTCTTTCTCGGTAAATGTGTTTTTTTTTTTTGTTTTACCTAGCGTTTTAAATTTAAGTTCCAATTTTAGGTTCATAAAATGGTTGATACATTTTTAAAATTTAACATTATTTTTTAAATTAATATTTATATGTTTTTATATAGAATTATAAGTAGTACTTATTTGAATTAAAATAACAAGTACTGATCTCTAAAACATTTTAATTTGTTTTTTAGTTTTATAATTAAAAAACGTTTTACATAAAATTCTATCAAATTATATATAATTTGATCATTTTTGATATACCCATTTTTCGGATCAAACTATATGAGATTAGATGACAGTAGATACCATGATATCAGCTTATGTATGCCATTTTTGGGAGCAGATGAGATGTGATGTTTAGTTATATGTGTTACTATATATTATCATATATGATTATATCAGAACTTTTTCGTCGAGTATGTGTTTTGTTCGGCTCAGTTTTGGTCCACCGCAACATTTTAAGTTTTCACAAAAAGTCTCAAATGGCACCTGACTAATGTCAACAATTCCACAAAAAGTAGTAAAGAGTTATTTGAGAGATTTTTTACATAATTTAGACAAAATGATGCGGTGGAACAAAACTGTTCTAAAAAATGTAAATATATTTGTCATAATATGCTCTATCTATATAACGAAACTTTTAAGCCCAATTTTGATTTTGATTTTTTTTTAACAAAACAGACCAGTTTTGACATCTTTGAGCGCGTGTTGGAATCTAAAAGTACCCTCCAAAAAAAATTCGTTATATTTTTCGTATTCAGCTCTTCAATATGCATCGTTTAAGTGACATTACTTAAGTGAATTCGTAAAAACACTCTCTGTCGGGACATGATATTTTACAGCGTTGCACTGCTATGACTTTGCATTTTAAATAATGGTACCCTGAGAGAATTCTCTGCATCAAATTAATGAATTTTTGCATAGAAACAATGAATATACCCTAAAAAATGCTTGTACAATTACTGATATAATGTTAGTAAATTCGTTTGCAAAATCACACACAATGCGTAATTTTAAGCACAATCTGTTGACCGCATCATTTTGTCTAAATTAATGAATTTGGAACCGTAATTTGTTACTACGAAAGAAAACACGGTATGAATATGTTATATCCCCGCTGTCTCCAGGGGAATTTAACGTTTTATTTTACCTTTTTGCATTTTATTTCCTTATTTATTTTTCCTATTTTATTTTTAATTATCTCCAAATAACATTTTTTTTCTTAAATAAATATAGCAACATATAAAAATTGTATTACTTAACTGAATGATTTATTACACACATTATGCGTAATATAGAATGTTACTAAACATTTTTTACACGTTTTGTTTGTACTCATTTACACAGCGAGAGTAAACTTACCCAATTTATAGTAGGAGTACAGTTTCCTACTATAAGTTGGGTAAATTCAAACGAAAATTAATTACAGTGTAGTTAACTGAAACTTCTAATTAAACTGATGCAAGTTTTCATACAATTTTGTGAAAAATATCATATTATTTTTTTAAAAGTTTCATTCACTCAATTAAGAAGTTTCATCAAAAAACTAGTTTTATGAAAAGTGTGAAGCTTTTCATTCATTGTACTCTAATAAGAAAACTTTAATTTGTTTCATGAAAAATTTCATTATTTTTTGTACACTAAAATTCTTTCTGTGTAATTTGGATAATCTGGATTATTTGTTATAAATAGCTAGATACGAATTTTGTTTTTAAAGCCAGGTGTCCGGTAATTAATAGTACCAGTGGTTCGGTTCTGGATCTGGTAAACATGATAGAAAAAATAAAACGTATGCAAGTGTCCGAAATCTAATTATGTATGTATGAACAATGTCCGGGGCTGAAAATTTTTTTGTAACAAGACTAACAAGGAAACTACACAGAGGTGAACCCGCAGATTTTAATGAAATTTTTATATATTGATGAGGACAAACAGTTATCAGTTATATATATTTTTTTTAGGTGCGTAATAGCACCTTTACACTGAGAGAATTATTCAAATAATTGTTTTTTCTATAGATTCAATAAATAATTTAATTATATCCAAGAAATTTTATTAATGTTTAGCAATTTTTTATAAAATTTTCTTCTGAAATTTCATAGTTTCATAAAAAAAAATGCATTCGATTTCATATATTATCTCCTTATAAATTTAACGACATTTTCTTTAGAGCTGTGAACTTATTTAAAAGGGATAATTTTTTTATTTTTTCATAAAATTTCATAATTTCATTAATTTTCATTCAATTCAAACTTTAGTTCTAATGTTTAATTATCAAGTGTTCAACATTTATTATTTTGCTTTATTTTTTCAATGAAGCCTTTTATTATTTTTGGACTTCTATGAAATTGTTTAAAAAATCATATGAAGCTTTTCACTCATTCAGTTCTAATGCATTTTTCAGAGTTTTATTAATTCAAAAAACTTCTTAATATTTAACAATTTTATGAAACTGTTTCATAAATTCTATAAACGCTTCATTGTTGGAATGATTCATTTGTTTCACGAAGATTTTAATTAATTCTACAAATATTTCATAAACATTGACTTTAATAGAACTTGTTTCATAGATTATATGAAAAATTTCAATGGACGAGTTTTCATTAAAGCTATGAAGAAATTCATTGCTGAGTTAAGTTAATTATATTAGTGTAGGAACTAATGAAGGGATTATAGAATTACAACATTTTTGTACGAAAATATGACTTCAATTTACTGAATTTAGTTTTTTTTTGTACATCTCATTAAAGTACTCCATAAAACAAAAGTTTTTATAGCCATGTTAAAAATGCTGTGGGTGCAGGGGAGCCACATATTTGAAATATTTAAAGGAAGGGTTATAATGCCCGTATGACACTGTATAGTTTTTGTATTGACAATCTAAATTAAAGCAGTACAAATATATTGTTACTCAATTTTTTAACTAGCGTAAAGAGTACGAACACATAGTGCCAAATTGTAGTAAATGTCAAAACAAATACTTTTGTTATCGATAAATCAGCGAAAAATTGGGATATCAGGCAAATAAGTTTGTTGTCAGTTTTTTGTAAACAAATAATAGTACAATTAAAAAAAGAAAATGAATAAAATTATTGCACTTTGTGGTTTTGTGCACAATTTAAATATGATCCAAGTTTACAAATTGTATATATGTTTCATTCGCACATTAATGTTGTTTCTTTCTCCCAATACATCTTGAAACTATACAAAAACTATACAGTGTCATACGGGCTTAAGATATATATAAGTACTCCATAAAACAAAAATGTTTATAGCCATGTTACCAATGCTGTGTGTGCAGGGCTGCCACCTATTTGAAATATTTAAAGGAAGGGTTTTCCTTACAGACAATAACATCAAATTGCATTAATACAAATAACATTAATATAAATTCATGTGTTTAGAAATAAAATAATATTGCGTTTAATAATCCTAACATTAACATAAAAATCAATAAAACTATAAAATTCATTAAAATTATTACACATTCTAATAAGAGGATCAGCATCAGGATAATTAAAAAAAAAAAATGGAACATATAACAAATTGAAGTTTCTCGTTGAGCGTTGAGGAATATTAAATAACAGGTTATTGATTAGAAATTCAGAGCATAAGTCACCATTAATCAGCTTGACTACAAAAGTAACATTTAGCATTTTTCTTCGGCTTTCCAAGGTTAGTAGTTTGATACGAGCAAGTCTGATAGATCTCTTCTCGAAAAGTCGTCTTAAAGCCGATTAATTACGAAAATCAAAACAGCCAGGACACCCCCTCGATAAAAATAATTACTAAAATGTTTGGACTTGTATGGAAATATTTTATATACCATTTTCATAAAAAATTTCATTTGATACCCAATAGCTGAATTATTTTTATATTAAGAAATACGAGTATTTTTAAACTATAATATAAATATATTCAATATTTCACGTTATTTTTTAACAGCTAAATAACCAGGTTTTATTTAAATCCACGAATTTGCCACTGTGTAGATCCCTTGTAAAATTTTATATTTATTTTTATGAAAAATAAGTTGTTCTGATACCGTTTTTTTTTTTTTTTGGAGTTCAATGTTGTCTGGTTTTATTCAAAATATTTAAAAAAGGTTATCAACTATGAACCTTATAATTGAATGATACATTTCTTAAACTAATATTTTTATCACCAAACATGACATGTTATATGGCATGGAATTTATTTTGCATTATGTAGTATGTGTACATTTCATTTATTGTTGAAACACAAAGTATGGCAACTCATTGACATCATTTTCTTGTCATCATGACACTTATAAAAGTAACGCATGTAGTGTATAAAGGTTTAAAAAATATACTAATATGATATTGTCATATTAGATTTTATTTGTTGCTTTTCAAAAAGTTTGATCATTTTCATGATAGACAATACAATTGTTTCATTGGCATTACGCAAATCTTCAGTTGTTGCAATAGAATAAGGTAATTGGCTTAACTCAAACAGAGACATTACATATTGTGAATCATGAATATTACTTTTCTAATGACGCTGTAAGTAAAATTACAACTTTTTGAATGACACACCAAATCCCGGAACACGTTAACATTTGTTTGTGTTTCATTGGCATCACCCAAAAATTCAGTTGTATGCAATGGAAAAAGATAATTGGCTTAACTCAAACCGAGACATTACATATTGTGAATCATGAATATTACTCTTCTATTGACGTAGTAAGTAAAATTACAACTTTTTAAATGTCACACTAAACCCCGGGACAGGTTAACTTAATTTTGGGTCATAGCATCACATGGCTTACTTGGGATAAAAAGAGTATATCAAAATAAAGACATATTATTTTTTATAGTTTGCATTATCTCACGCAATTTTTTTGATTATATGTTAAGGAAAGTCTATTTATGAAAAGTCTATTTAGTTCGACTTATTTTCATTTGCTATCATTTAAAGCAGTTATTTAGCTTAAGTCATTAGTTTTCTCATTTCACCTCAAGAACAAATTTTATCCGTATTTGAACTAATTTTCCGATCGAAAATTTAGTAATTTCTGATTCTCAAATTTACAAATTTTGCCAGTTAATTTAAACCACAACTATTATTTTTTAGTATTTTCGCTGTCAGTCTTACTTGTAGATGGCGTTATTTTCTAATATTTTTTATTTTATAATCATAAAATATGCTATATCTTGGAAACTAAGCAAAAAAGAGCAAAATAGACAAAAAATATATTAAAAATAATTAACCTCATATATACCTAGTAAACAATATGGAAAGATCTGACCAGATGCATGTCCATATTGGTTACTAGGTATAATTATTTTTAATAGATTTTATGTCTATTTTGTTCTTTTTTGCTTAGTTTCCACGATATAGGCAAAGTGCACTTTTTTTCGTTTGAACTCATGTAAAAATGTAAATATTGAAGATAAGTATAACAATTGTATACTTTTTGAAATGTTAAATTTCTAAATAATATTCCTGCACCAAAAAAAATCCATGCTAATTTTTACGAAAAAAAAAACTTTTCTCATAAAATACAAGAAAGTTTCTTACATTTTACGAAAACAAATTTAGTGCAGACTTTTAAAATTTTACGAAACCAACGAAATCATTCGTAGCCACTTTTTTCGTAATATATAAGAAAGTTTCTTTTATTTTACGAAACAAAAATAGTAAAGGCTTTTCCGATCTTACGAAGATAATTTTTCGTATAATATTTTTTCGTAACATATAAGAATTGAATTTCATAAATAAATAAATTTTTTATTAAAAAATTTAAATATGTGCAACATTTTGAAATTTACAAGAACTTTCTTGGCTTATGATATTATTTTTTTTTTTGTATTTATTATTTTTTACAATTCGCTGTGAAATCTTCTTTCAGTGATTTTTATAATTGCACCATTTTTCGTAATACATATATACAAAATATTTCGTAAAACAGAAAATATATTTCGTAAATTATACTAAAGACTTTCGTACATATTCGTGTAATCTATACTAACCTTTCGTGGTGCGAAACAACGAAATATTTCGTAAAATTTACGTTGATTTTCGTATATATAAAGCATGGATTTTATTCGGTGCAACAAATCGCACATCACTTGGATGAACATTGTGTCCTTGCCCAACTACTACTCGAAAAAAACTATATCAGTTCACAAGAAAATTTAAAAACAAAAACTATATTAATATATGTACTATATTCGTAAATAGCTCATTAAAATTTTAAAGGTTTTCGATAAAAATTGCTCAGATGGCGAACAACTTGATGCCATTTTATATAAAAAAAAAACTTATAAAACTTCTTGTAAACTTCTTATAAAGTTATATATTTTGGAGTCGCATATTGTAGCAGAATCGATATTTAAAATAACATAGCAATTCGACAAAGATTGTGGGATAGACCAACTACTACTCGAAAAAAACTTTAACACTTCCATACAAATGCACGCAGGAAAAAAAAGCATCATGTTATGATAGTTTGAGAGCATCATGTTTTGGTTGCAACCATAATATGATCATCGTAGTCATATTTTGATTGTAGATGATGATAAAATCGTCCTCAATAATCATAATATGATCATAATGATCATGATCATTTTTTGTCCCCAATCATGTTCAATAATGTTTTAACCATTTGATGTCATTTAACACAACTTTTTTGAGAAAATCTTAGTTCTTTCTTATATTTTTTGGAGTCGTCTACATTAACAGATTTCGTATTCAAAAATTCTAAGGAACTTGATGAAAATAATGGCCTAGGCGAGCAACTACTCGAAAAGAGTCGACCACTTCCATACATGAAAATATGCAGATTTTAGACATTTGATGTAATTTTACAGAAATTTTTTTTCAGAAAATCTTGGCACATTCTTTTTTGTAGTCGCCTGTATTACTAGGTTCCATATTCAAATATTTAAAGAAATTTGATGAAAATTGTGACCTTGGTGAACAACTACCCGAAAAAAACACGAGAAGAATGGAGCAAAATTTATGATTAATAGGTTTTTTGTTAAAGTTCTGCCTATTATGGAGGCTCTAGCTTTTCTAAAACTTCGTGTTCTGATGAGATCTTTAGCCAGATAGAAATACTAGTATTAGCCTAGCTAATATGTTTGATTTGCTTTATTTTTGTAAATATACGGAGGTTGAGAGCTCGTTATAAATTTAAAATAACTCGAATATGTAAATTTGTGAAAATATGAATTTGCGGAAATATTTTTTGAAGTATTTGGAGCAAGTTTCTACATTTTAAAGTCGCCCATTGTGTTACCAATTTTGAGATTTTCCAGCTATATTTGGAGGTTTTTTCTTAGCTGGTAGAAAAGTGATTAAGCTTTTAGCTGTAAATCTAACAATTTTTTTTTTTTAGAAAAGCTGGTTTTTTTAAAAATGCTATTTACTACCATTTTAGCGTCGTTTTCAAAATTAACACAAAAATTTGAATAAAGAAAATGAAACACATTCAAAGCAATCCACCACGTCTTTCACAAAACCAAGTACAGTTCTCTATTTTCTATTTTTTTGTTTAACCGTTGTCTTTAAATGCAATAAATAATATAATAACAGCTCGCGAATAACGATTTTAAATTTAAAGAAATAAAGATTTTTCTAGCAAACATAAAAACAGGAACATAAGGGTAAATTCTGAAAAGTTGTGCCAAATCGGAACAATCTAGCCAGCTCGTCAGCTTGCTATTCGTTTTACCCATTGACCATTTCCTAAACAATTTTGTTTAAATTAAAATGGAAGTATAATTTAAAAAGCATAAAAATATATATTTTTATTTAGAATATATGCCACAATTAAGGGGAAAACCAAAAGCAATCATTTATTATGCAGATTTTTCGAAAAGTTAGCCCAAACATCATTTTTTCTCAATGGCTACTTTTTGTATAGATGTCAGACAAATAATATTCTAATCAAAGTTTCGAGTCCAGGGACAAAATGTATAAAATATGATTAAAAATTTAAATTTTTCATTTTTTTTTTTAATATTTACAAAACAAGAATTTTATGTATTGCATAGATGTTCACACCGCGAACAAATAGTACCAACAGCTCATCTCTAATTGTTATTAACGCCCCACTTTAAATGTCATCGTAAGTTGATTGCCAAAAACTGCAACCAACTTACTTACGTTTTAATCATCAGCAAAGCAACAAGCAGTTTTTCTTAAGTGCAAAATCAACAGCCATCGTGTGTATAAAAAAAACCCCCCAACATAATAGTGTAAATTGGAAAAAAAAGTTATTCGAAAATTAAAGATTTAAATTCGTATATTTAAATATATAGTGCGTTGAGTACGTAACTTAAATATAACTTAACCCTTAAAATCATTAGTCTACTTAAAACTAGTGAATTTAATTTAATTATAACTACAGAATTAAATTATCTTAAACCCTAAACTATTGAATTGATTTAAACTACAGCTATAAGTTAAATTATCTAAAACCCTTAGAATACTAAAACCCAAAAATAGAGAAAAAAACCCAATTAAAAGTTTGTAAAAATAAACATAACCTTGAAACTAAATATACTTTTATATATTTTTAAATATATAAAAGTTAAATATATTTATAACGTTTTGGAAAAAATCATATACTACTTTTTCTATTTATTTCGAAAAGTAAAAGTTACCCCTCAAAGGTTTGTTAACCTCAAACTATTTAACCCGCAATTAAACATAGATTTTCATATAAAATATATTATATTTTTTTTTTAAAATTATCTCAATACAAATAAACTAAAAAAGTATATTAGTTTGCTCTTTTTTGCATTTTGGAATTAAATATATGTAAATTTTTGTATTACTTACAAAATTAAAATCTTTTACCTTCAAGGTTTGGGTAAATCTTCTACTCCTTAAAATTAATCCTCTAAAGATTTTCGGTGACGCGAAATGAAACATGTAAGGACCTGTCAGTAGATAAAGTCTGTTTTAAATTAGCGGATGAATAAATTTGTTAATTAATAAATAAACATTGCATTGTTTTTGTTTTTGTTTAACAAAACACTAATGATCTTGAACTTAATATAATAATAATTAAATAATAATAATTAATTTTAACCCAAAAAACCAAAAAACATATTTTTCAAGTTTTAGCGGGTTTTCTCTTAAATTTAGTTCTTATGTCACATTTCCTATTTCTAGCAATTTTTGAGTCAGATTTAGCTGCTTTTCTTGAAGAAAAAAAGTTGCCAACAGTGGTCGCAGATAAGAATAGTCTTCGTTTACAAAAATTCAAAGCAATTCGATGACTACTCGAATTTCGATTACTACTCGAAAAAATCTGCCTATTTTGTGTAAAGATACATTAAATTTCATAAATCTGATTATTTTCATACATTTGCATGGAAGTGGTCGAGTTTTCTCGTGATTTTTTTCGAGTAGTTGTTCGCCAAGGCCACAATTTTCATCAGATTACTTTGCGTTTTTTAATATGAAACCTGTTAATGTAGTTGACTCCAAACAATAAAAGCTTATAGCAAGATTTTATTAAAGTTTTTTGTTAAATGGCATAAAATGTTTAAAATTTGAATATTTTCACATTTTGTATGGATTTTGTTGGGCGACAAAACTTTTAATCCGTTGAGAATTTGTTGGGTCGAAAAAGTAAACACTTTCATTTATTTTATTTTAGTTATTAAAATTTCAGTTTTTATTAAATATTAATTTGTTATTTGTTAGTGTTATTTCATGTACAATTTTGTTTTTTTAATATTCACTTTGTTACATACACGTTATTGCAGATATGTTTGTTCACTTTTTTGTTTGCTAAATGTTTGACGATTGAAACTAGAGTAATTTTTGATTGTTAAATTATGCATTGCTTAACATAGTGTCCACACTAGATATTAACTTCAATATTTTTCTGTCAGCAAACTTCAAGTTCAATCTCAGAGAGAATTATATTACGTGTGGAGCAACCATTACTGTTACTGGTAGTATCATATCTGATATCAAAATAGTGTTGGTATGATAAATCTCTAAACAACAATATTATGATATTAGCTGTCAAAATACACACACAGATTAGGGAAGTCCTTCGTTGTATGGGCGAAAAATAAAAATGATATTTTTGTGTTGGGTTTAATCATAACTACTCAGATAAAAAAATATTACTTTCCCAGAAAATCGCTAACTTACCCTAACTTTGTGTCAAAGAAATTAATAAATATTTTGGGTGTACCTCAAAGTGACTTTTTTGCATTTTTGAAAATTTTATTCAACAAAAATCAAAAACCTAATGTTTGCTGTCAAGTATTATATTAAACACATCTCAAGTAATAAATAAGCCGAGTACTGTGGATATCCGTTGGCAAATTTTTTTTGTAGAGCATTTTGATTCTCGGGGATCATCAGAGCACGTTTTGAAAGCGGTAACAATCCCATGCCAAACATCAAACATTCATATGAACTAGTTTACTCACTACATGAGAACTAATATACATATGAGTTTGAAGTTAAAGATTATAACCACTGATCAAAAAATAAATTGATTTCAATAGATTATTTGTTAGGACAATATCCTAATGAAGAAATATAGAGTATGGCCTCGTGTATTGAATATCCACCAGAGGTGGATCTTGCACATCAAACAAGTTTTCAATTTATTTTTTTGATCAATGGTTATAATCTTTAACTTCAAACTCATATGTATATTTGACATTTGACATTTGAACTAGTTTTATGGTTTTTGTTGAAAAAAATTTTCAAAAATGTAAAAAAGTAACTTTTAGGTACACTCCAAATATATGTGCATTTTTTTGATTCCAAGTTAGAATAAGTTAGCGATTTTCTGGGAAAGTAATATTTTGTATCTGAGTAGTTGTTATTGAACCCAACACAAAAATTATATTACATTTTTAAATTTAGACAAAAGTTTTTTTTTTTTTATATTTGGTAAATTTTTCCAAGGAGGCCTGATATTCAAGGGCGATGCGGGACACATTCCCGTTATACTAACACTCTAATTTTTTCAATGGTGAATTTTTGTATCCAAACAAATATTTTAAGAGGGTGGCAGCCCCAAAAATCGCAAGTTGAAAAATAAGGCCCACCCTACACACACATACATAAAAGATTGTAAACAAAAAATAAATAAAAGTTAAACGCCTAAAACTAAAAAAAATACAAGAAGAAAAAGTGTATTAAAAATTGTTTAACTGTTATAAATCAATTTAAAGTTATTTTTTAATCGCATAGTTGAAAATTGAATGAATAAACGGACGTCGTTACTCAACGGAAGACAGAAAATTATGAGGAGACATGATATAAATATGAATACGTGTTCTCCACCGTAAACATTAATGTGTTCGCACATATAATATCAAAGTTAATATCTCATGTGGACACTATGTAAGTCGAGCAAAGGGTTTTGCTTAGCTTAAACAATAACAAAAACCCTATGTTCAGTTTTAGTAAACAAAGAGATTTACAATGAAAGAATGCAAAAGATCATACAGTGACGTGCATTAGTATAAGGGCATATTAATAATATTAGTTTAGGGGCATCTCTAAACAGATGTGTTCGAGTTTTTTCCAGTAGTAGACTCAAATAAAAAAAGTCTGTAAAAGTTGCATAAAAAACTGTAATTTTTATAGAAAATTTGCTAATATTAGGCTAGCAAGTGGTTTTGCTAAAAGTAGTAAAAGCAATTAGTAAAAGCTACTAAAATTTAGTAAAATTTTAGAAAACTCTTAATGAAAATCGATTTGCTAAAATCAACTAAATTTTGTACTAAATATTAATGAAATTAATTTTGTATAAAAATTACTAATAATTAGTAAAACTGTTGCAAAATAAAAATCGAAATAAACATGAATTTGACAAATTTAGTTCAGAAATTTTAGGATTAAAAGAAGAAGAATAAACGTTTCGTTACCATTTTTTCATTGGCATTAAAATGTTAATAAAATTTGTTGCCATTGGCATTAACCATAAGTACATTGAAAGAATTCTATAATTGATACCAAAGAATTTTTGAATAAGATCTATGATATGTCACTGGAACGTGTCCATTGAAACTTTTCATTAAATTAATAAAGTTTTTTTTTATAAAATTTAATGAACAATTTTATTTAATTTATTATAAATTTAATGCGACTAATGAAAAAGTTTCATTACAAATAGTTTTATTAAAAATATGAAGAGTTTTCGCAGGGTTTAATAGATTTTTCTTTAGCATTGTGAAGAAAACTGCATCAGTTTAGTGAAAAAATTTCATTAAAACTCGTCCAAGAAATTCTCTCTGTGTAATGTCAATTAAATTTGAATACAAATGAAAAATTCCAAAGTATGTATAAAAGATCACAGTGCTCAAATATTGGGGTAAAAAAAATATCTCAAATAAGTAATTGTACCATATACTTATTTCCATATCTGTACTTAATATTGATTGACTTAGATATTTGTACATACTTTTGATATTGATTCTATTTGAAACGTCACGTTTAAAGTTCAAAGTCTGAAGTATTACCAAAAAGTTAAAAGATTGTGTACAAAACTAAAAATAAAGTAAAACAGAAACAAAACTATTGCAAAAGTTTTCATCGTACACTTGACATTAAGACCAAACAAACAGATGTCTTGGTCTAAACACCACAAAAGTCTGTATGCATTCTGTTGCCAAAATAAAACTAAAAACCATATTCATATTGGTTTTTTGATATATAAATAAGTGAGACAAAACAAAAATATTATATTGAAATGGAACCATTTATTGGCAATTTAATATCATATAATATCATTTAAAAAAAAAAACATAAAAGTTAAAAAAAAATTAAACAAAAAACATGAACAGCAAGCAAAATGAAATGTTGTTTTTTTTTAATGATGCCAAAGTTTATGTTGCAAAATATAAATTTATAAAACAATAAAACTTGTTCTGAATATTTTAAATGAAATCTTACATCTTTGCAATTAGAACTTTATTAAAAAAAAAAAAAAATTGAAATTTATTATTAATTAATGCATCAAATTTATACTCATACATAAAAATGCATTTAGAAAAAAAAACTTATTCAATGACATACATTTTTTTAATCAATGTTGCATGAATGATGCTGTTTTTCTGATTTTTTTTCCTTTCACTTTTTTTTTGCTGCTCATCGCATCTCTGATTATATGTAGTTTGACCACTTTGCCTTTTTTTGGGGTTCGTTTGTCGCCAATTTGTTGTTTAGAACAGAGTTTGAAAATGATGCAAACGTTAATTTTATTTATAACACAGTGTAGAAAAGCATTACCATATAAGGTGTTATATACCATATAAGGTGTTATATATGCATTTCTGCTGTAAATATTTGTAGTTGTTTCAGTTGTAATACAATATGTTTATTTTTAAGTGAAAAAACAGTAATTTGTAGAAGAAATTTAAATTTTGACTGCAACTGTAGTTTATTTAAAAAAACAAACCACATCAATTTACTGTATTATGATTTGACATTCATTTTATACTGTAGTTTTTTTTTATTTAAAAAATAAATCAAATAAAAGGAAATACCTTACAAACAAAAAAGTTTGTTTAGTTTTTACTACATATCTGTTTCATGTTTACTACAATTGAGGTTAATTTTTTTAACAGTAAAAAAACAAATGACAATGTTAGTTGAATTTACTTAAATGTAAGTCGTACTTTCTTTAAGTAAAATTACATTTGTTTTTAACTACATTTACTGTGGTCTTTACCTACATCGTATTCTAAGTGTACATATTAGAACATTGTAGAAACGGTAATGACATGTCATTACTTTTCTTACTACCAGTAATAAAACCAGCTTACTCTCTGCATTACTTTAATATAAATAATAACGACTTTCTAATAACTAGTTAGTTTTCTCATTATTTCAATACAAACAATAACACGTTACCCATATCCACCAAATAAAACCGCTGCTTATCTACAAGCAGGTTTGTAAGGGAGTTAGCCAAAAAGCGTCCTTACAAAAATGCCTACAAATGCTAGGATTTTTATATGGCGAATTACCACTTGGAAGCATTACTTCTGGTGCAAAATATGCGTTATTTTTAGCTCTTATAAAAATCTGTTATTTCATGGCTTTCATGGAAATCATAGTTCATGTCTACATTTTCACGATTAAAAGTAATAATATGAATATTATATAATTTATTTCACATAAAATTTTACAGATATTGATTTATTAATATTTTGTTGTTGTTGTCTGTTTTCGCTACAACGCAAATGGAGTTAGTTCTTTGACATGTTCTTTTGAGTTAGTTCAGTGATATGTTCTTTTGCGTTAGTTAAGTGAAGTGATCTTTAGCACTGGTTCTGTGATAGATTTTTTACATATTATAGTAAAATCTTAAGCTTTCGAATATATCAAAATATAAATTTATCCTCAAACGAAAAATCGGTAGTAAAGGGTTAAACAAACTATTTGGCAAAAATTTTCAAACTTAGACAAGCTATATGTGGTAGTTCTAAAATTTAAAGAAAAATGAATCTAAATTTTGAACCAAATTTACAAAATGTAAGTCAATTGTGGGTAAAGCTTTAATTGGTGAACCGATTTTTAATCAATTTTTTTGCAGAGGATTAAAAAAAAAAATATGTTCCTGATGTAAAATATTTTCAAATGTTTGCCTAGTTTTTTGGATTTAAAAAAATTATGATTTTTT
Source organism: Delia radicum (assembly GCA_021234595.1). Classification (NCBI taxonomy): domain Eukaryota; kingdom Metazoa; phylum Arthropoda; class Insecta; order Diptera; family Anthomyiidae; genus Delia; species Delia radicum. The sequence goes on along the minus strand of CM037851.1, from coordinate 163,297,958 downwards.
GGATTTTTTTTAACTTTTTGAGTTTAGCTTAGTACCATTTCATTGCAAATAAAATTTAGAACTACGTCTAGGGGACGCTGTTAAAAATGCATGCATACAGAATACGAAAAAACCTCAAAATACCAAAAACTTTCGTAAAATACATTAAAATTTCGTAGTTTTGACATATTTTTTCGTATATTTAGCACGGATTATGGATTATTATGAGTGCAAGGACCAAAAAATGTATTCGTGTGTAAAGAAAATATTATAATATTAAAAATAGCAGCTATAATGAAATGGCCGCCATGGTAGTCCTAAATTTAAATTATAGTTTTCAAAATTATAATTAATATCGTGTCTTGCTATCGCAAAAGGGACTTTTGGCAAAAGTTTGCTTTTTCTGACACCCATAAAAATATATGTGACACCCTCTTGAATAAAAAAAAAACTTTTTTCTGGGGCATACCAGGGCCTAAATACAGGCAAGCCTAATAACCTATAATTGTGGTTGCACCGAATTTCAACAAATGGATTTTGTTTCGTGATCTATGCACACAGGGAAACATTAGTTGGAATTAAATTATTATATTTTATTTTTCATTATTTTTTCAAAATAACAAATCATTTTGAATTACAGCCAATTTTGTGTAATTATTATTAAAAGAAAAAACAAGCAAATACTAGACAGTCAAGTTCAAATTATTATTACACTTAGAATACTATGTAGGTAAAGACCACTGCAAATGTAGTTAAAAACAAATGAAATTTCATTTAAAGAAAGGACGACTTACATTACAGTAAATTTAACTCACATTGTCATTTGTTTTTAAATGTTTAAAAAATTACTAACAATTGTAGTAAAAATTAACCATAAAAAAATAAACAAACATTTATTTTATTAAATATCAAAAAACCAACTGTAAAAAATTAATGTAAAATCATAAAACAGTTATTTGATGTGAGTAGTTTTTTTAAATGAACAACAAGGTTAGTAAAAAATTTAATTTGTTCTACAAATGACTGACATTTACATTAAAAATAAAAAAACTGTATTACAACTCAAACAACTACATATTTTTAAAGCGGAAGTTCTCTGAGTGTACAACTATTTGGAATAAAAATATTATTTATAAACAAATCACTACTGCCACAACAGTTTTAAAAGAGAAACCAAAATATAAAACTTAATTAATCATTTTTACACTATAATAAATGTCTACCAATTATTCAACTGCTGCACTTAGGACATTCAGAAGGTAGATATGACTAGAAATGACAATTAAAATGACTACAAATGTAGTCAACAATTCGATGACTGTATTTGTCATAAAAATAACTAGCCATGTAATCTTTTTTAACTATTGATAAAGCAACTACATTGGTAGTAAAAACGACTATCGAAGCGGTCAAAAACAACTAACATTAAATGAATGCATAAAACATAAAAATGAGCAATAAAACCATTAAAAAAATTACCATAAAACGACTACATAAGTTGTAAAAACTACTGCTTTTAACAGTTATTTTTTCGATATTTTTTCGATATTTTTTAATAATAAAACATGTTTTTTTTCTTTTAAGTACAATAACAATTTGAATTTCCTACATCCTATTGCAAATGCAAAGTCAAAATTCCAAACGGTATTGCAGTTATGACATTTTTATGCAGTCCAGATACAATGACATTTTTTAAACTATGAACATGCCAATAATAACAAATATAAACTAAGTCAGAATTTTAAAAACTCGACATAATCTTATATTATTAAATGACTAACAAAACAAAAACAGCAAAATTACTCTTTTTGTAGTTGTTTTCACTGAAGCGCAGTATGTTTGGTTAGAAATCTTTTGAGATGACTATCTAAATTATTCGTTTTTCATTTTCTCATAGAAAAAGTACTACAATAGCAGTTAAAACAACTACTGTTAACTACCCGAATTACCTTCATGTAGTTACTGTAAGAATATTCTGTGTGTTGTTGTTGAAACTTTTATTTTTAAAATAAAATTTGGTTCCATTCGATATTCAAACATTTGTTATCACTACAATAAAAAAATATAATTACAACCAACAAATTGTGTGCTATGGATAACGAAAATTGTCAAAAAAAATAAATAAAATAAAAAGTTTTCAAACTAAAATATTCACAAAAAATGTTTAGAATAAAATAACTTTGAGAAAAATAACAATAGCTAATTAAAATAATCAAAATTATCCTCAACCATACAAGTAAAATATTGTTAATAAAATAAAATTCATATTTTCTGTAGTTTTAATTGTACGAAACACTCTTTTTCCAGAAGGTGATGTAAGACAAATCTGCTTTTCTGAGGATGGTATTTATGTATTTATAAAACATTGTTGGGATAACATTGGTCTATTGTACTACAAGTTGAACGAAATCATCATGAGCGGTTAGGTAGATGCGATTTAAACATCATCCTGCCAAAACCAGGACCAATGCAACTTCTTGTCCTATATTAACATACCTTAAAATCTGCTTATAACAGGATAACGTATAAGATCCTGAGGATTTGCCTATAAAAAAAAACAACGATAAGGATGCATTTTCTATGCATTAAAGCTTTTGAATTGGATATTTTGCGACATCAGAATATGAAGGCATTTCCGTTTCTTCACAAAAAAAATCGAATCCTGAGGACTTTTTTTTATTACTTCTGGGTTATTTTTGAAAGATGAAGGCTTTATATGTGGAAAATATCAAAAAATCTTTTTATTGAGTTTTTCTAAAAATTAATTCTTCGCAAAATGTGTTTTTTTTTCAATTGAGAAGAGCTTCAAGAATAAACGTCTTCTTTGAAAAAAGTGTCTTAATAACTTAAGTTTTTTGGATAGGAAACATATGACTGACTCTAAGGGCTTTCATTTAAATATTTTTCTTCGTACCCTTTAGAATCCACATAGGAAGAGGAGACGCGAACAAGGGTATACAGATAATAAAGAAAAATTGTTCAATAGACGAGAAAAACTTAGGACATAGTCAAAACTTGATATTTTTAAACATTTCTTTTATCATATCAATAGATCAAAAATGCATTTATCAATATGCAAATTTTTTATAAAAAACTAATCATAAATTGCTAAAAATTAAAATTTGATAATTAGCAAAATAGGGAGTATACAACCTAATTTATTTTTGAAAGCAGGTTGAAAAAAATTAAAATAAAATGGGGTCATATTTGACCACACTTTTTAACCCTAAAAATGGACAGTTAAACCAAAACATGGGTCTCTTAATTTGTAAATGAAGAGGCGACTCAAACAAGGTTATACACACCATAAAGTAAATTATTCAGGAGACGAGAAAAACTTTGGAAATAGTCAAAACTTAATATTTTTAAATGTGCTTTTTATTATATCTATAGATCCAAAATACATTGATCAATATGCAAGATTTTTTATAAAAAAACTAGGCAGAAATTGCAAAAATTTTAACTTCAAAATTAGCAAAATGTGGAAAACTTGTATACAAACCAATTTATTTTTCAAAACATGTTTGAAAAAAAGCAGAAAATGTGGTCATATTTGACCCAAAATGTTAGATTGGACAGTTAAACAAAAACATGGGTAGCTTAATTTTTGATTTTTAATAACATATCCATATTTCATCGTAATCGGCGTTAATCATGAACATGAACCATGAACTTCCTGTCATATAGTTTAAATTTCCTTGTAAAACATCTAACTTTACTATATGATTTATATTTCTGTATCCAAGACTACCTTCACTTTGAAATTTTGTGAGAACTGTAGAAAAGGTAACCAGATTTAACATATGTTTTTAAAATTTTTTAAAAAGGTCGTTTTCAAAGATTAGCTTCCCGACATCTAGTTCAACAAAAGTGACCTTTGACCTTTCCAAATAAAAAATCATGTTGTATATAAAATCAAACGTAATTTAATAACCTTTCAAGTGCGACCTTGATGAGTTCCGTACCTATAACACTTTTCAAGAAAATTACAATTAAGTACAACTTTATACTTTTTGAAATTTTTTTTTTTCGATTTTCAAGACCTCATATTTCCGGATCCAGATGCGTTAGTCCACTCAACATTTGTATTTGTCTTGGTTCTCTGATGGACTTTAAAGTTACAAAAATTGAGCAATTTTGGAAACAATGATATCAAAAACAGCAATATTTTAAATTCAATGGACATGGTTCAACCCATATCTGCAAAGTTCTGTTGAAAAATGTCCAGCGTATTTTTGGTTTGTCTTTAATTAGTCAAATGTATCGTGTTGAGATTATTAGACTATTGTTACTGAGTTGAATTTTTTTCTAGTTACAAAATAAGAATTTGTTATAAAATAATTTTAAAAAAATTATATATGGTTTGCCGGTTATATCCACAATTCCTTCAAAATTGTATACACTCTTTGAATCTCTGTTTAATAGTTAAAAAAGTCTAGAAACATGTGTGTGAATCGACAGCAAATTTGCAGCAAATTTGTTTCCATACGCATCTAAGGAATAAAATCACAAACATGCCATCATTGCATGTTTTTTTAAGTATAAAAAATTATAAAACCATTTTCAAACATTCGACAAACTGCAATAAAATAATTTAGCCAAGTTTTGCCAATAGTGATTGTTGTGCTATTGTATGCTTATTTTAAAGTTTGAAATAAATTTTCTGGTAATTTATGATTTCGAAAACCCTTTCAAAATTGTAACTTGTATGCAAATAAAAAAAAATATTTAAATATTGTTAACATTGTTAGGTCACGTAATGGTTTGATAGATTAATTTTGAAAAATTTCTACACTGAGAGAAAACATAGCCAAAATAAATTTGAAAGAGAGATACTATTTTTATTGTCGTCAATTGCTTTTATTAATCTATTTATATTCGATTGATATTTTTTCAAGATAAAATGATTAACTGAGATTATTTTCAACTAAAATTAATATTTTAGAATTATTTCATAGTAGAACAAATCTTGGAAAATTATTAATTATTTAAACAAATTGTTGACCTATTAGAAATCTAGTTTGAATTGTTTTTTTTACACCCTGATTTATTCCTCATCAATGTTGATTAAATATAAACAATCTCCTTGTTAGTTACAAATGATCATTATAAATCGGTCTGGCATTAGTATTTACACTTTAAACTATAAAAAGTCACAAGTTAACCCTTTGACGGCGAATGGTTGATATATGTTCCATTTTTACTTTAGAGAGAGATGTGGCGATACCTATAAATTGATACCTGATAGTCTCAAAGCCATACAAGGTCAATCCAAATTCAAAATATATTATATTTGTTTTTTTGCGTTTTCGTTTTTAGTTTTTGTCATGGATGGAAAGCGATTCGATGAGGGGATTGGTAAGGGTAACGCTATTTTCGTTTATTTCGGTAACGATATTTAAGAGGTAACGCTATATCTGTTATTTCGGTATCGGTATTTTAGCGGCAACGGTATTTTAATTATTTCGCTAACGTTATTTTAGGGATAACGGGTTTTCAGTGATTTCGGTAGTGGTATTTCAAGGATAACCTTGTTATATGCAACCCGACTAAAAAAGTTTATATGAAATTATATATGAGATATTTTTCGCAAATATAAGATGATATAATTTGATAAGTAAAGTGGTTATATTAAATTGTATCTCTTTGGATCTAATTATATTTAATTACATACAATTTAATAAAAAAAACTATCCAACTCTATCCGAGTTTTGTCTCGATATAATTACATATAATTATATTATATTTATTATATTAATTAGATACACTCACAAGAACTTTTCCATAAAAAGTCAACAGTTATTTAAAATATTATCCGGTAAAGTTGTTTCAATGGAATAAACAGTTAAATTACCAAAGAAATATATTTTTTAACGTTCCGTCTGTTATTCAACAAAAAAAAAAAATAAACAAAAAAACGGACTTGCCGTAATAGTTAAAATATTCAGTTAAAATTTTCTATTTAAAAAAAAAGTTGTTATATTATATTGAGTATGGAAATAAACGAAAACAATCTATTGTTTTTATGGATTTTGTCAATTAATTTTTCAACAGTTGAAAATAAAATAAAAAATACAATTGATTTAAACGAAAAGTAAGTAGTCCTGTTTTTAACTGATTTTCAGTTAATTTAATGTTTATATTCAGTAGTCTTTACGGAAAAAATATTTTGAGTGTATAATTATATACATCATAATACAAATATATTTAAATTAAACGATATTATCAAAACACAAAATGTATGATTAAAATTTTGTAAATAACTTAAATTTTATTTTATATTTTTAGGACATCAAACTTTCGTTTTAAACAAAATTGTTAATTTTAATTTAAAACAAATGAAGGGCTTATTTGTAAAAACTTGATATGCCACATATATTGTTTTCTGGATTTCGCTGATTTATAGAGAACCATTGATTAATTTTTAATAGAAGTCTTGCTTAAACACTTATTTCAAGTACTAAGAAGATAACGTAATGTAAGAATTATATTTTTTGAAGTCTTTCAACCTTTAAAATGCGAAAAGAAACTATAAATAAAATGTGGCTTATCAAGTTTTTAGAGTAAGCCCTTCAAATGTTTGTCAATATTAAAATGGCCAGGTAAAATATAAAATATTATAATACAGTATAAGTTATACTGTATTATAATAGTTTCTAATTTCTGTTCTACAACCGATTTTTTTTATATGGAGTTTGTTCTATTTACAATAGGTTCTTTACCTCCAGACTAGAACAGGTTGCTTTAGAACCGGTTCTAGAACCAGTTATACAACTTGTTCTGGGATAGTGAAACCTTACAATTTGACTCCTAGGAATCAGTTCTAGAAACGGTTCCATGTAACCTCTGGCAAAAGAAGCTATTATAGAACAAGTTCATAGGTAATCTGTTTCAAAAAATTTTGCTGGAAAATTTGGTGTTTGTAATTTAAATCGATTTCGCAAAATTATAAACTATTTTCGTAAAATATTTTGCGATTTTTTAATAATTATAGTTACAAAGAAACCGACGTAGTATTTTTTTTTCAGTTTTGGATTATATATAAGTATGTCTAAAGAAGACTTTTGATGTTCGTATTATAATTATATATATATTGGGTTATACCTAATTTTTTAAAAATTTAATCAAATTTATCAACCATGTATTATCAGGTATAAAGTTAAAATAGTATTTTTTTTATACATACTTGGATGTGTTTATACCAGAGCTGTTAAATTTGGATTACGTTTAGTAATCAATTAGATCACATTTTAAAAAGAATGGTATTAATTACATAATTCTCTTTTGAACAATTCCTGATTGTTAATTAGTTATGATTACAAAAATCCTAAAATAATCAAGATTAATTAGGATTACTAGAAAATAATCAAAAATAATCAAAAGTAATCAAAAGTAATTAAAAAATAATTCGACTACTTTCAAGGATTATTTTTGATTATTTTAGATTATTTTTTAAAATTTTGAATTTACATTATTTTATACATACATTTCATTTTGAAAAATTTGCAGTTACAACGTAAAACAATTCTGAACAAATAAAACAACATTAAATAGTTTTTGTATAACAAATATAGTTAAGTATATTCACTTCAATAACAAAACAATCAATAACAATTTTAGTACTTCCTGAATCAACAGAAAAGAGAAAAATTAGTGAAAAAAATAATAAAGAGAATCAAATACATTCAGAATACGATTTTTCAAATTTTGACGATTTTTAATAATATTGACGATTTTTTTAAATTTTGACGATTTTTAATAATTTTGACGATTTTTGCAAATTTTGACGATTTTTTTTTAATTTTGACGTTTTTGAATAATGTTGACGAATTTTAGCGATTATTTTTTAATGCAAAAGAATAAGTTTTGTTCTGCAACTTACCATCTTATGCTGGATATACAGAGGCTGCTCAGTTTTTTAAATTTTATCGAAATCGGTTGAAGCAAGCAAATTCAGAGTATGGCTGCAACATGTCTGATGTGTAGGCAACAACATTTTATTATCAAAGACTGTCATTTCGTCATTAATTCTATCTTCGAAAAAGTCATTGCCCACACCGTAATCTCTGAAGGCTTCTACAAAATTTGAACCATTATCCGTACTGGTCAAAGCAATGCTTGAGCTGTTCAAACCAAAGGCAGTGTTGATTTTAGTAATCATCTGCGCAATATTTTCCGCGGTGTGTACTCCAGAAATTCTTCTACATGCCAAAGCTGACGATTTTCGTTCGAAAATGTCTGTAAGCCAATGACACGTATATCCAAGAAAGCTTCTGTGATTTCCAGACCAAACATCTGCTGTGGTACAAAAATATTTAGAAAAAACCATGCTTTCTTTAACATTTTTCATCATGATGGTATATTTTGTTTCCAACTTCTTAGCCGCTGTTTGCCTGCGCATCACCCTTCATTACTTAACAGCTATGATTTATACATGAATTTTATTGGTAAAACATTGTGAAAATATTATTATATATAATTTTATATGATAAATATTATTTTATATGATCATATATTTTTATATTAATATATCCTTATATATATTTTTCTTACTTGGAAATGCACAAATATAATTTTAGCCCATTATTCCCGAATTCTAATGACTAGCTAGATTATGACCAAGCCTAGGGAAAATATATATCTATTTACAGCTACCCGTATTATTTTTTCTGATTTTGTCAGATTATTTCGGTAGCGGTATTTTAAAAATAATGCTATTTCAATTATTTCTTTAACAGTATTTTAGCGATAACGACATTTTAGTTACTTAGGTAACGGTATTTTAAGGATATTGGTATTTTAGTTATATCGGTAACGGTATTTTACAGATAACGTTATTTCAATTATTTTTGTAACTTTATTTTAGGGCTAACGATAGTCAGTTTAAAGGGTTTTGAATCGATAACGGTATTTTAGCTGTATTGTCTGGTTTTTCTGAAGTTAAAAATCAATTTTTAAGGTTATACTAAAATGGTTAATAATTTTGAATTAGACATAATTTACTACAAAATACAAAATTTAGGTAAAATCTTAACGAATTCACTAGCGATAGTCCATTAATGTTTTAGCTTAAGTACTATATTTCTCCGATAGGGGATCATTAGAGCCCCAAAGGCAGCACAACATTTATTTTTAGTCATATTCTTAAGTGTTAACAAAGTTTCGTCAAAAAAGCTTCAGCGCTTTAAGCTCGGTCGTCAAACGGTTAAGAATTTAAACCTATATCTTTTGCACCATCTAATTTTACTATACCCTCATCAATCAAACATCTGCCAAGCTTTTAAATATTGAATTGGTATTTAGTTTGTAACAATAAAAAAGGAGAGAAAAAGGGATAAAAACACAAAAAAAAAATACAAATATGTAGGGTAAGTGAACCATTAGTCGACACATTAACATTTATTTTTTATTCTTAAACCAATGTCCTTACGCATATGACCATTAGGGTTATAACTTTTTTGTTGCGTAATACTTACAGGGCACCCACATTGTGGACAATATTGTAATCATAAAAAATATAATTTTTTTAAGTTAATTCAGAACAAAAACCTTCCACACCAAACCCAATTTCTAAAAGTCATTTTTATTCAAATATTTACTAAAATATTATAATTCAATGTGTATGTGTGCGTAGGAAAGGCGGGAAAATACTTTTTATTGATGATAGTACAAGACGTAACAAAAAACTATACGATTTTAAGTAAAATGTTACATTTTTTAACAAAATTAAAAAAAAAATGTTTAATCAAAGCTTTATTGCGTTTGGTGCGGGAACTTTTTTTAACGACCGTGAATATGTTTTCAAGGCCTACACGGTAATGACACAGACTAAACCGACCCAACAACAGTGACATTTGCATCTGTCACTGGTGTCGAGTGTTTATAAAAACCATATTTATTACCACATTAGTCAATTATAAGTATAAACTTAAAAATTGATTTTTAACTTTAGAAAAACCAGGCTCTACCGCTAAAATACCGTTATCGATTCAAAACCCTTTCAACTATCGTTATCCCTAAAATAAAAGTTACAAAAATAATTGAAATAACCCTATCCGTAAAATACCGTTACCGATATAACTAAATTATACACAATAATATATTTGTTTTATTCTAACACTATATTTTGAAAGTATTTTTAAGAAAATTTGTCAGCGCTGCAAGACTTTAAATTTTCGTGTCCGGTCTAGTTAATCTATGGCAATGCCGTGTAATGTTTGATATTTGCAAAAAAAAGCAAAAAGTTATAACCCTAACGATCATACCATTGAATTGAAAAATACATATTAATCTTTAATTTGGGTTATTAGTTTAGATTAAATTAAATGTTTTTAAAAAAGTATTTATTAAATATGACTAAATTACACTCATAGAAATAAGTCTGCAAAAATAGCAGAAAAAGTCACTAAAAACTAGTTAAAAATTTAGTTGCAGTAAAAAGTAGTAAAAGCAGCAGCTAAATATTAATGATACTCCTATACAGCAAAAAAAAAACTGTAAAATCAACTTAGTTTTAGTTAAATTTTTAGTTAATTAACACGGATTTGCAGATAATTAAGCTACAACTATTCGTGAAAAATTGTGTTATAAATAATAAGACAACGAATATATGTACATACACCTCTGTATTTATAAGATAAATAAATGACAGAGTTTACAAAAAAGTTAGTTGAGTCAGTAAAATTTTTGCTGGGTGCATACTTGCAGAAAAATTGTTAATATCTGCAAAAGTGTTTTGCTGAATAACAGTGAGCTGATTTTTTTAGCAAAAAAAATTAGTAAAATGTTTTGCTGACACTTACAAGGGTAGTTTTCTGTTGGGTTCTCCCCGATGTTAATGAAATTTGGATATGCAAAAAATAAAATGACACGTATTTTTTTTTAGCGGCCTAATTTAAAATTTTCATCCAATTTCCATTCTACCCATTATTGATAAAATTTTTGAAAAACTTATGTTTGAACAACTATCAAATTATCTTGAGGTTAACCAAATTTTATTTGATCATCAATATGGTTTCAGGAAAGGTAGTGGAGCTGAGGAAGCTGTCATAAATGTAATTGAAAATATTTGTAGCGGACTTGACGTGTTTTTTGATTTATCAAAAGCATTCGACTTGGTAAATCACAACATACTTATTAAAAAACTGAGTTATATTGGTTTCGATGAAATATCTCTTGATATATTTAAAGACTATTAAAAAAACAGGAAACAATTTGTTCAAATAGCAGAGTCAAGAAGCAGTGAGCGTGATGTTACTTGTGGGGTTCCACAAGGCAGTGTTCTTGGTCCCTTGTTATTTAAAATTTTTATAAATGATTTGAAAAACATACAGTTTAATGGTAAACTTTTTATGTTTGCAGGTGATATTTGCCTTTTTTACAATTATAAATACGAGAAAGTTCTTCAAACACAAGTAGAATATGATGCTTCAATTTTATCGGAGTTTCTGAGAATAAACAAATTAATTTTGAATGCTACCAAAACAAAATTCATAAGATTTAAGCCATATGTTTCAAAAAATGAAGAGCCTTTATGTGTTCATATTGATGGTCAATTAATAAATGAATCGAAAAGTGTTAAATACCTTGGCAGAAACTTAAACCATAATCTTCTGTGGGAAAATCATATCAGTTGCCTAAAATCTAAATTATCATCAGGAATTGGTATACTTTATAAATTTAAAAATAAACTAAATGTTAATTTAGCAATCCTTAATTCACTCGCACTTGACTTATCTTCCAGTAATTTACTGTAGTAAAGCTAACTCAGTCTTGGGATCACTGCAATCAGCACAAAATAAGGCGTTGAAAGTTGTAGTTCCACTACAGTTTGGAACAACCGATTTGTTTAAAAATTATGCAAAAACGATACTTCCGGTGAAAGGTCTTTATAAACAACAGCTATTAGTATATGTTTATAAATGTATTAGAGGTATTGGTTCTCACACCATACAATTTAGTAGTAATATATCACACACACAAAGAATCACAAGATAGGCGATGGACTTAAATTTTGTACGATGTAGACTTGAATTAACTAAACAACGAATATCTTTTGCTGGACCTAATGAATACAACCAGTTACCTGATCGCTTAAAAAATATCTCAGTTCTATCAACTTTTAAAAGAAGTTTAAAAGAATTTTTATTGCAAAATGTTGAAGTACTTCTTGCATCTTGAAAGCTTAAAAACTCTTTATTATTATTTTATTTTTATATAGAAAATTGTAAAAAGTAGAATAAATTAAATTTAAAAAATTAAAAAAAAAAAAAAAAAAAAAGCTCACGTTTAAGTCTTAAAAGGTGGGATCAAAGCTAATATGTTTTTGTATGGAAACATGCCTGAAACTTATGAAATTCGGATGTTGAACGCAGCTTTGATGTACTCGAGAAAACAAAATATATAGCATATGTAGTGTGATAGGGTTGCCATTTATATAAAATATTGGTTAAAAATCTCTTCGGAAAAAGTCGCATAAAAGCCGAACAATTACGAAGATGGCAAAAAGCTCAGACACATCCTCGACTAATTAAAAAAGCATTAATATACATTTTTTTTTGCTTAGTCCAACCATAGCTCTTAAATAAAACGCCAGTTTTAATATCACTTAAAATACATTTATTTAATAAACGAAATACTTAAAAGTTATGGGGCATGTTTCGTATACTAGTTGTTGCGCCTCCAAAAGCTCTTCCATTTGGTACCCCATCTGTCGAAAATTTTTCTGCAGCAATTCGAAAAAGGGGGTAATTTTAGGCAACATTTTGAAACCCTCAACCTGAGATTTGGCCGCTAAACAAGATATGTGTCCCTTATTTTTATCTTCTTTATCACTTATCCAAATTTTATTAAGATCGGAGAGAACTCATCCGGAAACTGCCCTTGTTAGTTCAATGCAAATTGAAATCGACTTGTTGAAATCAAAACTAAAAAATTTAATATAAAGATTTTACTTTAGCTAATTTATTTTGCTGAAACTTAGACCTATTATTTTTTGTGATTTTTATAAATATATACAAAGATGTCAAGACTTACACATCGTTAACATAATGCAATTAAAAAAAAAACCTGGAAATAAACAAAGTATTTATAATATTAAGAACAAAACATAATAATTCTTAATTACTTACACTCAAAAAAACTCAATAAATTCAGCACAAAATTTTGCTGAGTCAGCCAAATTTTAGTCAGAAGGGTGCTTGCAATAAAATTGCTAATGTCAGCCAACCTTTTTGGTGAAAATCAGCAATCTAATTTTTAGCAAAAAAGATTTGTAAATTCAGCTAAATGTTGCTAACATTTACTCAGTTATATTAGTTTTTTGTTTTTATATACATCGAGATTATTTTTATGTTATTTTAAATTTATAACGAGCTTTCAACCTCCGTATATTTACAAAAATAAAGCAAATCAAACATATTAGCTAGGTTGATACTAGTATTTCGATCTGGCTAAAGATCTCATCAGAACCCGAAGTTTTAGAAAAGCTAGAGCCTATATAATAGGCAGAACTTTAACAAAAAACCTATTAATAATCAATGTTGCTCCATTCTTGTCTTCTTAGTAATCAACCACGTGGTTAGGTCTTTTCCTAACAAGCATCATGACGTTACTAAGCTTTGAAGACCAAAAATGTTCTATTTATATAAAAATTTTTAGTGTGTACTCTGGCTCAAGTAATATTTTTTTCAGTTATATTAGTTTTTTGTTTTTATATACATCGAGATTATTTTTATGTTATTTTAAATTTATAACGAGCTTTCAACCTCCGTATATTTACAAAAATAAAGCAAATCAAACATATTAGCTAGGTTGATACTAGTATTTCGATCTGGCTAAAGATCTCATCAGAACCCGAAGTTTTAGAAAAGCTAGAGCCTATATAATAGGCAGAACTTTAACAAAAAACCTATTAATAATCAATGTTGCTCCATTCTTGTCTTCTTAGTAATCAACCACGTGGTTAGGTCTTTTCCTAACAAGCATCATGACGTTACTAAGCTTTGAAGACCAAAAATGTTCTATTTATATAAAAAATTTTTAGTGTGTACTCTGGCTCAAGTAATATTTTTTTCAGTTATATTAGTTTTTTGTTTTTATATACATCGAGATTATTTTTATGTTATTTTAAATTTATAACGAGCTTTCAACCTCCGTATATTTACAAAAATAAAGCAAATCAAACATATTAGCTAGGTTGATACTAGTATTTCGATCTGGCTAAAGATCTCATCAGAACCCGAAGTTTTAGAAAAGCTAGAGCCTATATAATAGGCAGAACTTTAACAAAAAACCTATTAATAATCAATGTTGCTCCATTCTTGTCTTCTTAGTAATCAACCACGTGGTTAGGTCTTTTCCTAACAAGCATCATGACGTTACTAAGCTTTGAAGACCAAAAATGTTCTATTTATATAAAAAATTTTTAGTGTGTACTCTGGCTCAAGTAATATTTTTTTTCAGTTATATTAGTTTTTTGTTTTTATATACATCGAGATTATTTTTATGTTATTTTAAATTTATAACGAGCTTTCAACCTCCGTATATTTACAAAAATAAAGCAAATCAAACATATTAGCTAGGTTGATACTAGTATTTCGATCTGGCTAAAGATCTCATCAGAACCCGAAGTTTTAGAAAAGCTAGAGCCTATATAATAGGCAGAACTTTAACAAAAAACCTATTAATAATCAATGTTGCTCCATTCTTGTCTTCTTAGTAATCAACATTTAATTGATTAAAAATTAAAAAAATCTGGCTAAAAATTAATACAAACTTTGCTGCATATTAGTAGGCTGAAAACACTCAAAAAATTTGTAAAATTATTCTTTAGTTAATTTATTTATTTATTTGCATTAAAAAAAAAATTGCATTTCTTTAAAAAAAAAAATTCACAATACATTAAAAATATAAAAATGTTCTTTAATTGACGACATAAATTAATTTAATATCGGAAAATATATAGAAATAAATTTGTTATTACTTCCATCCATGGTTGTCTAAATGATGACAATTTGAACCAAAGCTAAATGCTTTGCAAATAGAGATAGGAAATATAAAAAATTCCTAAGATGTGTGTCCTTCTCTTTCGCTTTAGTCTGTTTACCTAAAGGTATATTTGTTTGCAATTTTTTCCACATTCCATAAAATACCACTATAAAAATTTTGTTTACAAATACACATTTTATTATTATTAAATATAAATGTTTTATTTTGTCTTTAATTTAATAAATAATCAAGTTCTTTGAAGAGCCGGAGTCAACACGATATGTATGTTTATTAGATCCACAATTTATATGAGTACACATTGTTGGCGTCCTTTTCTATGAAAAACATATACAAAAAACTTCCGTGGCAGATTTTTTTATATGTCTTACAAGAGTTGTACTTTTTAGTATCATTTTCCTCTACTTCATTCTCCATATATCTCTCAATCTGGTTTTCGTCCAGATTATTAAAGCTAATATGCGTTTTAATAATGTGAACCACCATCTGTTTAGCAAAATTAAATAGCAAATCATTAGTAAAGTATTAGTAAAACATTAGTTCAAAACTGTTAAGTGCTGAATAAGTATAACAACTACCAAAGACTGACATTTATTGTTTTGTTCATTCGGGCCAAAGCTTAGTAAATTTTTTAAATTAGATTACTTAATTTATTTATTGTTTTATTTGTATATTTTTTTTTAAATTCACAATTTTCATGTGCACATGCGTGCCTTTGTTTGAAGTGTAGTATACAAGAGAAAAAATTAAATGAAACGCGGTTGCATTTTGTGTTAGTCTTACAATGGTTGTGTTTGTTTGTATCTTTTATTTTTTCTCTACTTCGTCCATACAAGCTGCGACATCTACATCTAGTTTTTTTACTTGTTCTCCGTGCTAGTTATCAGCACAATTTTAGTAGTAACGTGAATTAGTTAAACAGTAGTTAAAACTTAGCTTTTTGGTATAAGCGTTTAACTAAAATTTTATCTGACAAGTTAGTTAAATATTTTAAATAGACGTTTAATAAAATTTTCAACAAACTTTTTTTTTAAGTGTACTACATCGGAATGCTATGTGCCAAAGGCTTCAGTCTTTGTAATCTTAAAAAATTTAAATAAAGGACAAATAATTAAAAATGTGAAATTTAATTAAATAATAATACTTTTTTAACATTTCAATATATATTTATTGTTAAAAGGGAAATGTTATTTAAATTATTTAATTATTTTTTATAAACATAAATTGTTTTATAACACCAAATCCACTATAGTTCTTTAATACAGCAAAACAAATATATCCCTTTTTGGCATATTTTTTTAACCCTTTGACTCAACTTGCACACATTTTTGAAAAAATATGATAATGAAACAAACAAAACTTTATATTTTTGTTTAAATATGTTCATTAGGATATTGGCTGTTGAAAAAAAATAATTATATGCAAAAACTGTGGAACATAGTCGCGATTTTTATTAATAAAATGGCAATTGGTGTATCTCCTAAACTAGCAAACTTGAGTCTCAAAATTTGGCACGTATATTCATATAATAACCAGAACAAAATAAAGCAAAACATGTTTGGCTATTCGAATGTTTTAGTGCTAAAAACGTCAGTCATTTGTTTAGTACATGTCAGTCATTTGTTTAGTAAACGGTAATAGTATTATTAACTGTAATTGTAGTCATTATACTATGGGGATATGTTAAATAAATATTTTTGACAGTCATAAAAAACATAATTAACCAAAACTACCATATTTTAGTAACAGCTGTTTTGCGCAGTTATTTTGGCAAGATCGCAAAAAGCTGCGAAAAATAATGCAATGCGTGTATTAGTAAGTCTAAAATATTTTTTTTTATATTTTTTTTTTTTGATTCTAGAAAACAGTTAAAAAAAATTTAAAAACTTTAAAACTATTAATTATGTTGAAAAACTTACCAAATATTTTATGTAGAATGTTTAAGTGACAACGCAGATAATTTAATTTCCAATATAGAAAACATACAACCCTTTCCAATTAGTATATTAAATACTTTGTTGCTTCTCAGAATCGACTTAAGCCCGTCTACTACAACAATAATTGATATATCGCTCATTTACTGCAAGACTGGCATAACTCAAAAAACACGATTTTTGCAGAAAACGAGTTTAAAGTTTTCAATCCATATCTGCCTCGCTTGACCCATTCTCTATTTATTTGGTCACGTTTTTTATAAATATGGGGTTTTAATGTATTTTTCTTTTAGTGAGAGTTGTGTGCGAATTTGCTAATTATAGATAGACCCGTGAGTAGCACTGTTTCTCTATGAAGTATATACTCTTTGCACCCACTTTAAAGAAAAAATAAAATATATTATCCTCTATCTCGAAAAGTATTTATGATATTAATATGAATTTTTTACACAATATAAAGCATGATATAACTAATAAATTTGCATCATTAACTCATTTTTTTACTTATGACAGTCTTGAAGTAAATGAGCAATATGTAGTAATATTTTATGATTTATTGTTTTGATAGTTCTTTTACTAATATTGGTAGGGCGGACCGGAAGACGAGGAGACCTTGGAACACTATCTCTGTGAATGCCCGGCATTTGCCGGGATCCGGGTCGAAATACTATCCAGTGACCCAATATCCACATTAGGGGATCTTAGGGGCATAGGATGGAAGAAGTTGAGGAGTTTCGTCAGTGCGACGAAGTTCCTGGGATAGTAAGGTGACATAGAACCGATTGTTTAGAGCGCACAACAAGCCGACATTCTGGCTTAAGTGTAAGTCCTCAGGGACTTGAGTCGGATTTTTTTAAAAATTAAAAAAATCTGGCTAAAAATTAATACAAACTTTGCTGCATATTAGTAGGCTGAAAACACTCAAAAAATTTGTAAAATTATTCTTTAGTTAATTTATTTATTTATTTGCATTAAAAAAAAAATTGCATTTCTTTAAAAAAAAAATTCACAATACATTAAAAAATATAAAAATGTTCTTTAATTGACGACATAAATTAATTTAATATCGGAAAATATATAGAAATAAATTTGTTATTACTTCCATCCATGGTTGTCTAAATGATGACAATTTGAACCAAAGCTAAATGCTTTGCAAATAGAGATAGGAAATATAAAAAAATTCCTAAGATGTGTGTCCTTCTCTTTCGCTTTAGTCTGTTTACCTAAAGGTATATTTGTTTGCAATTTTTCCACATTCCATAAAATACCACTATAAAAATTTTGTTTACAAATACACATTTTATTATTATTAAATATAAATGTTTTATTTTGTCTTTAATTTAATAAATAATCAAGTTCTTTGAAGAGCCGGAGTCAACACGATATGTATGTTTATTAGATCCACAATTTATATGAGTACACATTGTTGGCGTCCTTTTCTATGAAAAACATATACAAAAAACTTCCGTGGCAGATTTTTTTATATGTCTTACAAGAGTTGTACTTTTTAGTATCATTTTCCTCTACTTCATTCTCCATATATCTCTCAATCTGGTTTTCGTCCAGATTATTAAAGCTAATATGCGTTTTAATAATGTGAACCACCATCTGTTTAGCAAAATTAAATAGCAAATCATTAGTAAAGTATTAGTAAAACATTAGTTCAAAACTGTTAAGTGCTGAATAAGTATAACAACTACCAAAGACTGACATTTATTGTTTTGTTCATTCGGGCCAAAGCTTAGTAAATTTTTTAAATTAGATTACTTAATTTATTTATTGTTTTATTTGTATATTTTTTTTTAAATTCACAATTTTCATGTGCACATGCGTGCCTTTGTTTGAAGTGTAGTATACAAGAGAAAAAATTAAATGAAACGCGGTTGCATTTTGTGTTAGTCTTACAATGGTTGTGTTTGTTTGTATCTTTTATT
The DNA here is from genome assembly GCA_021234595.1 of Delia radicum. Lineage (NCBI taxonomy): Eukaryota > Metazoa > Arthropoda > Insecta > Diptera > Anthomyiidae > Delia > Delia radicum. The sequence continues at coordinate 163,279,105 of CM037851.1, read as the reverse complement.
TTTTCTCTACTTCGTCCATACAAGCTGCGACATCTACATCTAGTTTTTTTACTTGTTCTCCGTGCTAGTTATCAGCACAATTTTAGTAGTAACGTGAATTAGTTAAACAGTAGTTAAAACTTAGCTTTTTGGTATAAGCGTTTAACTAAAATTTTATCTGACAAGTTAGTTAAATATTTTAAATAGACGTTTAATAAAATTTTCAACAAACTTTTTTTTTAAGTGTACTACTACATTTGTTTAGTAAACGGTAATAGTATTATTAACTGTAATTGTAGTCATTATACTATGGGGATATGTTAAATAAATATTTTTGACAGTCATAAAAAACATAATTAACCAAAACTACCATATTTTAGTAACAGCTGTTTTGCGCAGTTATTTTGGCAAGATCGCAAAAAGCTGCGAAAAATAATGCAATGCGTGTATTAGTAAGTCTAAAATATTTTTTTTTATATTTTTTTTTTTTGATTCTAGAAAACAGTTAAAAAAAAATTTAAAAACTTTAAAACTATTAATTATGTTGAAAAACTTACCAAATATTTTATGTAGAATGTTTAAGTGACAACGCAGATAATTTAATTTCCAATATAGAAAACATACAACCCTTTCCAATTAGTATATTAAATACTTTGTTGCTTCTCAGAATCGACTTAAGCCCGTCTACTACAACAATAATTGATATATCGCTCATTTACTGCAAGACTGGCATAACTCAAAAAACACGATTTTTGCAGAAAACGAGTTTAAAGTTTTCAATCCATATCTGCCTCGCTTGACCCATTCTCTATTTATTTGGTCACGTTTTTTATAAATATGGGGTTTTAATGTATTTTTCTTTTAGTGAGAGTTGTGTGCGAATTTGCTAATTATAGATAGACCCGTGAGTAGCACTGTTTCTCTATGAAGTATATACTCTTTGCACCCACTTTAAAGAAAAAATAAAATATATTATCCTCTATCTCGAAAAGTATTTATGATATTAATATGAATTTTTTACACAATATAAAGCATGATATAACTAATAAATTTGCATCATTAACTCATTTTTTTACTTATGACAGTCTTGAAGTAAATGAGCAATATGTAGTAATATTTTATGATTTATTGTTTTGATAGTTCTTTTTACTAATATTGGTAGGGCGGACCGGAAGACGAGGAGACCTTGGAACACTATCTCTGTCAATGCCGGCATTTGCCGGGATCCGGGTCGAAATACTATCCAGTGACCCAATATCCACATTAGGGGATCTTAGGGGCATAGGATGGAAGAAGTTGAGGAGTTTCGTCAGTGCGACGAAGTTCCTGGGATAGTAAGGTGACATAGAACCGATTGTTTAGAGCGCACAACAAGCCGACATTCTGGCTTAAGTGTAAGTCCTCAGGGACTTGAGTCGGTTTAAGGAAGTATTTCCTTCTCCGAATCCTCTTTTCTACCTAACCTACCTAACCTAACCTAACCTAACCTAACCTAACCTAACCTACCTAACCTAACCTAACCTAACCTAACCTAACCTAACCTAACCTAACCTAACCTAACTAACCTAACCTAACCGAACCTAACCTAACCTAACCTAACCTAACCTAACCTAACCTAACCTAACCTAACCTAACCTAACCTAACCTAACCTAACCTAACCTAACCTAACCTAACCTAACCTAACCTACCTAACCTAACCTAACCTAACCTAACCTACCTAACCTAACCTAACCTAACCTAACCTAACCTAACCTAACCTACCTAACCTAACCTAACCTAACCTAACCGAACCGAACCTAACCTAACCTAACCTAACTAACCTAACCTAACCTAACCTAACCTAACCTAACCTAACCTAACCTAACCTAACCTAACCTAACCTAACCTAACCTAACCTAACCTAACCTAACCTAACCTAACATAACCTAACCTAACCTAACCTAACCTAACCTAACCTAACCTAACCTAACCTAACCTAACCTAACCTAACCTAACCTAACCTAACCTAACCTAACCTAACCTAACCTAACCTAACCTAACCTAACCTAACCTAACCTAACCTAACGTAACCTAACCTACTAATATTGCAGTTTATTTTTTCAATAGTTGATAATAACCACAAACTTGCATAGTTAAATTACTAACGGCTTTAATAATTTTTCTACTAACTTTTCTATGAGTATATTTATTTTGTTAAAAGCATAGCATTTTTCTGTGGGTCGTCATAGATTTTCCAATAGTCAGCATGACGTTTTTTGTTACAGAACAAAAAAAAAAACAATAAATTAAAATTTGTATTTATTTCAAAGTAGTTTACATCCCCAAATATCTAATATACTTAGTAGAGTTCATTAAAAAAGTACACTAAAAAAAAAATCCGTAAATTTACCTAAACAGCTGGTTGAGTCAGCAAAATTTTTGCTGTAAGGATGTTTGCAGAAAAATTGCTAATATCAGCAAAAGTGTTTTGCTGATATTTGCAGTGAGCTGATTTTCAGAAAAAATATTGTAAATTTATCCAAACCAGGGTAAAAATTCTAATATGGAGTCTAAAATAATTATATCTCATTTGATAAGATTCCATATATAAACACATGGAAATTGATCCGAAAAGTGGGTCATCTTATATGTATCTAATTTTATCAAGTTTGTGGGCGTTGTGGTGTAATGGTTAGCGCGTTGGACTTTTACACAGAAGGTCCCGGGTTCGATCCCCGGTGCCGGCAACATCAAATTAATATGTATGAGTTTTTTCTATCCCTCATACGTATCGCAATGTCCACCTTCGGTGTTCCCATAGCACTTAAGATTTAATTAATACAATTTTATCCGATATTTTTCCATATGCGTGACATTAAATTATAACTAAATATGTCTGATTTTATAACATTTTAGCTAATAGTGGGTATACTTTTCGTAACTTGAAGTTATGCTTAAAAGTATTTAAGTTGAAATTTTAAATTTATAGAAATCAACAATTTTGAAGACCCAAAATTTTTTTACAAAACATAACGAAATTTTTAAAATTATCTAGAATAAATTTATTGTTTCGAAAATATACACATTTATTAATTTGAAGTTATATAAAAGAAAGCACTTGAAAATGATTTCGATATAAAATTAATATGGTTATATGTGAAGCCATATGTAATAAAGTCTTAACTAGCAGATAACTTAATTTAATATTGAACTTTACCAAAATATGTATGGGCTTAAGTATGATATATAAATTATAAGAAAATATTTTCAGTAACACACCACATATAGTTTAATAAGACTTTGCATGGGACCATATATAATAACATCGATCACTTTATATATTTGGACTATTATTATATGGCATATATGGAATAAGATTTGGAGACATATAATACCACGAACCATATAAGTAATCTCTCAACAAAAATTATCAGATGTATTCGTATATAATGATATAAGCCGTAAAGTGACTCCATACAAAGTCAGATATGACTTAACCATACTGTATATAAATAGATATAACTATTTTTACCCGGAAGTGTTTAGCTGACATTTATTTTGCTGAAATTTATTTTTCAATTTACAAAAAATAAATTTCAGAAAATAAATTTTACTGAAATTTAAATCTAATTTTTTTGTGATTATTTTAAATATATATAAAAATGGAAGGACTTCCACATTGTTTACATAATGCATTTAAATAAAATCTGAAAATAAACAAAATATTTTATTAAAAACCAATACATAATTATTTCCAATTACTTTCATTAATATATATGTACACTAGGGCGGGACGATTTAAAAATCGCTCAACCTTCAAGGAAAATCGTATTCTAGGGATCAAAATAAGAAACTTTGCCGAAGGAACCATACCTCTAAAACGAATTCTGATGTCCCGACTTTTGACCCATAGGGTCAAATTTTGAAAAATCCCACTTTGACCCATTTAGAGTGCCCCAATCGAATCCAACCTAATCGAATATAATTTATACATTCATCTGCTAGAGCGTCTTCCGGAGAAGAAATAGAGACCTTAATCTTGGAAAGACTCCCCCTACTTTCTGTGTTTTTGTGTTTAAGTGTTTTTGGCCGCCGAGCTCAGTTGGATTTTTGAAAAAATAATAATGCCATTTTTTTTACTGATGCAAAAACATTTTATCAGGTGCAGATATCCCAAAAACAAAAAAAGTTTATACACTAAAACAGAAGTTAGTTGAACATTTTTTTCTTTTCCTACCGAGCTTTATTTAAACATTTGAATTAACCTTTCGATTCTGTGCCAAAATTTATTTCAAACAACTTTTTCGGGTTATTAAAGTGCATCATTTAGTAAATATAGTGTCTAGAAAAAACTAACTGAAACCCACAATCAAAAAGCCTGTTGAGGTAAGAAAAATGAAGCAAAAATTTTCGTTTTATGGTGACCCAGTAAAAAGTTATCATGTTTTCAAAATATTGTTGTTACTAAAATTGTATATTTTATTGATTAATAACTTTTTAAGAGGCCGCGATATATCTTGTTAAACAAATCTTTTTACAAAATATCTTTTTAGCGGTTTGCTATACATTGAAAATTTTTGTACCATTATTCGCAGTTGGTAATACACTTTATTGTGTGGGATTAAAAAAAAATGTTTAAAAAAACGAGTTTGCCGTCCACTATATTGCATAAACGGTGAACTTTAAACCTAGGAAAAAATTTTTTTTTTTTATTTTAGAATCGAATGTCGAGTTAAAATTTCATGTAAATAAATCCCTTTGTGCTCTATAGTAAAATGGACCCTAAATCTGCTTTGTTTTTGGCCACCGTGCGCATGTGGAAGGAGTTGAAGTTTTTAAAAAAATATTTTGCCATTTTTGTTGATTGCAAAAACCGTAAAAAAGTAATGATTTCCCAAAATCAAATTTTGAGACGTACGCTAATATGTATTTATAAATGTCGATGAGACCACTGAAATTAAATTTAATTTTTATGCACATTAATTCAATAAAATAAAAAAATAATAAGTTATATTTAGTAGTAGTTTTCATGGAAATTATTTTTAAAGTGTACACTCAGATCTTGACTAAACATTATTCAATACATTAGGAGAGAAAAAGGTAATACAAAATGCCTGTATGACAAGTCGTAAACGAGCCTTGTCATACAGGCATTAACTTGATTGATTTTATTGTAAATCTATATTCATGGAAAAAATTTATATTCTCCCCAAAAAAAATTTTAATCGCCCAAAAAATCCCCAGCCCCCAAGTTAAAAATGGTTTTCCCAAAACCAACTAAAAATCCCCAAATTTGGGGACAAAAAAAAGTATATCCAGCCTGACTAATACTGTAAATTTGATATGGATATACTCACAATATTTTGTAGTTAAAAACAAAGGAATATGTACTTTAAAATTACTAAACATATAGTTAACAGCCGGGCTACTCACTTTTCTGTTTAATCTAAAATTTTTAATTTTTTTAATTATTAAAAAATTTACTCAAAATACGTAAAAATAAAAGATTTTATTTTTTTTGAGTTAGTCTCTTTACAGGAAGAAGAAGAAGAAAACATTTTTATTGAAAAATTTTACGGACACAAGGGATACACCAGACTGCCGCAGTTTCGTCCCCCTCCTGGGACTCGTCAGTGGTTAATTTATGTGTCAATTGAACAAAGTATTTTATATTGTTAATTTTGCTCTATATGAAAAACTTTTTATTTTTTGGTGTCGTACTGTGATTTGAACTCACAGTCTTAGCATCAAAGCTATGCATCGTAATCTCACCTCTTAACCAGTTGAGCCACGGTCGACACAGCGTTGACTGCGACTAAATTGGAGTTTGGTCACACTACGTACACACAAGTATTGTTTTGATCAGAAGAGACAGAATTAGCTAATACCAATGCACAATTCATTTCTCAACTAGAATGCTTTTTCTTCTTAATCCTATCTCTTTATTTTTACTCTTAAAAAATTAAATAAAAATTAAAAATGAAACTCCTAAATCCGTAAAAATAAACGATTGTATTTTTTTAACTATCAACAATTAACTTAGTTCCAAAGTATTAAAAAAACATTTTTTTCTTTATTTTTTTTTGCTAAAATGCAGAATCATCTTCTTTTAAAATTAATTTTAAAGATTTTTTAAAATGCCTAATTTCCAGATGTCGATTGCTATTTTTATAATATCATAGTTGTTAAACAAAAAAAAAAAAAAATTTAAAAAATTATAATTCAAGTATGTATTTGCAGCAACTCCTTTGCAGGACATTTTATGAAAATAGCTTTTTTTTTCAAAAATTGAACAAAATTTTAATGTTTTCATCAAAAACTTGCATACCCAGCAAAACTTTAGTAATGGGTGCGATAAAGTAATGCATTACCTTGTAATGTGTACTCCTTACCTGTATCATTCTTTTCCAACAAGAAGTAATGAGTTACCGATAATTGAACACTCATGGATTACCTTGTAATGGGACCTCATTACATTTTACATTACTTCAAAGCATAAAATAATGACTTACCGATCATCAATTACATAATGCATGAATTATAAACGTAAAGTAATTATTTATATATATTTTTGAAAATCTATTTATAGACACATTACTTTGTGATTTTTTGTAAGCATAATGGTAAGGTGTATATTTTTGATATCACGAACGAAAACACGAAGCACAACAACTCATGTGCATGTTAAACAATAAAAGATTGTAGTTATCGATAGCTCAGTTGGTATAGTTCTCGCCTAACTAATTGTTAAATACCAGAGACCCCAGGTTCGAATCCCAGCATGACCAAGTTATTTATTTTATAAAAAAAAAAGTTATTTATTTAATTAAAAAAAAATATCTGTAAAAAAATTGTTATGCTTTTTTTATGAAAATCTATTTATAGACACATTACTTTTTCCCACCATGTAACCATGTAAGTAACCAGTTACTTTACCCACTACAAGGTAATTAGTTACTTTGAGGTTCATCGCCTGTAAAATTCATCAGTGAAGTAAAGTGTAAAGTAATGCATGAAGCCCTATGGCGATAAATTACTTTACCCATGATTTGGTAATGTGTGGTTTTGCTGGGTAATTTTCGGGAAATATCTCTTAGATTTATTAAAACTATAATTATCTTTATTGTTATTAAAAAATATTTAACCCTTAACGTCCAGGGGACAAAAAAGACCAATGAATCTCAACTTCATCTCAATAATTATTTTATCTAACTTGATAAATTTAGGGTTAATTTTTAGACTTTTGGCCAAAAAAGACCCACTAGAAAAGTTACAGAATAACACATTTAATAATTTACGGAAAAATAAAGGGTGTTTTTTATAGAGGTATAGAACTTTGAAATGGAATGAAACAAATGTGAATATGAAACTAATATAACTGTAAAAACTATTACTTGAGCCAGAGTAAACACTAAAATTTTTGTATATAAATAGAACATTTTTGGTCTTCAAAGTTTAGTAATGTCATGATGCTTGTTAGGAAAAGACCTAACCACGTGCTTGCTTACTTAGACGACAAGAATGGAGCACAATTGATGATTAATAGGTTTTTTATTAAAGTTATGCCTATTACGGAGGCTCTAGCTTTTCTAAAAGTTCGTGTTCTGATGAGATCTTTACCACATCGAAATACTAGTATCAACCTAGCTAATATGTTTGATTTGCTTTATTTTTGTAAATATACGGAGGTTAAAAGCTCGTTATAAATTGAAAATAACATAAAAATAATCTCGCTGTATATAAAAACAAAAAACTACTACAACTTTAATGAATTTTTTAAATTGACATAAAATTTACTTTATTCGAAAGATAATCTTTTGGCATTATAATTTAAATATGACTTCTGGCATATGACCGCCATGGCTGGCTCGGCCGTAGTCTAATCTAGAGGTCCAATTTTCGATGAAATTTTCCAACATTATCGGCGTAGACTAGCGACTTCACATATCCATAAAGAAAATAGTCCAGCGCCGTTAAATTTCACGATCTTGCAGGCCAATTCACGGGTCCGAAACGTGAAACTACACGGTTACCAAACGTTTCATTCAATAAATCAGTTGTGGCACGAGTTGTGTGACATGTTGCGCCGTCTTGTTGAAACCACAGCTCCTGCACATAATGGTTGTTCAATTGATGAACGAAAAAGTCAGTAATCATGGCTCTATAGCTGTCACTATATCGTTCTGACCAGCATAGTTTTTAAAGAAATACGGACCAATGATTCCACCAGCCCATAAAACACACCAAACAGTCAGTTTTTCTGGATGTAACGGTGACTCAACATTTAACCAAAAGTGAGCTTTATCGCTAAACAAAATTAGCAAAATTCGTGAGCGATACATATTTCGAACAGGACCATAATTTTCACAATAAATTTCCGCAATTTGGAAACGTTGTTCAGGCTTAAGTCGTTTCATGTTGAAATGAAAACCCAAACTAAACATTAATCACTTGACAGCTGACAAAATGAAGAAAGTTTAAAAAGTGTTGCCAACTTAAAGTTCAATACTTTAATAAAAAACACCCTTTATTCCTTACTTTTGATAAGACTATAATTATATTTATTTTTATTCAAAAAAATGTTAACCCATATTGGCCGGGTGACAAAAAAGACCCATGAAACTTAATTTAAATTATGACTTCAAGATTATAAAGCCATTAAGTGGATCACCAAAATTTTTTTCCACTTGATAAAAATTATTATTTTGTGTAACTTTTTCTATATAGGGTTGCTGTTTATTCTTTTTAGTAAAAATACCCACTAGGAAATTTACAGATTGTACTCTTTAATGTACAGAGGAAATTTTCTTTGTATGCCTCAAATGCTCTATCCAACGAAATGGTGCTTGATCATCATTGTACATTTTGCAGAGCCCGATGGATTAGGAAAATATATTAGGTAAATTATTAGGAAAATATATCAATACCTATTTTGGATATTGATAGAAATTTTGTTTCAAATGGTCGGCTTCTCAATTCCAACCATTGTAAATTTATCAAAATGTTTGTTCCCAATGTCGGGACCCATAAAAATAAGCAAAACTGAATGTTTTTTTCTAATTTGTTCTCATTTAAAACAATATTTAAATTTGTATCTACGCACACTTAGAAACTTCCATGGTTAAAATGTTGTTAGAGAAAAATTATAAAACGAGACCAAAATCCTTATATCAGTTTAATTTAATCATTACAAAGAGGGTGAATATCTATATATATAAAACTCATTTTCTGTTTGTTTGTTCTCTATACAAATTTGCAATTCTCAACGGCTTTTCCTCAAATTTGGCATGAATAATCCTCGGACCTCAACTTAGATTGTAGTATAGTTTTCATCGACCACGCCCCTTCTATGCCTACTTTTGACAAAAAATGTAAAATTTTAATTTTTTTCACCTTTTTTTAACATTTTTCGTTCTTTTCGAATACAAACTTCTAAGAAAGTTTTAACGGATTTGTTTGAAATTACTCATATATACTCTACGTTTCCCTAGGAATTCCTCAGTAAAATTTTCATTACCATAGCCCACTTCAATACCTACTCTTGATCAAAAACGTCAAAATCAAAAAATTCCACTATCTATATATATAAAGCTCATTTTCTGTTTGTTTGTTCTCTATTCAAATTTGCAATTCTCAACGGATTTTCCTCAAATTTGGCGTAAATAATCCTCGGACCTCAACTTAGATCGTAATATAGTTTTCATCGACGAAGCTCACTTCCACAATTCATAAAATTTATAGGGTCCAGTTTGGATGTTCCATAAACAAATTTTTATTTTTACCAGCTTCCACACAAATTTTAAAAAGATGGCCCTCCACAAGATCGGTTTATATATTTTCATCTAATTGAAATAATATTGGATTAACTATATATACAGCCATTAAGTTATTTTTTACTTTTTATACAAATTTTGCACGAGTTTGAAAGAAAATTCTCATAATCATTAGAAAATTATAAACATTCATGTGCTTTAGTAGAACTTTAAAATTATGCTTTAAGAATTTTCATGGTATCAGAAAAAGAGGGCACACTGCAATGAGATAATTGGCGTCGACAGCGGTCGCAGGAGCTTCTAGGCTGTCATAATAATAAAGATAACGCATTGGACAAAAGTCGGTATATATTTTAAGTCTTTGCTTTCAATAAGTGTTATTTCAAAAGTATTTGAGATCCGGGCAAGACCGGGTACAAACAGCTAGTGACGAATATATATAAAATATATATATATATATATATAAATAAATATATTTTTAATGCAAATTTGATATTTTTTAAATACTTAACTACAGTTATTGTTATTTATTCATATTTGAATTAAAAATATTCCGACTATTGAGGGGTGCCGACCTTAGGGTGGTTTACCCTAGTATGGATTGTTGGAAAATATTTCGTTTTTTTATATAAAAAATGTACATTTGTATGTTGTCTTTAGTTAGAATAACATAGAATTTAATAAAAAGGTTGTTTTATATTCATCACAAAGAATTTGTTTTGTTTATCGCACAGTAGAAATTTTATTGAATTTACTTTCAAACATCTAAAGCCTTAAACAGCAGTCCTTAAGAGTCGTTAGGTTGAACTAAAATCGGAAACCTGATATCCCAGCTGAGTCATTCCAAACATTTTCGAAACTGTCTTCGGATATGTGGCTATGGATATCCTTGAAAGTAAACACGTCGATATTCGACGTTCCTATGACATAAATGCTGTATTAAGTTTTTTTATCAAAACTGAAAGAAATACCTCATGTCTAAACGGCTCCAACATTTTAAGTTTTTATCTGATTTTTACAAATCTTAACTCGTATGAAAGACTGGATCTGCTTCTTTTAGATATTTGTTAGATAATCGTACAGTCTCTTTTTAGAAAGTGTGCAAAAATGCGAAATCTGAATTTTTTCGCCCACATTGCAAAAACTGCTTCTTTAATTTTTCTTGAACAATTTGTAGTGATAGATCAAATTGTCTTGTCCACCATATTCAAAATTCACAGTGAGTTATCCATGGGTTCGAAAAATATTTAGATTTTAGTACGAAACTCTTATATTACTTTCTTAAAAACATAATTCTGTTCAATACACTCGAATAATAAATTTCGCAAAAAATTCATGATCCGTATTGAATTGGAGTACTTTTTAATTTTTTTTTTTTTGATGCTCTGAATTCTGATCTGTATTCGAAATTCCTGCAAGTTATCAAGTTTTTGAAACATTCTAACCTACAAATGAAAAAATTACTTATTTTTCGTCATATTCGGAACTTTTCACTGCGAATATTTTCTCTTACTTGAAACTCGTAACGGATTCTTAAACAACTACTCGTAATTATTAAAATACTAGATATCTCTACACTGAGAAAAAAAGTTAATTAAATTTGTTGTTAATACTAGTACAAATGACGTTGCAGAAAAAACTGCTAAATTTAGCAGATTTTTGTTGCTAATTACATAGTGCGACAAAAAATATCTGGGAAGTGAAACTATTTTCCTGATAAGTGCTGCCGACAAGAATCTGTTTTTGGAATATGCCAAACACCTCCAAAATCTTGAGGTAAAAATCTATTTTTTCGTACATTAATGCACTTATAAGCCTGTAACTTAGGTGAATATCATTCGCTTTGAAGCTTCTCAGCGTATTTAGAAAGAAGATAGTAAGACCTTTTTAACGGTGTATATACTATTTAAGTTAACTTGAGAAATCGGTGTGAATTTCTCCAGCAAATACATTTTTTCTTTTAATCTTTCAAATTTGGAGACGTTTTTACTAAGCATTTTTACGGGAACCGTACTACATATGAATTTATTAGAGAAACGAATTTATTTATGATTAAAACTCAACTTCGTTTTTAAAATCCGTTAAAATTTTTCTGAGTTATTAAGATTTTTATTAACACAAAATCCGGATTATATTTAACAAAGTTACTGGCTTATAAGTGCATAAAGATACGAAAAACCGGGTTTTCACCCCCAACTCAAGATTTTGGAGGTGTTTGTCAAATTCCGAATATAGCAAAAATAAATCAGTTGAATCTACAAATATTTAGTTATATTTGAGCTAAATTTAAGTTAGTTGAAAGTAACAAATTTATCGGCTAAAATTAGCTAAATATTAGTCGACAAAAAAAAATAAAAACAAATGTGAAATTTTTCAAGTTTTTTGAGATTTTTTTTTGTAATGCGAATAAAAATTTGACCTTCTGAAATCAGCAATCTACAATTTTTATCAAAATTTTCTGCTATTTTCACAGGTTTATTTGTATGAGTGTGTTTGCTTTCAAATAAACCGATCTTTTAAAATTAACTAGTTTAGTTTCATATAATGTTGTACTAGAGGAAAAACTGCTATATCAATTAAATTTAAAAACATTTTAGAAATAACCGAGTTTTATGAAAGAAAATTTATTCGCGGTGTAGTTCGTCCCGAATATGACGGAAAATCGTGATTTTATTTTGCACTTCTATGTTACAATATAACAGAAAAACTTGATAAATTGGAATAGTTATGTGTACAGATTAGGACTTAGAAGGCAAAAGGCCACTTAAAACCATTGGTTTTTATCTGCAAAGAGACTGACTTTTCTAACAAGACTAGAAGATCTAATCTTTCATATGAGATAGAAGTTTTTAAACTCGAATAAAAACTTAAAAATTTAGAGTAGTTTAAACATTTGATATTTTTCTTAGTTTAGCTTAAATTGTCGAACTTAGACCGAATTTTGAGAAACCTAAGACAGCACAGGCATCATAGGAACGTTGAATGCCAATTTGCTCACTTTCAATGAAATCGAAACACATTCATTCCAAAAACGACTAAAATCGGAACGAATTTTTTTAGAATGGCCCAACTAGTCTATTTTTTAAAATAATTTAAATTTCGATCAAATGCAGATTGAAACAATTAACGAAAATCAAAAAAACCAAAAATCGTGTTGCAAATGAACCACACCGGTCAAACATCTTATAAATCTAGTATTTGCTCGGAAATAGCATCATATTCTCATTCAGTTAAAAATTTACAATATAATTTTTAAGTTTAGCATGTCTTCAATTATTTTAATTATAATTAATTTAAATATTAAGCAATGGTTTTATAAGATTTAAGTGTTTTCTTTTCGATGCATTACTTTTAACTCATTTTTGACCCAGTGTTCCTTTTTCGACCCAGAACATTTAAACGGCTATATTTTTGTTTACTGGAGAAATATAATTAAGTGATTTAAAATCCATAAATTACTCAACATCTGCAATCTTGTCCACAATCAAAAACAAAAAAATTCTAAAAAATTGTTAGTCAGAGTTGTCAAATGATTATTTCAAAAAATCAATTTTTGACCTTCTTTGCTTTAACTTTTTTCAATAGTTTTTTAAAAACATAATAAATAAAAATCTTTAATATTTTTGTTTGATATGTTAATGAAAAAATGAGAAGATGTATTCTGATGCTAGAAATAAATTCATCGATTTTATGTAATTTTTGAAAATCTGACCTATCTAACGAAGAACTTTTTAAATACGCACAGTTTAAAATATTCCAAAATTTAAGCCGTTTTCACTGAAAACATAAATAACACAAGGCAACAATTTTGAAAAAATTTTAGGGGCTTTGAAAACCACTATACAATTTTGATGTATTGTGGTCCCAGTAGTACAAATATGGTTCAATTTTGAAATTCTATGGAGAGGTTTTTTTTTAAAAAATTTTTAATTAAAATTATAAATTTTTTTAGACGTGTCTCCACATAATTAATGATAACTAAAAAAAATTAGTCCGATATTATTCAAATAAATTTAGAAAAACTAAAATTTACATAGCCTTTAATCCGTTAATATATTGCGTTTCAATCGGCTCAGTAGTTTTGGAGTTATAATAAAAATTGAGGGAAAAAATATTTTTTTTACGTGAAAATAGCAAATTTTTTTGGTTAAAAAAAATCATAAAAAATCGAAAACGGCAAAAATCGTTCAGATTTATTGCTTTATCGCAAAGCCACATGTAATAGGAACAAAATGAGATATCGATCATAAAAATCGATTGATTTTTTTCGAATTTATTCACAATTAAGTGAATTCGCTCATTTTCACCAAATTTTAGTTTTTTGTCTGATATACATAAAATTGAGTAGTTAATGTTCTTTTTTCGATTGATTGAATTTTGAAAACATTTTCCCCATGCTATGTACAAATTTTCACATCAAAAATGCATTACATAGTAACATTCGTGTATTTTTTGGCAAAACCCTACCTAGAATATACTGATTCTATTCTTCGGAAAGACATTTGTGTTGGATGAGCTTAAATGTAAATAAATAAATAAATTAAATAGTAGAAAATTTATATTTTATTATTCACATTTATTATAATAAATAAAACAAGAAAATAAATAAATAAATATGTATTATAAACTACAAACTCTGAAATTTTCTTTTAGTCGATTTTCTACTATTGTTGAATAACGAAGTGTTACTCTGAATACTCCAGCAAAAATCAGCCATCATGTGTGCATCCCAGCGACCCTGGTATCGTTCCTCCATTGTCCGGATATCTTGGTGGAATCGTTCGCCCTGTTCTTCACTCAAGTCTCCTAGATTTTCAGGAAACGATCTAAGTGACTGTGCAGGTAGTGTAATTGATGCTCATGTTGCATCCAAGATTCTGGAAGTGAGTTAACATCTCTTCAACGTGCGCAACGTAATCATCACCCTTGTTATTTCCTAAGAAATTTTGAATAACCCATACAAACGAATCCCATGCATTCTTCTCAATTTCTGACATTGAACTGCCAAATTCAGTATCGTTCACCAATTTGCGAATTTGTGGGCCATCAAATATGCTTTTTGTACTTAAACAAAAATAACACTCGGATGCGTGGTTCGCTGTTTCTCTCCATAGCATAGGCTTCAAAATTTCCAAGTGTCGTCTGTAAAATGAAAAAAAAAATTGAAATCAGGAATATGAAGAATTCAAATTTTAATTAAGAAATATTGTAATTATAAAATATTCCAAATCTATTAATTTATACTTACTTTATGTTAGAAGACTTCATAGATAAATTCAATCGACATGGAATGCATATAGTACTCGGTGTCCAATGCTGGTTCAAATTGTGCGGATAGATATTATAGCAATCTTGATATGACTTTTGCAATGAAGTTAAGAACCACTTCCGTTTTTTCCCGGTGATATATTGGCCGCACACATAACAAAATAAATCTGGATCGTTTTTACATGAAATGTTCTGGCTTTCTGGCTCATTTTTATTAATATTTGAAAATTGTTTTTAACTTCTAAGCTGTATGACTCTAATTTTTGTGTAGGTATTAAATGATGTTTGCGTTATCGCAAACACTTCTTGAATGAAATAAAAAGGGTCAAGGAGATCTTATAAATACTGATACTATAATTTGGGATAACCCTTTGTGTGGATACAGTTTGTGTGTGCTGCAAATTTTTTATTATTCCCAAGAATCCTAAAAAACATTAAGGACTTTTATGAAAAAAAAAAAATTATCCGTTACAGGTAGCTAACGGAAAATAAGAGCACTTCAGCGTACACGCACATTTATGAGCGTTTTATTACTATCCTACCGCAATCGTAAAAATTAAACAATCTTATGTTTATTACTTATTTTTTTTAATTATTAGAATCATAAAAATGTCATAGAGGTTTTTCCCAAAGGGGTTTTGCCAAAATGCGTGTCGTAAAATGCACCTGAGTTTTTATGTTCTGCATTTTCATTATGTAGGTACAATTTTCTACAGTGCTTGTAAATATGCGATACCTTCAATTAATTGTAAATAAAAATGTAAAGCATGCATCGATTTTTATGATCCATATCTAGTTTAATTCGCATGATATGTAGCTTTACTGCAAAAAAATAAAAAGTAATATTTTTTGCAGTTTTCGATTTTTTCCAGATTTTTGTTTTTCAAATTTTTTTTTTTTTTTTAGCATTTTTTTTTTTTTTTTGCTAACAATTGTTTCATAACTTTGAAACTATTGATCGCATTAAAAAAATTTGTACAGTTCTTTAAAGATATTGTAAACCTTAATTTTTGTAAATTTAATTTGACAAAATCGGACTAGTTGTTTTTGAGTTATGACAACATAAGTGGAGAAATGGCTCAAAATATTGTCAATTTTAAAAAAAAATTTTTTTTAAAAAAAATTATCCATAGAATTGAATAATTTTACCATTTTTGTACTTAGGCAGCCATGATGCATCAAATCTATATAGTGGTTAGTCAAGCCTTTTTTTGCTGTTGACCTGTGTAATAGATGGCTTGTATTAAAATACTATTAAACCTATTAGCATTATATCGTCCGTGTTGCCATATGACAAATTTTGAAAAATTATCAAAACCCACTATCTTTTTCCAAAAAAAAATTTAGATTAGGTTAACTTAAAAAAAATAATTTTCATATATTTTTGAAAAAAGATTTGTACACAAAATTATATTAAATCTAAAATTTTAAACTATCTTTAACCGTGTTGGATTTTTATGTTGGCAAATTTTCAACGTTGGTTGCCAATATTTTCAATAGAGGGTGCTTTAAGGCAAAAAACATTACAAACATTTCTTAATGTAAATATATTCAATTATATACACAGAAAATGTCAATCCGACAAATGTTACCGAAGCTACACGCATTGAAAATCGTTGAAATAAAATGGAAATACTCTATAGGAGAAAAGCTTTAAAACTTTGAACGTTTTTTTTTTGAAACTGTGTTTTCAAAGTCAGCGAGCCAGATTTCTCGGGGATGGCTGTAGCGATCAGTTTCAAATATTCACAGAAGATTTAGATGTATATTTTTCATAGATTGATTATATATTTTGTCTCTTCGATGCATATTTTCCATTTTATGAACATTCTATAACAAAAATTTGTATCGAAAATCCATTTTTTTCAATTCGAGATGCCGCTATTTTTTTTTTAAATTAATATTTTGCTTATTTCGACGATAAATTTATAGATAATGACGTATATTGAAGAAATCTTTTTACTTTTTCCGTTTCCGTTAATTCAGTTCAGAGATATCGTGCTCACCGCAAAACATTATTTAAAAACAAATCGAAAAAAAGTTCAAAGTTGTCTTAATATGTGTACGAATTTGTGATAGATTAACACGTCTTTCCAGGAAAAATATTTATAACCCAACTTCAGTTAGGCCTTCTAAGTTGATGGAACCCCTTAATGGAGCTTGGTTTTATATAACTGAAAGTTTGGTCGAAAAATCACTGCAAATGTAGTTAAAAACAAATGAAATTTCACTTAAAGAAAGGACGACTTACATTTGAGTAAATTCAACTGACATTGTCATTTGTTTTTTACTGTTCAAAAAATTAACCACAATTGTATTAAAAATTAACAACATATGTAGTAAAAATAAACAAACATTTACTGGTTTTATTTTTTAAATAACAGAAACGACTGCAAAAAATTAATATAAAATCATAATACAGTAATTTGATGTGGTTTCTTTTTAAAAGAACTACATACATATGTAGTCAAAAATTAAATTTCTTCTACAAATTACTGTTTTTTTCACTTAAAAATAGAGATACACAAGTACACATATTTACAGTAGAAGTTCCCTGAGTGCAGATCCGGGTCCATTCGTTATATCGTAACAACTTTTTGTACTAAATCGACTGCACATTTAAAATTTTCTCAAATTGTTGAGTTTATTAAAAATTAAAAGTAAAAGTGCATTAGAGGGTATACGCCAAATTAAGGGGTTATTCAACAAAATATATACACTGGTAATAGTCCATGAATAAAAATACGAAAAAAATGCCAAAATAACAAAAACTTTCGTAAAATAAACGAATATTTTTTAATTTTTCCAAATATATTTAAATTAAAAGATATTAAGTTCCATATATTTGACATTCGTAAAACGGGCTCAAAACACATAATGTATGATTGAAATTTGTAAATAACTTAAATTTTATTTATATTTTCTTAAGGACATCAAATTTTCGTTTGAAGCGAAATTGTTAATTTTAATTTAATTTAAAAAAAAAAAATGTTTGTCAATATTAAAATGGCCCAGTAAACTCTAAATAACAGGTAATTTCTGTTCTACAACCCTTATAATTTCTGTTCTACAACCGATTATTTTTATATGGAGTATGTCCTATTAGCAATAGGTTTTTTACCTCCAAACCAGTTATAGGAAATTTTTTTCGTTTTACAAAATATTTCGTTGTTTTTAAATTTTTTTCGTATTTTTAGATGGATTATTATCAGTGTACAAAACATAAATACTTAATTCACATTGAGAACTGAAGAAACCCCATACAAGTCATGATTAAAATTAAGATTCATGAGTCTTTTTAACTGCCAGGGCACTAAGGGTTAAAGTTAAAGTTTTTAGATAAAAGTAAATATAATTATAGATAGATCGTATGTTTTAGACCTCACACTTACTAGCTTTAATCTTTCCTTTATCCAGTAAAAAATAATTACTATATTTTTTACTGGATAAAGACAATTAAGTGATTTGAAAGCCATAAAAAATACCTTGACTACTATTGGAAATAAAAGGCATAGTCTTTTATATTTTTGAATTTTATGTTTATGAGAAAATATGAATATGCATGTAATTTTTGAAAATTTGAAAGATCGGACCATGAAATTTTCAAATACACGAAGTCTAAAATATTTCAAAATTTATTGCGTAATATCAGGGTTGCTAAATGACAATTTTAATAAATGGTCTCAATATTTTTCGGTTAACCTAAAAAAAATATTCTTTTATATATATTTTAAAACAAAGATTTGTCCACAGAACTATATAAAATTAATTAATTAAATTTTAAAATATGCTAAACCGTCTACGAATTATATCCAGTACAAGTTTCTGCTTTGGTTGCTAATATTTTTACTACGGGAAAAAAAATTCTTAATATATCGTGGTTCTATATTTCTGGAGAGTTTGTTGAAAAATGTCATAAATCCATGACATGCCATCAATGAGTTAAGTGTATAATTTTGAGTATTTTTAATGATTTTCGATTTTTAACCCAATTTTAAATTTTTATTGAAGAGAGGTACACAATTATAAAAAGTTGTCAAGCATTGTATGCAATTAGTTCTTTAATAAATTTTGTTGTTTACCCACCGACTCTTGAGGATACCTGTGCTTAAACGATTTTTTACATTTTAAAAACCTCGAATCCTTTAATAATTGTAATTTTACACTTGTTTTACAGCTTATTTGAGTCAGAAGAAAAAAAAAACATATTACTTGTGTAAGCTACCACAAAAATTCAGTTTAAAAAACAAATAAAAAAAATACATGAATTCTTTCAGCCTGTGGCAATATTTTCGTATTAAATTCTTTTAACGACCTTATTTTTGTTATTTGTTTTTTATTTTTTTTGTGTTAGGGTAAAAAAGTTTAAAATTTTTTCTAAGCTTAAAATAATAGTATGTATACACTCAAAAAAAAAATCTGTAAAGTTAGCAAAAAAAGTTAGCAAACTTTTTGCTGGGAGGATCCTTGCAGAAAATTTGCTTATATCTGTAAAAGTGTTTTGCTGAACATCAGTGAGCTGATTTTTAGAATACAATTAGTAAAATGTTTTGCTGATACTTAAACTAAACTAAAATCGACTTGTTGAAATCAACAAAATTTTTTTGCTAAAGCTTAGTAGATTGAAAAAAAAAAAATTAAAAAACTTTATACACAATTTTTATTTCAATTAAGTTATTTTACTGAAATTTAATTCTATTTTATTTTTTTTTGTGATTGTTTTAAATATATATAAAAATGCCAGAACTTCCACATCGTTGACATAATGCAATTAAATACAAAATATGGAAATAAACATAATATTTTAATAATTAAATAGCAATACGTAATACTCCCAATTACTTACATGCATGTTGGTGAACATGTCTGGTTCACGGATGGCTCAAAGCAGTCGAACATGGACACGGGGCGGGTGTCGTCGGACCCGGATTTCAGCGTGCTCTGCACATGGGCAAATATCCATCCATTTTTCAGGCGGAGGTCTTCGCTATCTGTATCTGTGTGGAAGAGTGTCTGCGGAGGGGGACACGTGGGGCCAAGATCAACATTCTATCGGACAGCCAGGCGGCACTTGGTGCCTTGAGGGCTCAAGATGTGACGTCTGGTTAAGGAATGTATTGACTCTCTAAATCGTCTAGGACTTAACAACTCCTTGACACTAGGCTGGGTTCCAGGCCATGAGGGCAACGAACGGGCTGACTATTTAGCCAACTGCGGAGCTCGTCGACAATTCATTGGCCCGGAACCCTTCTGTGGCGTACCCAATGGGTATGTCAGAGAGAAGCTCAGAAGATGGAGGTAGTCGGAGTTTGGGGCCTATTGGGCCAGATCGCCTGGGCAGCGACAGGCTCTCCCTCTGGGGAGAGGTCGCGGAAACTCTTGTCTATGACGAGGGGCGAACTAAGGACCGTAACGGGTTACCTCACGGGACACTGTGGCCTTAGGTATCAATTATACAAGATGGGACGATCCCCTACGGATGCTTGTAGGTTTTGTGAATTGGAGCCCGAGACCTCAGAGCATGTTCTCTGCAAATGTCCGAGGCACTCGGACAGGAGGGTGCGTTATTTTGGTGGTCGAATAGTGACGACATCAGACGTTTGGAATTGTTTACCTTGTAGGATAGTTGGCTTCGTAGGGAGCCTGAACCTATAGAGTATATTCGCTGGCAGAGCAAAATACCAACTTCTGGTCGCGGTGCATAGTGCCACTCTAATCTAATCTACATGCATGTATATTAGAGTGTTTTTTTTTTTTTTGATTTTTAGATTTTGGAATATCATAACTTTTTAGAAGGTTTTTGCGTCAATAAAAATAATGGCATTTTTATTTTTGAAAAGTTCCATTTTGGGTACCTTCTTTTGTAGAACAAAAATCTGACTTCAGGAATCGATTCTACATGAAAAATTAGGCTTGTAAGCAGTTTTTTACGCTTTTACATGGCACCGGATAGCCATTAGAGTGGTCGAAAAAAATTAAAGAGGATTCTTTCCTGAGCAAAATGGTATACTATGCTTATTTTTATTACTACCCGTTAAAATGTTATTAAGCCATAAATTTTACAATACAAAGTTCTAATTCTCGAAAATATTGTGTTTTCCAATAGATTTAAGGAATGTATAAAATTGACGTATAATATCTAACTTTGTACACGACCGACTATCTAAGGGGAAAATGTAACCAGTTATATAATTGTATTAAAATAACATATAAGGCATTTAACTGGAATCCATCTAATTCTTTTTACAGTTATGTTTTTAAGATCACACATATCATAAAATAATGTTAAAATTACGAATAGTTAAATCTCCAAACGTAATTCAATGATAATTGAAATAATATAAGAATAACAAAATTATTGAACTCTAACAACTTTTAAAAGTGTTACTTAGTTTATAATTGTTTTAATACAAAAAAAAAAACTTTGTAGTAAAAATTTTAAAACAAAAGAAAATAAATGTGGGTATATAAAAATAAAAGTTTAAGGAATAATACATTTTTAACGGGTAGCAATATAAATAAGTATAGTATACCATTTTTCTGAAGTAAGAATCCTCTTTAAATGTGTATACGAAAAAATAATTAAAATGAAAGTATAAAAAAGTCTATTTTCTCGACCACCCTAATGGCTATCCGGTGCATTATAAAACGGCAAAAAAATGCTTATAAGCCTAATTTTTCATGTAGAATCGATTTGTGAAGTCAGCCAAATTTTAAATATATTTAGCGGTTTTTGTTCTACAAAGTAAAGTACCCAAAATTCGCGATTTTAGCTGCAGAGAGGGAATTGAAGGAGTTGGAATTTTTCAAAAATAAAAACGCCCTTATTTTTATTGGCGCAAAAACCTTTTAAAAAGTTATGATATTCCAAAATCAAAAACTAAAACCAAAAGAAAACACTCTGTGCCAAATAAGAGACTACACTCAGGGAACTTCTGCTTTTAAAATATGTAGTTGTTTGAGTTGTAATACAGTTTCTTTATTTTTAATGTAAATATCAGTCATTTGTAGAACATATTATATTTTTTACTAACCTTGCAGCTCATTTAAAAAAACAACCCACATCAAATGAGTGTTTTGTGATTTTACAGTAATTTTTTACAGTCGCTTTTTGTTATTAAAAAAAAATAAATGTTTGTTTTTTTTTTACTAAAATGTGGTTCAATTTTACTCCAATTGTTAGTAATTTTTTGAACATTAAAAAACAAATGACAATGTTAGTTGAATTTACTGTAAGGTAAGTCGTCCTTTCTTTAAAAGAAATTTCATTTGTTTTCAACTACATTTGCAGTGGTCTTTACCTAAATATTATTCTATGTGTATGTATGAAAATTATGTTGTCGGTCACAAATAACTGCCCAGCCAGAAATTGCCAATGGTCTGAAAAATCAAGCACTGGCAGAGCACTATTTTCCAATGATCCCACAAATAAAGTGCTATCAAAGCACTGATTTGCAACGCTCTGCCAACGTTAGTAAAAAGTGCTTTACCAGTGCTTAGTTACCAAAATTTACAACAGTAAAAATAATTAAAGCACTGGCACAGCTCTGGCTTAGAACGCTCTTTCAACGTTCGTAAAAAGTGCTTTGCCAGTACTTGATTTACAAAATTTATAATCGTAAAAATAAAAAAGCACTGGCACAGTACTGACTTACAACGCTTCTCCAACATTGGCAAAAAGTGCATTGCCAGTACTAATTTACAAAATTTTCAAACCGTTAACTTAATAAAAACCGTAGCACATCCCTTGTTCACAACAAGAGTGGAAAATTAAAAACTAAATTGTACTAAAATTTTACTTAAGAAATTTATTTTCAAATTTCTTTCTTTAGTAGAATAGTAGTAAAATATCGTGCTAACTTATCACAAAAATAATTTTATAAAAAAAATATTCAGTTATTTTGTAATTAATTAAATTTTAAAAATAACAAATAAAAGAAAACTCTTGATATGGTTTTGTAGGGACTTAAATTATCTACAAAGGTGACACTTCACCGAAATCAAAAAGTCAACTCAGTTTTTTTTCTAAAGCTAATCAAAATTACATTTTTTTTAAAAATTTTGATTCATTTTTGTATTTTTATCCGTATAAAACGAACTTTAAAGCAAAACTTAACGATTTAATTTCTTTCGGAAACTTTATAATCTCTACGAAAAGTTTCGTATAAAAAATGAGCACCAACACAATTTCACAGCGTTTCAAAAGTTATGAATGAAATGAAGGTACCTGAAAAATTTTACATACAAATGTATGCAAGAAATTAAATCGTTAAATTTTGTTTCAAAACGTATTTTTTATAAGGGTTAAAACACAAAAATTAATCAAAATTTTTAAAAATAAAATTAATTTTAATTAGCTCTAGAAAAAACTGAGTTGACGTTATAAATTCGGTGAGATATCATATTTGTAAAGAATTTAGTTCCCTACAAAACTATACCAAGGATTTTCTTTTATTTATTATATTTTGTTGTTTGTATAGAAAATACTAGAAAAATAATGTTTTTGTCATCGAAAATTCTTATTTTGGAGAGCGCTAACAGAAAAATTATTATTTTGTGACCGACAATAAATTTAAATAACAAATATGTAGGTGCTTGTGCAAATTTAAATGTAACTGACACTAATAGAAAACATATGATTTTCTATTGTTGATTTACTTGAATAAACGACACTACATTGCTAGGTCTGTCAAAAAAAACAGAGTAGTATTTGGAAGATGACAAAGCCAATTGTGACAATTTTTTGTTGTTGTTTTTGTTTTTTCTTTGATATTTTAAATTTTTTATCTCGCTCCTAGACGAGGGCAAGAAATTCTCATTGAGTTTGTGATTTAACATAACAAATATCTCTAGAAATTCTAATAACAAAGTCCCCTGAGGATTTCCTTGGGCAGGAATGAAATCCGGTTAGGGACACGCCTACATCAGATTGCTTTTCACAATTTGTTAAATAAGTTTTGGGATTTTAGCACATTTAATTACTATAAATGCGACATAAATTTTATTTGGGCACAAAATAAACATTTTCGCTTTATTTGGCACAATCTAATGTATATATATATGTATAGCGCAATTTTACATTTCTCAAATGAAGATAATTCTAAAATAGAAAAAACAAATATTCTAAATATCGCTAAATATCACCCTTCATTTTTTTAAGGACAACTGTGACTGACATTTATTGTTTTCTACAGTCGGACTAAAGCGTAGGTTATAAATTATTTATGCCTGCATCCATAATTTATCAAAATAATGTATTTTTGCCTACATCTTGAAATTTATCAAAATAAGATTCAGTAATAACTTTTTTAATTAGTTCATTTAATTAATTTATTGTTTTATTTATATTTTTTTAACATTGAGAATTTTTAAGTGCACATGCGTGCCTTTGTTTGATGTGTAGTTTACAAAAGAAAAAATTAAACGAACGAAATCAATCTCGCTTGCATTTTATGTTAATCTTATGATGGTTGTGTTTGTTTGTATCTTTTCTTTTTTCTCTACTTCATCCATACAAGCTGCGACATCTACATAGGGTTATGACTTTTTTTTGACAAAAAAAAGTCCATCCCACCACGCTATGAGCAATGTTGTACTGATAATAAAAATCATTTTTTATGTCATTTTGGTGAAAAAATTCACGCACCGAATGCAATTTCTAAAACTACCCCAAAGAAAATATTTTTTGTTTTTTAAATTTTATTATTTGATGAGGTTTTTTTGGTTTGGCTCAAGGTCATAAATTAAAAATAAAATTCAAATTTTTCAAATATTTATTTTTAAATATTTACTATCTTTTCGATATTTTGAACAGCTTCGCTGTTCATTTTCAGAAAAAAATTTAAATATCTTTTAATAAGGCATGGAGTTGAAAGCGTCCTTACTTGTTTGTTATCTTATTATTTGTTTAATATATACATATCGTCACCTAAAATCCAAAAGTCCGCAACTACACTTTTTAATTTTTTTACAGGAGAGACAAAAAACATTATAAATAAAAAACTACTTGATGTTTAGTATCCAAATTTTAGAATAATGCTTAAGGAACCAAAAACGGATTTGTTTCAGAGAGAAATTCCTTTAAAAATCTTGGTTTTTAAGCAATACAGTTACGGCCTTTTGTAATCGATTTTTCTTAAACCAAAAAGCCGTAACTCCACTACAGAAGAAACGTTTTCGACAATAATTAAATCAATTTTAGTCAACTTATGTATTTTTAAATATTTATTGTGAGTAATTTTAAAACCAAACGCATTTTAACTATTTTAAAATGTTCTAGAAAAATTTTAAAAATAAATTAATTTATTTATTCAGAGAAAATAAAATAAAATTGGTTAGACAAAACGCAATGTAAATCATTACATAAAAGGCAAAAAACTGCACTACACGATTTTTTTGTTAATAAAATAAATAATAAAATTGGTGTTTTTGGACGTAAACCTGTACAATTTTGTGGGTAGGTGTATTTTGGCTAACTACATCATAATCAATCAAAAAGTCAATTTATATTTTTTTGTTAGTTACGGCCTTTTGGATTTCAGGTGACGATATGTATATTTACAGTACATTTATGGTTTGGATATGCTATATATTTTATTTATATATGTATTAAAAAAAAAACTATTAACAATGATAAATAACTACGTTTTTGGGCACAATGAAATAAATTTAAAATTTAAAGTTCCGCGAATATTTTACTGCGCTTATGATTTCGAATTGCAGTGTTGCCATGTTTGAAGCCCTTCATCTTTCACCACCTTTCATCTCTCCACTATCCCCTTTCCAAAGAATGCAACACATTAATTAATAGGAAGAATTTCCTGAGTGTCGCTTCACAACATTTCAAATGACAGACATTTTTTTTTGTTAAATAGAATTAACTAAAACTTTGAACAAAAAATTTATTTGAGGCGATCTCATAAAATTTAGCGTAAAAATCGTTGATTTGAAATTACTACAAATTTTTTAAAACAGATTCATAAGTGCTTTTGTAAAACTGATTATTAGTTTTATTTTTAATTAAAGAACAAATTATTTTTGGCTAATATCGCAAAATATAACACACTTTTTGAAGATGTTGAGATATTAGCCAACAACAAATTGTTCTTCAATTAAAAATAAAAATCTGTTGACTTTTTACAAGAAAAACATTTTTTTGTAATTAAAAGTAATGCAAATGTTTCATAAAAACTATGAATTTTATTCATTAAACACATGAAACCTTTATAACGTTTATTCCAGCATTAGCGAAGATATTTCATATACTTAATGCAATTTTCATTTTGTCAATGAAATAATTAATTTAAATTGTTTTAGTGAAAAATGTTTCATTGATTCAATGAAACATTTCTTTGGGGAATGTATTAATAACACAAGGGAACAATGGTTCTGTTAATTAAGAACTGAATATTGTTTTTAAGGTTATTTGGGACGCTGAATCCAAATCTGCACTTGGTTTTTTTCTATCAGCTCGACTTTTCGAGATATACCGTTATATTCAAAATTAAGGCACTTCCGCTACATATATTGGAATAACTTGAAAACGGTTCACCATATTAAACTAAAAAAAAAACCGAAACTCGCAAACAATATTCTCTTTAAGCCGTGCTTACATTGTTTTTAAATTTTCCAAGTAGTTTTAGAGATATCATTCAAGTTTTGAAAAAAAAATTAAAATTTTTTTTAAAAAAAAAAATTTTTTGTTCTTTAAAAATTCCTAAAAAATAAAAATGGGACAAAAATCACAGTTTTGGTCTAGAAACAGTTAGTTAAATATATTTCGAATGAAATGAGCTTTATTTCATTGCAATCGGTGCACAACTTTTGATTTTGTTCATCATTTACTGAATTGATATAAATCGCGATTTTCATACAAAAATAACAACTTTTGATTTTGTTTATTTCTATCAGCTATACTTTTTAATTTAACACAAAAAGAGAATTTTAAAGAAAAATAAAAAATTTTAATACACAAATATTACAATGTGATTACAACTCATCGAAAAATTTTCTTTTATAAGATTTTCTTAAATAATCTTGTTTAGAGGGATTATTTTTAATGCTCCAGCAATAGTCCTCCATCATATGCTCTGTTACGGTAGTATGAAACTGTTGTTCCTTGGGTTAACAGATTTTTTTTGCTTTAATCGAGAAGCAAGAATTTCAGATGCTTTTTTAGAGAGTCCAAGGTCTCTCACTAAATCACTAAGCTCCTCCTGATTAAATTGCTCGCGTTCAGAAGAAATATCTAAATGGAAGTCATCTGATCCACATTCAGAAATTGGTGAAGGAACATTTTGTCGTAAGTCGTGAAAATTGTGTGTAGATGTAGATGGTTGTGATTCTGAATCCTCACTAGAGTACAGGACTGGTTGGGTAATAGACAACACGTTAGGATAAATCCATTTAGACCGGTTTGTTTTATTAATGCCTGTTATGTTGACAGCGCAAAAATAACAATCATCATAATGATTCGAAGGTTCCCGCCAGATCATTGGTGTTTTATACTTGAACTGGGTCCGTTGCTTGTTTGCCCATAACCTTAAATACTCTACACAGTTTTTACATACAGTATTAGGAATCCAGTACTTGTCACGGGTTTCCATGGTAAATCCGAAGTAGTCAAAATAAATTTTTTTAATAAAATCTGACACACTTTTTCTACCACATATGTTACAAAAATATGTTACAAAAATATGTTACAAAAATAGTTGGGATTGATTTTACAGGTGTTTCTTGAAGTAGTCATAGCCCAATTTTGACATATATTTCAAAGTAACACAGTTTTCAATAAATAAAACAAGGGATAAAAATCAAAAGTTTTTTGTGTTCACTGATGAAATGTTTTAGGTTAAAATTTTTTAATATTTTTTGTCGTTATACTTTTCGCTTTCGTAAACACTTGTTGAATGAGAAAAATTGGTTGAATGAACCCATATAAATACTTCGTAGTTTTTTACTGAAGTACCTAGAAAAAATTATATCCACAATTTTATTGACAGTCACTTATGAATGAACGCATGTGTTAAGGGGAATTTTCTTCAAAAAAATCATCCGTTACCAACGGTGAACCACACATCAATAAAAACAAGTGCACTTTTCTTTTTTCTCTTTAATTGACTGTGAACTGACTAGGTGTCATAAAGGAACAATACAATTTATAGGCGTTATGAGTTTGCTACCGCAACCATAAAAATGAAATAATCTTTTTTTATTACTTAATTTTTTTAATTCTTAGAATCATAAAAAACTAACTTATTACATACAACACTTACACATTAGAAAATGTTATTTTTGTATGGAAATCGCGATTTATATCAATTCAGTAAATCGTGAACAAAATCAAAAGTTGTGCACCGATTGCAATGAAATAAAGCTCATTTCATTCGAAATATATTTAACTAACTGTTTCTAGAACAAAACTGTGATTTTTGTCCCAATTTTATTTTTTCGGAATTTTTAAAGAACAAAAAATTTTTTTTTTTTAAAAAAATTTAAATTTTTTTTTCAAAACTTGAACGATATCTCTAAAAACTACTTGGAAAATTTAAAAACAATGTAAGCACGGCTTAAAGAGAATATTGTTTGCGAGTTTCGGGTTTTTTTTTAATTTAATATGGTGAACCGTTGTAAAGTTATTCCAATATATGTAGCGGAAGTGCCTTAATTTTGAACATAACGGTATATCTCGAAAAGTCGAGCTGATAGAGAAAAACCAAGTGCAGATTTGAAATCAGCGACCTCAAATTAGTAAAAATTTGCTACAAATTTCAAATCAACACAAAAAAAGTTCAATTTTGTTCCCTTGTGTAATCATTGTATTAATAAAAAAATTCATTAATGCTACGCACAAATTTCTGTCAGTGTGAAGCCAAATGTTATAAAGTCTTAATTTGCAGATAACTTAATTGATATTGATTTGATTTAACATATTCTAAAATTTGTAGGAGATTATAAATAAAGCTATATGAAATTATAAGGACAATATTTTTAGTATGATGTCACATATAGTTTAATATAAACTGGCATACGAGCATATATTTTCATATCTCTCATTACATATATTTATCTAATTGTTATATGTCTTATGTAATTATATATGGAGTACGATTTGGGGACATATTGTAATCACCAAGTATCATTCATAAAATTCTCTTAAAAAAATTATCAGATGTATAAATATAATGATATATGTGACTCCATTCAAAGTCAGATATAACTTATTCATATTATATATGACATGATATAACCATTTTTTCACTGGGTAACGTGACAAATTATTGGTCAAAAAGTGCACTCACAATATATTTTATTTTTCATTCTGAAGTTTAATATTTAGAAAGTATAAAAAAATTGAATGACCTGTGCGGTGTACGGATATCCCGACAATGGTTGTATTTTGGAGTTCGCTTAATTACCCAGCAAAACTTTGGTAATGGGTGCGATAAAGTAATGCATTACCTTGTAATGTGTACTCCTTACCTGTATTATTATTTTCCAACAAGAAGTAATGAGTTGCCGATAATTGAACACTCATGGATTACCTTGTAATGATACCTTATTACATTTTACATTACATCAAAACATAAAATGATGACTTACCGATCATCAATTACATAATGCATGAATTAGAAACGTAAAGTAATTATTAATATATATTTTTGAAAATCTATTTATAGACACATTACTTTGTGATTTTTTGTAAGCATGAGGAGAAGGTGTATATTTTTGATATCACGAACGAAAACACGAAGCAAAACAACTCATTTACATTTTAAGCAATGGATAGCTCAGTTGGTAGAGTTCTCGCCTAACTACTTGTTAAATACCAAAGACCCCAGATTCGAATCCCAGCATGACCACTTTATTTATTTAATAAAAAAAAAAGTTATTTATTAAATTTAAAAAAAAAATATCTGTAAAAAATTTGTTATTCATTTTTTATGAAAATCCATTTATAGACACATTACTTTTTCCCACCATGTAGCCATATAAGTAAGCAGTTACTTTACCCGCCTGTAAAATTCATCAGTGAAGTAAGGTGTAATGTGATGCGTGCAGCCCTATGTCCATACATTACTTTACCCATGTTTTGGTAATGTGTGGTTTTGCTGGGGAGCATATGACCATATATTATCATATCAGTCATTACATATATTTGGCTAATTGTCATATAGCTTATGTCGTTATATATGGAGTAAGATTTGGGGACATATAGTAATTACCAAGTAAAATACAAAAAATTCAGTAAAAAAATTATTTGATGTATTATATATAATAACATATGTGACTCCACTCAAAGTCATGTAACGTGACCAATTGTTATTGGTCAAAAAGTGCACTCATAAAATATTTTATTTTATTTTCTGAGGTTTAATATTTAGAAAGTATTACAAATTTTAATGAACTGTGCGGGTGTCTTTTGGAGTTCCCTTAAGTAATAGCAGTATTGTGTATTAAAGAGCATAATACGAAAAAATAACGAAATTTTTTTAGAGGGAACTATTAAGTTCCGACAAGCGTTTACAGATCTCATAACTTGTGTTCATAAAAATTGTCTTACTTTTTTATCGAAAGAGGGTTTACAAATATCGTTGTGTAGAGCTTATTAAGAGAAAAATAGTTATAAATTAATTCTGGAACAGTTTTGGTCCATCGCCGCATGTTTAAGTACAAAATAACTGAATATTGTTTTAAATTTTGCACAAAACCACTCAAATAACAGCTTACTACGGTTTTTTTTTTTTTGCTTTAATATACATCGGGATTATTTTAATTTATAACGAGCTTTCAGCCACCGTATATTCACAAAAATAAAGCGAATTAACTATATTAGCTAGGTTGATACATGTATTTCGATTTGCCTGATGATCTCATAAGAACCCTCAGTTTGGGAAAACCTGGAGACTCCAGAATAGGCAGAGCTTCAACAAAAAACTTATTTATCATCAATTTTGCTCCATTCTAGTCTTCTCAACAATCACACACGTGGTTAAGGTATTTTCCTAACAAGCATCATGACCTTACTAATATTTAAAAATCAAAAATGTTCTATTTATAGTTTTACTCTTGCTAAAGTAATATTTTTTACAGTGTTTTTGTTTTTTGTTTTTATAGACATCATTTACTACTACTTTTATTGTAAATGTTGACCTTTATTAAATGATATTTAAGTGTTTTTGTAAAAAAGGCAAAAACAATTACCATCATCAAATACGTGCTGAAAACTTAAAAATGTTGCGGTGGACCAAAGGCGTTCCAAAAAAAAAACTAAAAATATTTTACTCATAATAAGCTTTACATAGCGAGGCTTTTTAGCCCTATTTCGGCCACAAGTAAGACAAAGCAGCATTTTTGACATCTTAAATCGCTTGTCAGAACCTAAAAGTACCATTCAAATTTTGTATGTTATATGTTCCGTATTCACCTTATAACAGTGCAACGGTTGAGTGGCATTACTCAATATTTTGTAACGAGACACCAACTCACATTTTTAACATCACTTTTCTGCATGTGCAAAAAGACAGATCCGAAAAATTGTTTCGTTTAAAAAAGAAAGTGCAGTTAATGGAAAAACGCGACGTATGCCTAAAACTTATATGCCAACATAGCGAAAACGGACGATCTATGAGTTCATCTTTGTGTAGACTTGGGCAATCTAATTCGTTTGATTATAGTTCGATTGATTTGTAAGAACTAGTTTGCTCTTCTAGTTCAATCGATGTTTGACAATTTCGTTCAATCGTTGTTTGATAATTTATAAACGAATTATTCATATACGTT
Source organism: Delia radicum (assembly GCA_021234595.1). Taxonomy (NCBI): domain Eukaryota; kingdom Metazoa; phylum Arthropoda; class Insecta; order Diptera; family Anthomyiidae; genus Delia; species Delia radicum. Next base: position 163,247,323 of record CM037851.1, on the reverse strand, counting down.
TTTTAACATTAAAAAAAAATTAAGCTGGCAACATTGCAAAAAAAAAAATTTAACTCAAAATCAACATAACGAAAAGAAGTATTACTCAAATACCAAAAAAAGAGCGACAGACCTAAAAGAGCTGAAGTTTGCTAACTAGCTCACTAGTTCAAAGTAAAGACTAGTTCATTTGAACTAGATCGTTCATGAACTTCACAATTCTATCTTTTAGTATCCCTCTGGGGAATGTGGAGTCAATTGACCTAAAAGTGACTGGTTAAAGAAGGACTTATCACAGGACTGGTATAATTTAATACTGAAGTGTCAACTGTCCTAAAATTACCAATGGAGCACATACCACTTAACCAGAATGCTTATTAACAAGAAAAAGCCAGTTGGCCAGAATTTTACCCACTGGAAGCTGTTTAATATGTAAATTGCTTAAAAAAATATGTGTACCAATAATTCAGCGAAAAAAGTTTATTTTAACAAACACTCCCCTATGGGGAATGGGACCGGTCCTGCGTGTGCCACAGGATCCGTCCCTTCGTGCCAGAGACCGGTCCTCTGCTAAACCCTACCCTATGTAAACAACTGGCAACTTTAACATTGGCTTGTCATAGGAGGCGGTCATTTGTCCTGCTTTAAACCACATAGTGGCATGCCACAGGACTAACCAAAGATTGGCATACCACAAGACTGTCGCAAAAGGGCCATGTCGTATAAAATAAACGAAAACTAAACAGCTTCCAGTGGGTAAAATTCTGGTCAACTGGCTTTTTCTTGTTAATAAGCATTCTGGTTAAGTGGAATGTCCTCCCTTTACCAGTCACAGGATTGGTAATTTTAGGACAGTTGACACTGCTTAACCCACTTCAGTATTAAATTATACCAGTCCTGTGATAAGTCCTTCTTTAAACAGTCACTTTTAGGTCAATTGACTCCTCATTCCCCATAGGGTCTCATTACAGTGAATGTTAACAATATATTTAAAAATTCATACAAATACGTGAACATTTTTAAAATAAAATGGGAAAATATTTTGTAGACATTCACTGTAAGGAGAGTGTTTGCTAAAATAAACTTTTTTCGCTTAATTTTGTAAAGTCATTTTAGTACCTTTTTGCGATTTTTTTATTTTTTAATTTTTAAGATGCCATATTTCGCGATTGAACCAAAATTGGTGTCCCTAAAAGTCAATACTTGTGCCACATTTGAATAAATTTGGAAGGCGTGTTGACCAAAATTCAATATTTTTCAGTTGGATATAAATTAAACAAGCCTTTTAAAGTTCTATATTTTCGTAAAAAAAAAATCCTAAAGGAATTTGTAAACTTTTTTTTTATACCAATTTGTTCGTTGGCAGAACGTAAATCGCAAATTCAATTTAAAAATAAATTAATTGTACCATAAAGCTTTTTTCGTTCCGCCATTGTTTGGAAATTTCTTTGAGTACTGTTTTAAATTGTTTTAAATATTTTTCTTTGAAATTTTCATATTTTCATAAAAAAATGAACAAAAATATTTAAAAAATTTTTCTGTTTACCAATTTGTTGACCTTTTTCTCGTTCCGCCATTATATGCTTTAAATTGCATTTTGATTAGAAATATTTATCTTTTAAAATGTCATATTTCGTAAAAAAAATTGTAACAAAAGCGATTTTTTTTTTGTTCGTTTGCAGTATGTGACTCGTGAATTCAATTTTAAAATCAAATAATTTTGCCTGAAAACTTTTTCGCGTTCCTTCATTATTTGCAATTTTATTATGTAATTTTTTAAATTGCATTTTTATTAGAAATATTTTTCTTTTAAATTTTCATATTTTCGTAAAAAAAATATTGAAAAAAAATTCAATTTTTTTAACAATTTGTTTCTTTGCAGCTTGTAAATCGTGGATTCAATTTTAAACTCAATTTATTGTACCAGAAAGCCTTTTTCGCGTTACGCCATTATTTGGAAATTTTTTAAGTACTGTTTTAAATTGCATTTTTATTAGAAATGTTTTTTTTTTTAAATTTTTATAAAAATTGTAAAAAGAAATTGAAACCATTTTTTTTGCGTAATGTAAATCGTGAATAAATATTTGAAATCAATTAACTGTACCAAAAAGCTTTTTTCGCGTTCCGCCAATATTTTAAAATTTTCTAAGTACTTTTTTAAATTTAATTTTTATTAGAAACATTTTTTTTAATTTTCTTAAAAAAAAAATTACAAAAAACTGCGAAAAAAATGTTTAACACTAGTCCGTTTGTGAAATGTAAATTTTGAATCAAGTGTTGTAATCAGTTTTTTCTACCAAAAAGCCATTTTTCGCATTCCACCATTGTTTTGCAATTTATAAGTGAAGTTTGTAATTCTGCCATTAGTGGTATTCATGACACGGAAATTCCTTATTAAATTATTAAAAAAAAAACTGTTTAAAGCGCCTCCATGTGGACATGATTTTAAGAATTTTCACAAAATTTATTATCGTTTAGAACAAAAAAGTATTAAAATATGATGCCGGGTTTTGACCTACTTAAGCAAATTGATCTGGTAATACGATTTTAGTCGCTATTCGCCAAAATATTTGGTTTAGAATTGCACTAAACTTAATGATATGTTAGTGCTTTGAAGTTTTTAAACCAATTTAAATTTCAACTATTAAAAATTTCATGTTTTTTATTTCATTCATAAAATTAAAAAAAAGCGGTTTTTGCTTTTCAAAAATTTGCCATTCACAACTTGCTGCTCTCAACTATAAGCTGATATTTTATGTTTATTGTTACCAATATATTTGCAATAAGTTCTGTGTGTATTTCTGTATTTTGCATAAAAAAAAACAAACTTTGGTCATAAAGCGGATTGCGTTGAAAAACTGTTATAATAAAATCATAATATTGTATAACGATTGCACAGTGGGATATATCACAAAATTTTTGGAAATAATTCGGCCATTTCTTACATAGTAGTCCGATTGCACTAAAAATTCGAAAAGGCATTTGCGATGTAATATCGAGCTTAAGTTTTGATTTTAATCAGCCAGATCTCCGGGGGCAGCAATATGACCACCCAAATATAGCGAACTTTTTGCATATAAAATTTGGAGTACTCGCCTTTGTTTTTTTGTTTATAATCCTGGTACACTCAAAAAAATTTTCAGAAAATTTTTGGCTAAAATTATATTTTCAGCTAAAATTTTAGTTGTAATTATTCAGCACTTAACTGATTTGAACTAATTTTTTACTAATATTTTAATAATGTTTTACTAATTTATTTTGTTAAAAAAAATTTTCGTATAAGTACATTAATAGTGTGGACGACAACCAGATTGAGAGATAAACGCAGAATGAATTAGAAATCGCGACATGTCAACATGTAGTAGTGAAGAGCTAAATAATGCTCAAAAGTACAACTCTAGTAAGACATATACAAAAATCAACCATGAACGATTCTTGTATCTGTTTTTTATACATAAAATAAAATTGTGGATTAAAATTATTTAAATTTTTTGTTGTCACTGGCTCGTGAAAGTTATTGTCTAATAATTAACTAAAAGACAAAATAAAATATTTAAATTTAATAAAGATTAAATGTGTATTTCTAAACTAAATGTTTATAGAGGCAAATTGCAAACAAATATACGAGTACGTTCAGGTATACAGACTAAAGCGAAAGACAATGAAATACATCTTACGGAGTTGTTTATGCTTTTTTTTCTTATAAATATTATATATTTCGTTTACAGAATTATATACGGGCATTTGCCTTTCTTTAAAAGATGCCATCATTAGGCAACCATTGAAAAGTTGAAAGAAAATTTGGTTTATGTCATATATAATTATTTTTATTTTTTTTTAGATATTACATTAATTGATGTCGTCTATTTGGGAGTATGAAAATTTTCATATTTTGTAACATATTGTAAATTATTTTTAAACGAATCACTAAAATATGTTTATGATTTTCAGCAAATAAACAAATTAACTAAAGTCTAATTTTTCTGCAAATTTTTTGAGTTTTTTCAGTCTACTAATATTTAGAAAAAATTTTGTTAACTTTTAGCAAAGGTTGTTTTAAATTTAAATCCACTAACTTAAGCTGAATCAACTAATTTTGTTGCCAAAAATCAGCGAATTTGCAAGCACCCTTCTGACTAAAATTTTGCTATCTCATTTTTTGCTGACTTTACTAACTTTTTTTTTTGATTGTATGTTACATACTTTAAGACCTTTCCTTTGCCCATATTAACAGATCCCTGATCATTTGAAGAAGTTTCCCCTTTACCAGTAGCACGCTACACTCAAGTAAAAAAGGTAGGTAACATATAATACAAAAAATCAGTAAATTTACAGAAAAATTAACTATTTCTAGACTAGCATACCGATTAGCTAATTTTTGCAAAATCTGTCTTTAGTTCTTAGTAAAGTCTATTAAAAAAAATTAATAAACCTAAATGAAATTTATTAAATAAAAATTTGTACACTCAGGAAAATTCTGCTGTAAATATTTGTAGTTGTTTGAGTTCTAATACAGTATCTTTATTTTTAAGTGAAAAATAACAGGCATTTGTAGAAGAAATTTCAGTTTTGACTACAAGTGTAGTTCATTAAAAAAAGCAAACCACATAAAATTACTGTATTATGATTTTACGTTCATTTTGTACCGTAGTTTTTTTTTATTTAAAAAATAAAACAAATAAAAGTTTGTTTAGTTTTTACTACATATTTGTTTAATTTTTACCACAATTGTGTTTTATTTTTTGAACAGTAAAAGACAACTGACAATGTTAGTAAAATTTATTGAAATGTAAGTCGTCCTTTATTCAAGTGATATTCAATTTGTTTTTAACTATATTTGCAGTGGTTTTTACCTACATAGTATTCTTAGTGTAGATATTTCTGATTCTTTTATTTATATGTTTCATCCTTTGCTATTCAATCTAATAACCTTAAGCTCTGATGTCCACCACTGCTAATCAACTTACTGTACTTAAAATATTGTACTTAAAATATTTTACAAGTTTGTTTTAATTTTTATTAAAAATAAAAATTATGTTTTTTTCGACCTTTAATTGTGCAATGAAAATGAAAATTATTCAAGTTCGAGGCCATTCTCTATATTTCTTCATTAGGATATTGTCCTAACAAATAATCTATAGAGTTTTTTGTTTTCAAATTTATTATTTGACCCTTTCAGGAATGTGTTGATAGATCTATTTCGGGAATTTTCTAGGTTCCCATCATCAGAACACGTTTTGAAAGCGGTAACAATCCCATGCCAAACATCAAACATTCATATGAACTAGTTTACTCACTACATGAGAACTAATATACATATGAGTTTAAAGTTAATTAAAACCATTGATCAAAGAAGTTTTCAATTTATTGTTTGATCAATGGTTATAATCTTTAACTTTAAACTCATATGTATATTAGTTCTCATGTAGTGAGTAAACTAGTTCATATGAATGTTTGATGTTTGGCATGGGATTGTTACCGCTTTGAAAACGTGTTCTGATGATGGGAACCTAGAAAATTCCCGAAATAGATCTATCAACACATTCCTGAAAGGGTCAAATAATAAATTTGAAAACAAAAAACTCTATAGATTATTTGTTAGGACAATATCCTAATGAAGAAATATAGAGAATGGCCTCGAACTTGAATAATTTTCATTTTCATTAAAATATTTTAAATATTTATAATAGTATTAGTTCATTAAAATTTCCTGAGTGTATGATCCAACTCAATTAAAATACGTCTTCGAAATGTCAAAGATATTGTCCTACATTGAAAAGATAAATGACAGCATTATATAAGCACTACAGGTGGTTTAATTTCAAGGTTAAGGAAACACATTCACATGCAAAATTGTTTCAACGGAAATCACTTTCTTTGACATTACTTATCATTTTCATTATCATCGGCATCTGAACATGTTTACACCAATATAATACCCCTGTGGAGTAAGTCATGCTTACATATGTACAAATTCCCTTACAAGGTGCTGATTTAAATTTTGCATTTAGTAACGAATATATATTTAATTGAAAACGAATTAAATATATTATCAATTTCTTTACATGGCACAGTGGGAAAAATTTTACTTTTTTAGAGCAAATTTGCTTAAAGCCAACAGTTACTAACGAATATGAAAAAAGTAAAATTTAAAAATAGCTGACCAAGATCCAAATCAATTCCTTATGGCCGCTTTTTAAAACTCATTTATTGTATATCCTTAATAAATCGTCAAAATAAGAGAAATTTTGGTTTTTTTATATATCTGCTATAAAATATTTAAAAGTTGTGGTATATTGGCTTTACTTTTAAAAACCGGTCATTTGAAGACGATCTGGAATTTAGTTAGCTATTTTTTAAATTTTATTTTTATTTTATTTTATTAATTAATAATCATATAATTACAAATTATATACTATTACCCTAACCGAGCACTAGCTAATATGGGCTTTGGCGCGTTGTAGCGAAAACAGACCAGTGCCTCTGGTGGGAATCGAACCCACTACCCCCGCACTGATAAGCCAGCAAGCTACCAACTAGCCTACCGGGGCGCACCCTTCAAATTTTAGTTTTCTCAAATTCAATTCTAAACTGTGGGCTGTAGACAAACTTGTTCAAAAATGTCCAATTTCCACACTGTGCATGGACGACAAAAAAAAAAAAAACAAAAAAATTTTGAAACACTCATATATCAGATTTCGACAACTTTAGCACCCTAATAAAAGGCATGACAGAAAAAGATGCATCACAAATATAATTTTATAATTTATGACTTGGTATAATGTAAACCACAACCTTTAAGGACTTAAAAAATACACTGATAAAAATGGTTAATTACTTAAAATTTGTAAAAGCTTCATTAAGTTTTGACAAAAAAAAAAAAAATTATGCGTCCTAATGAGAAAGATTCTAATTAATGTTATCTTAAAAAAAAACTTTTATTCAAAAAAAAAAAAAGTTTTTTATAAATAAGATGAAACTTTTTTCGATCAGTGTATACCCAAAAAACAGTCATAAAATATTACAAAACATGCATATTAATATAACACCAGGGGTTATAATGTATTTCGTTTTACAAAAGAAAAATGTTAAACGATAAAAAATTTAAAAGGAGCATATTGTTTTTAATAATCCAAGTGATTCATTAATGAAAAACGAGGTGTAAAAGGAGTGAAATGTCAAGAACAACATGTGACGGTTGAGTTGAGTTAATATATTTTTAAAAAATAAAATTGAAAGTAAACATTCCAGCCATGCGGATGAACAAAAAGAAGACCAAAGAAGAAAAAAATCATCCAACAAGTGATTATTATGTAATACACTATTTGGCTGGATCCCGGCTGACAACGATAAATTATAAGGCAAATATTTTTGAAAGTCATTAATGGTGAATAAAAAAGTATAACATATGACCAAAAAATATCAAACTGTAGGAATTTTTAAAGGCAAAAATATTGTGACATAAATTGCAAATGTACTCGTGTGCTTAACATTTTTAGCAAATTGTTGAATTATGAACTTTTAAGATAAGACGAACTAAAAAATAATCCTCTTAAATACGAATTGAAGATTTTCAATGGATATTCACAGCAATTTTGTTCTATTGAGTTTAAAATTTATAAAAAAAACAAAAATTATTTAAGAGATCCTTGATTCTCTAGGGCCATTTTAAAAATAATGAGCACAAATTTTAGCCAAGTGTAGAAACGGTAATGTGAAGTCATTACATTTCTGACACCAGCTTATTCTTAGAATTACTTTGACACAACGAATAAGCACTTACTAGTAACTAGTTAATTTTACCATTATTTTAACACAAAAAATAATGCGTTACCAATAAGTACTTATTTATTATCAATGTATTATTACATAAAACAATTTTGAAAGCCTATTTTTAGACTTATTATTTTTTTACTTCTAGTAAGTACATATATAACTACTTATTTTTAATTTTTTGAAAGCTGGAAATCAGGGACCGTAATCATTATGAGTTTTATAATAAAAATTACACAATAATGATTATATTATGAGTTTTAAGGATTTTCTTCAATGGTAATGATTATTTTTGAGTAAAATAATAAAAATCAGCAATAATCATTATTTTTGAGCAAAAAAAAATACAACTCAAAAAAAATAATCATTATTTATGATTTTTATTTTTTTCGCTCAAAATAAAACTCACTTTCATAGAATTTTTAAGGTGCCTTTCACAAAAATCCTCGAACTTTTGGAGTGTGTTCAACATATGATATCTTGAATTCCAACGAGTTAATATTTATTATTATTATTATTACTTTTAATAGTTTTAATATTGTGCTCACTTTGGAATATTCCTGACCGAGTTAGTAATAGTATTTTACTCGTACCCAGTTTAAGCGACAATCTATAAAAAGACTAAATATTCGTAAAATTAAAAATGATATTTAAAAAATTTAATATTAGTTTGCTTTCAATTTGAATTATAACAGCTTGCAGTCTTCTTGACATTGATTTTTTATTTTTTTTTTAAATTGGGTATAGATTTACATACCAGTTTTACTATTCTTCATGCATATTACAACCAAATTTTTGGCATACTATCACGAGTTGGGCAATTAAAGTGAGTTTTACTTTGAGCGAAAAAAATAAAAATCATAAATAATGATTATTTTTGAGCTTTATTTTTTTTGCTCAAAAATAATGATTATGGCTGATTTTTTTTTTATTATTACTCAAAAATATTCATTACCATTGAAGAAAACTTTAAGAATCAAAATTTTAAAAATCATGACGGATATGCAAAGATTGTCAAAAAATAATAATAATGGTGCAATATATTTTTTATGTCTCTTCTAAGTGATTGATTTTTTGATTTAAAATAACGAACAATAATCATTATTTACGGTCCCTGCTGGAAATTAATGACATTTTGTGCAAGCAAGTCATTTATGTTTTTATCCATCAAGTATAACAAGTCGCGATAGCTCAGATGGTGGAGCGGTTGACTCATATCTTGGAGGAAAGGGTTCGAATCCCGTACGGCACATTTTATTAAAAAAAAAAAAATGTTCAATAAAAAAAAATATTTTTTTATTTTTTTTTTATTTGCCTATAGACTCATTATTTAAAAAAAGGTGATCCCAATTGCGCTACAAATTACCGTGGCTTGTCATTAATTGATACCCTGTGCAAAGTCTTTAACAATATAATTTTAAATCGCATAACAAACTGGATTGAAAAATATTCCATATTGAACGAGTATCAAGCCGGGTTCAGAAAAAATTACTCAACTGTTGATAACATTTTCAATCTGACAAATATTGTACACTTAAACAAAATAAATACTAAAAACACATTCGCATTTTTTGTGGACTCTTCTTGTGCTTTCGATACGATTCCCAGAAATTTGCTTTTTTATAAATTATCAAGTATGGAATTATCTTCAAAGACTGTTCGTATTCTACAGCTTACATATGAAAATACTTCTAGTCAAGTACTGTATGGAAATACGTTTTCCTAATCTTTTAATGTTAATGTTGGCGATAAACAAAGGCGCATACTTAGTCCACTTTTGTTTCCATTATATCTTAATGACCTTGCTGATTCCCTTCCTGGCGGTGTAAACGTTGCAGACATTGCTGTTAAAATTCTTCTCTACGCAGATGATTAATCCTCTTCATTCTTACTGCTTGATGTGGTGTCTTAAGGTAAATTTGGAAAAATCAAAAATATTTGTTTTTCGTAGTGGTGTAAGAATATCCAATAATCTTAAGTGGAATTTGTAGAAAATAATATAGAAATTGTCAATAACTACAGATATTTTAGAATGGATATCAATTTTAACTTATCTTTTGCAAAGTACTTAGGAAACAAATTAACAATATCAAAAATGGCATGGTCAAAATATATAAATCATCCTAAGATATCGAACAACAATAAACTTAAAATTTCCATCGCTGCTTCCCGATCTATAAATTTTTACGGTGCTCAAATTTGGCGTTTTAAAAAATATGATGAAGTGGAAAAATTATTTAGATATTTCATAAATAAAATGTTATTTTAAGCCAAACTATATGCTCTATTTAGAAACTGGTCTAAACTCCCTGTATATTGATACCTTGAAGCTACATTTTTCTTACATTAATAGAGTACTACGACTACCTGAACATAGATTAGCTGAAAAAAGTATTTCAATGCAAACCTTTTGGGCTGAGGAGCGGGTAAATATATGTGAAAAAATGCAATATGTTCCTGAAAATGCTAATATACGCCTGTATGAATACTGGAAACCAATACTTGAACTTTTAAAAACAAAGGAAAGAGAAGATCTTATATCTAATGCAAGAGACTCTCAATTTCATGATTTATACCCGAAATTAACAAATCCTATTTTTACTTCAGAATTTTCGTCTCGTGCTACAAGTCTAATAATCAGAGTACGTGGAGGTCTTCTTGATTTAAATAGTAGAGCATTTAAACGTTCTTCTGTTGGCTTATGTACCCTCTGTAATCTGGATAAATCCGAAAATACGTTTCACTTCTTAGGAGTTTGTCCTATTTTTAATGAGTTTCGGGTTAAATATTTTAGTAAATCATTTTTTGAATATGAACGAAGTAATAAATATACTAAATGGCAATGATAATGATTAGTATAGTTTACACAAATATTTGGAAATTTGTTTAAAGTACGTAAACTTAAACTGAATTAAATCAATTAAATTCCTTAAAAATTTATTATTAATTTGATGTACAAAAAATGTATTTCTTTTTGTACTCTTTTTTTTGTATAATCAATTTAAATTTTGGAAGAACCAAAGTAAATTTGCATTTATAAATAAATTTAATTAAAATCAGCTTTAAAATGACAATCTGGTTCAGAACTATTAAGTTAAGCAGAATATAGATACATATGCATTCAAAAATTGTATTACTTACCTTTGTAAAAACCCTATGGGGAATGGGACCGGTTCTGCGTGTGCCACAAGATCTGTCCCTTCGTGCCAGAGACCGGTCCTCCGCAAAAGCCTACCCTATGTGAACCACTGGCAACTTTAACATTGGCTTGTCATAGGAGTGGATCATTTGTCCTGGCATGCCACAGGACTACCCAAAGATGGGCATACCACAAGAATGTCGCAAAAGGGCAATGTCGTATAAAATAAACGAAAATTAAACCGATTCTAATTTGTAAAATTCTGGCCAACTGGCTATTTCTTGTTAATAACCATTCTGGTTATGTGGTATGTCCTCTAGGGTGGGGCGATTTGAACATCTTAAAGGGCCGTTTGCGTTTCTGATTCTTGGGATTGTACTGAGCAAAAAAGTAAACTAGATCATACGTCTACGGTGAAAATCGAGTTTCCAGATTTTGACTTGCAAACAGATTTAGACTTGCTTGTAACAATGTGTGGGATGGGCATTAGACTGGTCGCATCTTGTATGGGGTTTTTTGTTTTTTTGAAATTTGATTGCTTGCGCTGCTTATAATATGAGGTTTGGTGTAAGAAATCATGTCCCAATTTTTCAGCTCAATCCGACAATCCCAAAGTTCCCTATATTATAAAAAAACATCTATTCAATCAGATCTTTATAGTTGTACTAGTTGAAAAGCCGGTCCCATAGACCGAAAATCAAAAATCTGGTTTCGTTACGATCTTCCGCAACTATGGGTCTTTTTGACAGCAAGAGCATCTAAGGGTTAATTTAGTCCAAATTATATGTTAAATGATTAAAGTACTGGTCTAAGCCAGGTTTGTAAAAAAAAAGAGTTTAAATACTTTTTGTTCAAATATGTATAAATTCTCGCAGTAACTTCTTTTACCTTAATGCGGCTCGGCAAGGGTTAACGTTGTCTAATATGTCCAAAACTTTTGGCACAAAATCTTCAAATTTTGTGTTATTATATTTTATATCACGTTTATTAAAATTCGAAAGTAGTAAAAAAATCTTCAACGTTTTTTGGAAATTGAAATATATAAGTGTGGGGTCTTTTGGGGCCTCTAGTCCACATGGGTTAATGATGTCCAAAATTTTTTTTCTCAATCTTAAGTCATGATGACAAACAAAAACAAAAAATGGTACAAAAGTAGCTAATTTTCGATTTTAAATATATTATGACAACAAATAAGGCAAAAATTACCAAAAAACACAATTTCCTCGAAATTTGCAAAAATTAAATCGTTGCCCTACCCAAGTGTGACAGGGGATATTTTAAAAATTTTTTATTTTCGATCTCTAACATGTTTTAAACAAGTCACTGGAGTCCAAATCTCAATTTTTGCGATTTTGTTGAAAAAATTTTTTTAAAATTTGAAAATGGAGATTTGAAAAAACACCCCAAAAATTTTGTCCGTTTTTGACATCACATTAGGACAGGTTAACGCCATCCAAAAAAAAAAACTTCTTCTACATCCCACAAATTTGAGTCCTTTAAGTAAAAAAAAAATATATTTCAGTAATCAATTTAAAAAATTTTTTAAATGTGTGCTCGAATTTCTCGGTCAAGTAATAATTGCCACCTTAGTGGTCTGGGGCATTAT